>JAPVLO010000089.1:3600000-4200000 GCA_027257055.1 Cephalopachus bancanus
TCTTATAACTGTAACCAGTATATGCTTTTGTTTTGTTGTACTCATTGGCTAATGTATCAAAATGAATAACATTTTACTTTGTATAAGTACTTTGTAGTAAGTAGTTTGTACTTTGCCACTGACTCCATTGCTTAGAGTTACTGATAAATGAAAATTGCAGGTTCCCGGTAATGGCTGCTAAGAAAACACAGATAATGAATGTTATAACTGATGACATGAAATTGTACCTGGAATCCTATAGAATGCTTTGTAAGTCATGTAGTTTGATGTTAATCAATAGCAAATGGCAATACTAATGCTGATAAATACAGACTGTAAAATCCAAGTAGCAGACTCGTCCTTGGTGTCCATGCGGCTCATCTTCCTGAATTTCCAATTCAGAAACAAACCACTTTCTTCCAAGTCCCCTGCCTTTTGGGTTTCATTGGCAAGTGAGAGAGTAGCCATGTGTTCCACAGATCATTTCAACATTAAGAAATCTGTAATGTGCTAAATTTTCAAATAAATGTATCTGATCAACAGAGAGATTTTCTTGAATTTCCTAAATTTCAAACCTATGTTTTCTGAATTTTCTAAATTTCAAATATTTCACTGATGAATCTCTTTTAGGCAGTATGTAATATAATGGTTAAACTGAAGGATATTAATTTGTGCTACAGGTTTGAGTTGATGTGACTCCATTCTTTGACTTACATTCAGCTACTACTACTATTCACATACACACACACAGACACACATAGACACACACACATACATTTTGCATATATATTCAAAGAAGAAAAAAAATCCTATATCTTAAGTTAAAAAAAGAAGAAGAACCTATATATCAGCATTTAAGGCACTTACCTGTTGCATGGAACATCTTTTCTAAACCCATACGCCTTCATAGGGCTTTAAAGGCTAAAAAAAGATCAGTCATATTGTCATTGTTGTATTCCAGTAACCAGAGAAACAAATGAAAGCAATAGTCCATCAGTATGCTGATGACACTCAGCTCGACATTGCCTTTGATCAAATGGTGCTTTGTTGACTTTTTGTTGTGTGTTACAGTTAAAGACATGAATTAAAACAAACTGACCAAGTTTCAGTCCAAACAAGAAAGAACCCTGAGAGACAGGGAGCATCACCTGGAGCGTGTATGAAAAGTACACTTTCTCCATAATTTTTTTCAGTCTTTTCTAGTGAAGAACATATTCTAAGAGCTCTTTGAGCCATAATACTTAGGCTAACACCAATGTTTAAAAACAAGTTGCATATGATTTATCTATTTTCATGTATATTTGACAGAAAACCCAGTGCAGAAACTCTGTGGACATTGTGCTTGGCCAATAAGAAAAAAAATATTTAGTAAGAAAATTAACAGCCTAAGATTTTTATACCCAAGGTAAGCCTGGAGATATCCTTATATGCTTCGCTATGAGGCTAAATTAAGAACAATAAAGTGATGAGCTTTTTGGCTCAGCTTATTATCTGATAATAGTGGGCTATGCTATGAATTGTACTGTAATGTTTTTACATATCATGATTACTAAGATCTAATTCTCTCTCGCTTTTTCTCTACTTCTATTTGAATCACATGATGCAAGACTACTTGTTTTTTTCCTGTTTTTTTTTTTTTTTTTTTACTTAAAAATATTGATTGGGTAACTACAAACACAAACTCATCTCTGTTGGATTCTTTGCTTCTGCTAGTTAACTATAAAAACCTTAAATTTTTATTCCATCCAATCTGTCACCATATTTGTGATTTTCAGTCAATAATTACACCTAAAAATGAGTTTCATCATTTGAAAAACAAAAGAATAAGACAAGATGATATCCAAAGTTTCTTCAACTAACATTTGAGGGCAACATTTTACTTATTTCTATTTGATTTCATATGATCTTTCTTTGTATGATGTTTTTATGAGAAAATGACTAAGATTTTAAAATTAGAGTAAATTTGAGCACAATTTCATTACAACTCTCAGCATCTCATACTCTTGAATAGATTTGGACTATTCAAAATTGTTAGATTCTCACTGCTAAACTTTAGATTGACTCTTTTCTGACTATGTGTCCCAAATGACTTCTTATTTACTTTAGGAAACTTGCAATTATAAATTATTTCTCTGCTGCTTTGAAATGTTTATAAGTCCTTTATCAGTCTCTTGCCAATTTAACATCCTAGTTAATGTCTTTCTCAAGGACCTGGAAATTATTTATTTGAAATTTAAACACCTAAAGGGATAATACCCAATCTCCCAATCCTCTTGAACGTTACTTAGCAAACTTACCAAACACAGATAGTCAGAAACAGGGAAGAAAATATGCAAAATAAGCCATAACTCAATTTACTTTATATATATCATTAATAAACCTCCCCTCTAAGTCCTCCAGTACTTGTCTACTAGTTCACCCTAATACCTAACCTCCCACATCCTCACACCATTTTGCTTCAAGTGAATTGTGCTAAATTTCTCTCCTCTACTACATTAGCTTGAATACAGGCATCCTTGCTTATTTTATTTGTCTGTAGCAATTTTTGCTTTGATACCTTTTTTGTGTGATTATTTTTAACTTAGTTCAGAAAAAGGAGGAAGATACAAATCTTATTTTCTCAGATATTGCCTCAAGAATCTGACCTAAAATTTCTCCTTAATCCTTTTTGTATACCCTTAATCCTTTTTGTTTTTTTGTTTTGTTTTGTTTTTTTTTTTTTTTTTGAGTTGGAGTCTCACTCTGTCACCCAGACTGGAGTGCAGTGGCCGCTCCCGGCCACCGCAGCCTCGACCTGCTGGGCTCCGGCGATCCTTCCGCCTCAGCCTTCCGAGTAGCCGGAATTACAGGCATGCGCTACCACGCCCGGCTGATTTTTTGATTTATTGTAGAGATGAGGTGTCGCTGCCCAGGCGGGTCTCGAACCCGCGGGCTCAGGCAATCCACTCACCTCAGCCTCCCAAAGGCGCGGGATTACAGGCTGAGCCACCGAGCCCGGCTCCTTAATCCTTTTTGTATACTCATTCCCAAATTTTGCTCATTTTTTCCCAATGTTGCCATTTTCTTCTCCTTTATTAGGTGAAACTCTGTTACTCTTCCAAATTCTTGCTCAAATAATGCCTACACCATGAAACATGATTTAACTTTTTCTTTTCTTAATTTGGAAATGATCTATTGTCTGAATTCCTTCTGCATTTTTGCACTTCTCTTACAGCATAGCATTATGTATTATATATACACACATAAAGTATAAACTATGTTTATGATATTGTTAGTGTTATTTAGTTTTTTTCTTAATGAAAATTTATTATTTTTTGTATGTTTCTTTCGTAAAGGCCTAAGTGAGAAGAGCATATTCTTAATGCCAGTGATTCTCAAGATGTCACTCTGAGAATCTCTTAGAAAAGCAAACTTTTGACCCTACCTCAATAGTTCAGTATCCAAAACTCTAGGGACGAAGCCCTACTACGTGTTTGGTAACAAGTCATTCAGGTGATTTTCATATATGAAAAGTTTGAGAACCACAGTTAAATTATTTTTTCTCACTGCCTTCTGTTATCTGATATGAGGATGGCTACTTCTGCTTGTTTTTGTTTTGCATTCACATTTTTTCTGCGGGTATGTACCTTGAGTCTGTGACTATCTTTGTTCAGTAGGAGGGTCTCTTATGGGCAACGGATGGTTGGTTTTTGTTTTTGTTTTTGTTTTGCTTTTTCCAGTTTGCTACTCTGTATCTTTAAAATGGGGCATTTAGGCCATTTACCTTAAGGCTTAATATTGATATGTGAAGTTTTATTCCTACCATAGTGTTGTAAACTAGGTGCCTTGGGGTTTCAAATGTGCAGTTAATAGTATCTGTGATCTTTATACTTAGGTAATAATTTATAATAGTGAGTATTGTTATTTTGCTTCCTTATTTAGAATTCCTTTGAGAATTTTCTATAGATCCAGTTTAATGGTGACAAATTATCTTAGTATTTGTGTGTCAGGGAAGAATTTTATGGCTCCTTCATTTGTGACTCAATATTGCTGGATATAAAATTCATGACTGACTTTTTTTTTCTTTAAGGAGATTGACAGTAGGTCTCCTTTCTTCTCTGCTTTGTAGAGTTTCTGCTGAGTAGTCTGCTGTGACTCTAATATCCTTTCCTTTAGAAGTGAATCAGCATTTTTCTATTGCTGCTCATGTTGACTTTGGAGAACTTGACAACTGTGCGCTTAGTAAGGCTCTTTTTAAGCATTTTTTAAAAAAATTATTTTGTTATAAAGATGTGAGGTACAAGTGAGGGTTAGCTACATTAGTAAGATGAATGCAGGTGAAGTTTGTGTTTCCAGCTGGCCCTCAATCTCCCTGGCAGTGGACCAGATACCCTTTGTATTGACAGGTGCTCCTCACCCTGCTTCCTTCCTCTTTTAGTAGTGTCCAGCAGCTGTCGATTCCTCACCTGTGTTCATTTGACATTGTTCAGGGTCCATTTATGAGTGAAAACATGCAGTATTCAGTTATTTGTTGCTATGATTGATCACTTAGTATGATGGTCTCCAACTCCATTCAGTTTGCTGCAGACTCCATGATTTTGTTCTTCAATATGGCCACATAATATTCCATCATGTATATGGATCATGTTTTATTTTATTCAGCCCAATTATGATGGCTAGTAGGGTTGGTTCCATGTTTTTGTAGTAAACATGCATTTGCAGGTATTTTTTTTAGAACGACTTATATTCCTGTGGGTATATTCCCAGGAGAGGAATTGCTGGATCATTTGGAAGATCAATTTTTAGTTATTTTAGAAAGCACCACTTTGCTTTTCATAGAGGTTGAACTAGTTTTTACTCCCACCAACAGTGTAGATGCATTCCCTTTTCTCTGTACCTGGTCTAGCATCTGTTGTTCTTTGTCTTATTAGTGATGGCCACCTTTAAAAGCTAGGTGTTATCTTATTGTAGTTTTTATTTGCATTTCTCTGATGATGAATGAGGCCAAGCAATTTTTCATATCTGTTGGCTACTCGTATACCATTTTTAAAACAAGTGTCTCTTCATGTCCTTTGACTAATATTTTTATTTTTTATTTTAAAGATGTGGGGCACAATTCAGGGTTAGGTATATAAGTGTTCATTATGCTGGTATCCTTGTTGATGAGGTGTTTCACTCCCTCCCCCTGACAGTTTTCTCAACTGCCAACCCTACCCCCCTCCCATGACAGTTTCCCATTACTGCCAATCCCTTTCTTATAGTATTATGATAGTTGTTCAAGATCCGCTTAGGAGTGAGAACACTTGGTACTCTGTTCTTTGTTTCTGTGATAGAGTAATGACTATGATCAACTCTAAACCCATCCAAGTTGCTGCAAAGTCCATATATTCATCCTTCTTTATGGCTGCGTAATATTCCATTGTGTATATGTACCACATTTTAAAAATCCAGTCCAGGTTCAATGGGTGGCATGGCTGGTTCCATGTTTTTGCTTTTGTGAGTAGAGCTGCAACAAACATATGTGTGCAGGTATCTTTTTTTATAGAATGATTTATGTTCCTCCAGGTATATTCCCAGTAGGGGAATTGCTGGATCATATGGAAGGTCAATTTCTAGTTCTTCCAGAAATCACCACACTGTCTTCCCGAGAGGTTGCACTAGTTTTCATTCCCACCAGAAGTGTAGAAGCATTCCTTTTTTCTCCATAACCTCACCAGCATCTGTTATTTGTTTTATTAATGATGGCCATTCTTACTGGCATTAGGTGGTATCTCAATGTGGTTTTGATTTACATTTCTCTGATGATTAGTGAGGCTGAGCACTTTTTCACATGTCTGTTGCCTACCCACATATCTTCTTTTGATAATTGTCTACTCATGTCTTTGGTCCATTTTTTAATGGGACTTTTTTTTTTTTTTTTTTTCAATGCTTTTGAGTTCCTTGTAGATCCTGGATGTTAGGTATTTGTCAGATATACAGTTGGCAAATATTTTTCCCATTCCATGGGCTGTTTCCCTGCTCTCCTGATGGTTTCTTTTGCTGTGCAGAAACTCGTTAGTTTGATGAGGTCCCACTTGTCTATCTTACTTCTATAGGTATGGGCATTTAGGGTTCTGATCAGGCATTGGTTGCCAGTTCCAATTTCCACAAGGGTGTCTCCTGTGTTTTCTAAGATTCTTATAGTTTGAGGTTTTATGTTTAGGTCTTTGTTCCATTTAGAGTTAGTTTTTGTGTATGGTGATAGTTAGGGGTCCTGTTTCAATCTTCTGCATATGGCCAGCCAGTTTAGCCAGCACCATTTACTGAATAGGTTCTCCTCTCCCCAGTGGTTGTTGTTGGAGGCTTTGTCAAAGATGAGTTGGCTGTGAAATTAGGGTTTTGCATCAGGAATCTCTGTCCTATTCCATTGTTGTATATGCCTGTTCTTGTACCAATACCAGACTGTTTTGATTACTGTAGACTTATAGTAAAGTTTGAAGTGTGATACCCCCTGCTTTGTTTCTTTTGCTAAAGATTGTTTTGGCTATTCGTGGTTATTTATATTTCCATATGAATTTCTGTGTTGTCATTTCCAGGATGGAGAAGAATGATGTTGGTAACTAATGAGTATTTGTTGAATCTGTAGATCGCCTTTGGTAGGATGAACTTTTTAACAACGTTGATTCTTCCTATCCATGAGCATGGAATATTTTTCCATTTGTTTATGTCTTTGGATTTCTTTGAGCAATGTTTTGTAGTTCTTATTGTAAAGGTATTTCGCTTCTCTAGTTAGGAAGATGTCAAGGCTTTTTCTTTTTGGGGGGGCTATGTGAATAGGATTGTGCTTTTAATTTGGGTCTCTGCCTGCTTGTTGCTGGTGTATAGTAATGCAACTGTCTTTTGCACATTTATTTTGTACCCTGAGACTTTGCCAATGTCCTTTATTAGTACAAAAGGATTTTTGACAGATTGGATTTTCAAGGTACAGGATCATATCATCATGTCCACTTAGTAATATGTTAGCTGTGAGTTTATCATAAATGGCACTTATGATTTTGAGGTATGTTCCTTCTATACCCAAGTGTTTAAGGCTTTTTATCAATGCTGGATTTTTTTTTTTTTTTTTGAGTTGGAGTCTCACTCTGTCGCCCAGACTGGAGTGCAGTGGCCGTTCCCGGCCACCGCAGCCTCGACCTGCTGGGCTCTGGTGATCCTTCCGCCTCAGCCTTCCAAGTAGCCGGAATTACAGGCATGAGCTACCAAGCCCAGCTGATTTTTTGATTTATCGTAGAGATGAGGTCTCGCTGCCCAGGCGGGTCTCGAACCCGCGGGCTCAGGCAATCCACTCACCTCAGCCTCCCAAAGTGCTGGGATTACAGGCTGAGTCACCGAGCCCGGCTAATGCTGGATTTTATCAGAAGTGTTTTCTGCATCTAATGATATAAACATGTGGCTCTTGTTTTTACATCTGTTGATGTATTTAATTACATTTATGGTCTTGTGAATGTTAGATCAGCCCTGCATCCTGGGGATGAACCCTACTTGGTCATGGTGGATGATTTTTGAGTTGTGTTTTTGGATCTGATTTGCTAGAATCTTATTGAGGATTTTTTCATCTATGTTCTTAAGGGATATTGGCCTGTAGTTCTCCTTTTTTGTTGGCTCTTTACCCGGTTTGTGTATCAGTGTGATGTTGGCTTCACAAAATGATTTGGGGAGAATTCCATCTTCCTCAATTGTATGGAATACTTTCAATAGGATTGGTATCAACTCCTCCTTGTGTGTTTTGTAGAAATCTGCTGGAAAGCCATCTGGTCCAGGGTTGTCTTCTTGTTTCAACTTAAGGAAGTTGTGTGATGTCAGAAAGTCCTCCATTTCATTTATGTTATCAAGTTTGTTTCCATATAGGTGTATATAGTTATCTCTGTTAATCTTCTGTATTTCTTCGGAGTCAGTTGTGTTTTGATCTTTTGTATGTCAGATTGTATTTATTTAGACTTTTCCCTCTCTTTCTCTTGGTCATTCTGGCTAGGAGTCCATCACTCTTGTTAATCCTTTCAAAGAACCAACTTTTTGGTTTTTGGTTGAGTGTCAAATTTAGGTTCTGAATCTCCTTGTTGATTTTTTTCCTCGACGATCTGTCTATGGCTGTTATGGGAGTAGTCAAGCTTCCTGCTACAATAGTGTTAGAGTCAATATCTTTTTTAAGCTTACTTAATAGTTGCTTTATGAAATGCAGTGCTCCTGTGTTGGGTGCATATATGTTTAAGATGGATATTTCTTGTTGATTGACTGAAACTTATATCATTACATTTTTGATAGCTTAAAGTTGTTTTGTCTGATATTAAGATCATGACTCTTGCCTTCTTTTGTGGTCCATTTGCCTGGAAACTTGATTTCCATCCTATAACTTGAGTCTATGATACATCCCTTGTGTTGAGATGAGTTTCTTGGATGCAGCAAATAATTGGATCATAGTTTCTTAACCAGTTTGCCATTCTGTGTCTTTTCAGTGGTGCATTTAGTTCATTCACATTCAGGCTGATTATTGAAATGTGATTATTTATCCTTGTCATGAGGTTTTTATAATGTTTTTTCTTTGTTTGATTTTTTCTTTTGGCTTTGGTGTTGATGTAGTTGTGTGTTTTCAAGTTTCTTGTTTCTCTGTATTGTCTCTGTATTGTTGATTCTGTGCTCTGCTGTTCTCTTGGGAAGTGTATGGCCATTCTTTTTTTTTATTTCTTTCTTCTGTGCTTAATACATGTTGAAGTGTCTCCTATAGGGCTGGAGTGGAAGCTGCATAATCTCTTAGGGATTGGATGTCTGGGAAGGATTTTAATTCTCCATCACTGATGAAACTGAGCTTGTCTGGGTAGGAAATTCTTGATTGAAATTGTTTATCTTTGAGGACTTTGAATATAGGACTCCAGTCTCTTCTAGTTAGTAGTGTTTCTGTCGATAGGTCTGCTGCTATTCTGATTGGTTTCCCTGTCGGTAGTCTGACCTTTCTCTCTTGATCCTCTTAGAATTTTTTCTTTTGTACCTACATTGTGTAGGTGAATTATTATATTTCTAGGGGTTAGTCTTCTTATTTGATGTCTTGTGGGATTCTCTGTATCTCTTGTGCTTCTCTGGTCACATCTCTGGTGAGATAGGAAAAGTTTATTGGATTACCTCCTGGAATGCTTGCTCCAAGTTGTTCTTCATTTCTCTTTCTTCTTCTGGGATACCAATCAGGTGTGGGTTCAACTTCTTGATATAATCACACATCTCTTGTAGACTTTTTTTTCTGAGTCTTCTTTCTATGCTTTTTACAGATTGGGTTAATTTCATGTTCTGATCTTCAAGTTCTGAGATTCTTTCTTCAGCTAGGTTAATTCTGCTTTCTATGCTTGTCATCTTGTTATTTATTTCCTGGATGAAATTTTTATTGCCAAAATCTCTGTTACAAGTACTTTCAGTGTTGCGTCTTATCTTTCTTGAGTCTTCATCACTCTTTCCATCCATTCCCTAATCCCTCTCATATTCTTGGGTCAGTCATTGTTGACTTCCATTGTTGGGGCACCAATGTCTAGTTTTTCAGGAGTTTTCTCTTTGTTACACTTTTAATTGCCTGTGGTCTTCCTTTGGTTTTTCCTCATTTGTGACAAATCTCTTCTTTTTCTTTTTAGTTCTGTTATTCAGTGTCAGTGGGAGAGGCTTTCCCTTCTGATGTTTGCTCAGCCCTCTATTCTTCTCTGATCTGTGCTCTGAATTTGTTCTATTTTGAAATGGGATGGTGGATGAAAAACTTTCCTGTCTCTTATAGTTTTTGAAAGTCAAATAAAATAGAGGATGGGGTATTAGTATTCATAAAATACCTGCAAATTATGGTGTTCACTTATTGTGGTATGTGTTCCCTGAGATCCACTGCCCACCGTCACTCTATATGATGATGCAAAGCAGAAACCAATGCAAAAAAAATTGGGCACACACACACACACACACACACACACACATACACACTGATATCCACACACTCCCCAAAACAAACTGGAATAACCACAAAGTGAAAAGAAACAAACAACAACAAAAAATGTTCATTATACAGGTACCCATGTTGATGAGGTGTGCCCCCCCTTCCCCTAGCAGATTCCCATTACTACTGCCAATCTCACTTCCCTACACTCCTCCTGGCAGTTTTCTGCTACTGCTAATCCTTTTATTATGATATTACAATAATTGTTCAAGATCACTTTATGAGTGAGAACAAGCAATACTCAGTTCTTTGTTTTGGTATATTACTCAGTATTATAGACTCTAAGTCCATCTAGATTGCTTTGAATGTCATGATTTTGTTCTCCTTTATGGCTGTGTAGTATTCCATCTTGTCTATGTACCACATTTTTTTATCCAGTCTTTTTTTGATGGGAAGCATGGTTGTTTCCATGTTCTTACTACTGTGAACAATGATGCAATAAACATATGTGTGCAGGTATCTTTTTTATACAGTGATTTGAGTTCTTCTGGGTATATTCTCAGTAGGAAAATTGCAGGGTCATATGAAAGGTCAATTTTTAGAACTTTTAGGAACTGCCACACTGTATTCCACAGAGGTTAGACTAGTTTATACCCCCACCAACAATGTAGAAGTGTTCCCTTTTCACTGCATCCTCTCCAGTATCTGTTGTTTTTTTGAGTTATTGATGATCGCCATCCTGACTGGAGTTAGGTGGTATCTCAGTGTAGTTGATTTGTATTTCTTTGATTACTGGTGAGGCTGAGCATTTTTTCATGTATCTGTTGGTTGCTTATATGTCTCCTTTTAAGAACTGTCTATTCATATCTTTTGCCCACTTTGTAATGGGACTGTTTGCTTTTTTCTTTTCGGATATTTGAGTTTCTTGTAGATTCTAGATGTTATGCATTTGTCAGAGATAGAATTGGCAAATATTTTTTTCCCAGTTTTTAGGCTGTCTCCCCATTCTCTTAATGGTTTCTTTGACTTTGCAGAAGCTTGTTAGTTTAATGAGGTCCCACTTGTCTATCTTATCTCTTATGGCATGGGCACTCTGGATTTTGATCAGGAATTGGATGCCAGTCCCAATTTCCATAAGTGTATCTCCTGCAGTTTCTAAGGTTCTTATAGTTTGAGGTTTTACATTTAGCAGAGTAACAGGGTATAAAATCAATGTGCAAAAGACAGTCACATTTCTATGCGCCAACAATAAAAAAATATAAACCCAAATAAAAGGCACAATCCCATTCACAATAGCCAGAAAAAAATCAAATATCAAATACCTTGGCATCTTCCTAACCAGAGATGTGAAAGACTTTTACAATGTAAACTGCAAAACACTGTTCAAAGTAATCAAAGATGACACAAACAAATGGAAAAATATTCCATGCTCATGGATTGGAAGAGTCAACATTGTTAAGATGTTCATCCTACCCAAGGCAATCTACAGATTTAATGCAATACCCATTAAATCACCAGCGACATTCTTCTCAGACCTGGAAATAACCATACAGGAATTAGTATGGAATCATAAACAACCAAAAATCTCCAAAGCAATCTGCAGCAAAACAATAAAATAAAATAAATAGAGTAGGACATATCACATTCCCAGATTTTAAACTCTATTATAAAGCTACAATGATCAAAACAACCTGGTAATGGTATAAGAACAGGCATATAAACCAATGGAACAGGATAGAGATTCCACAAGCAAAACCTCAATTCCTCAACCAACTCATCTTCAACAAAGCCTCAACCACAGACTGGGGAGAGGAGAACCTATTTAGTAAATGCTGCTGGGAAAACTGCCTGACCACATGAAAGGAGTAAAACAAGATCCCTACTTATCACCATGCACAAAAACCAACTCTAATGGATCAAAGACATAGCTAGAATCTTTTTGAGAATTTCTGTGTCTATGTTCAACAGGAAGATTGCATATCTTTCCTTGTTGGGTCTTTACCATGCTTGGATATCAGTAAGATGTTAGCTTTATATAATAACTTGGAGAGAATTCCATCATTATAAATTACTTGGAATACAGTAAATAAGGTTGGTATTGGCTCCTTATTCTATGTTTTGGAGAATTCAGCTAGGAAGCCATCTGGTCCAGGGCTTCTTTTGGTAAGGAGATTTCTTATGACTAAGTTGATTTCCTGTCTTGTTTTTGGTCTGTTTAGAGTATCAATTTCTTCTTGTTTCAAGCATGGGAGGTTGTGTGATGTCAGAAAGTTCTCCATTTCCTTTAGGTTATTTGCATGGAGGTGTTTGAAATAATCTGTGATAATCTTTTGACTCTCTTCTGTGTCAGTTGTAACATTGTGTTTTGCATTTTTGTGTTTAGTTGAACTTTCTCTCTTTTTTTTATTCAATCTAGCCTGGGGTTTGTCCATCTTATTTAAACTTTCAAAGAACCAGTTTTTTGTCTTGCTGATCTTTCTATTATATTTTTATCATCTATATCTTGCAGTTGTGATTATTATCTTGGTGATCTGGATTCTTCTGTTGAAGTTAGGATTTTGATGATCTTGTCTTTTCAGTTTCCTTAGATATGATGTTAGGATGTTTACTTGTGATCTTTCTATTTTCTTGATGTGCGTGTGCAATGCTATGAATTTTCTACCTAACACTGCTTTCATAGCATCACAGAGATTCTGATAAAATGTTTTTTGTTTGTTTTGTTAGTGCTGTTGTTTCCAGGTAAATTTTTATTTGTCTTGATTTCTCTGTTAACCCAGAAGTCATTCAACAGCAATTTGTTTAGTATCCATGCTTTTGTGTGTTTTGGGGAGAAATCCCATACTTATGAAAGGTTTGCTCATTTTCCTTATTTTTCTTTATTTCACACTGAGTTAATTCAAAAGTTTTGCCTCCCAGCTCTGAGATTATTTCCTCCATTTAAACCAGACAATTTTTAAGGCTTTAAACTGTTTTGTATCTCGACCAATGAATTTTTTTAGTTTAGTTTTTTTAATGTTGTTTTGTCAGTATCTCCTTTAACCTCTTATATTGTTGTACTTATTTATTTATGTTTTGTATCAGCTTTCTCTTGAGTCTTATTGAGCTTCTTTAGAATCAATATTTTGAATTTGTTATCTGACATTTCAGGTATTTCATTTTGGTAGGATTCATTGTTGAAGAGTTAGTGTGCCTTTCCTGAGAATATACACAGAGGAACATAAATAATTCTACCCAAAAGTCACCTGTACATGTATGTTTATGGCCACACTAATCACAGTAGCTAGAACATGAAACCAACTCTACTGCCCATCGAATGTAAACTGGATAAAGAAAATGTGGTATATATTCATGATGGAGAATTACACAGTTATAAAGAAGAACAAAATGATGGACTTCACAGCAAATTAGGTGGAATTGGAGACCATCTTACTCAGTGATCTATCACAGAAACAAAAAATTAAATAGCATATGCTATCACTCATAAGTGGGTCTTGAACAATAATCATATGAACTCAAGGGAGAGATCAACAGTTGCTGGGTATTGTTTGGAGAAGGTGGGAAGGAGGAGGGTGGGTGACATGTGACAACACAAAGTGTACCAGGTCCACTACCAGGGGAAGAAGGGTAAATTAGAAACCTAAACTCCACCTGGATGCAGTCTACCTATATAGTTAATCCTCATTTGTAAACAAATCTCTAAAATAAAATAAAATAATGTTAAAAAGAATGTGCCCCTTTGGAGGGGTAACACTTTGTTTTATTTTCATACTTTCAAAATTGTTTCTTTGGTTCTATCTCATCTTCATGAACTATGGTAACTAGTCTGTGCAAGTTCCTTGGATATGAATAGCCTATAATATATAGGCTTTTCTATGTGTTGGTTGTAATAGTGATATACTGGGAGTGTGAGCCACCTCATTTCCTCCTGTGGGGGTGAGGTCACAGGGAGCTCAGGAAGCTCATCTTCTTCATTGGCTTGCACTAATGGAAGATCACCTGTTATGTTGCATTGTTCAATCTCCAGGTGGCATGTGTGGGTAAGAGCTGGCTACTGTCAGTGTGAGTCTTTACTTGACCCTTGTTTACTGGAAGAAGTTTTCAATTATCTCAGGTATTGAGCTGGTCTGTGGGTTGCACAGTGGTTTGAGCTCCCAGTTCAGCTCCAGATTTGTGGAATCAAGAATTTAAAACAACATGTTGTTGCTAATGTGTCATGATTTCACTCTATATTCTAAATGCAAGCTGTCAAATAGTGTTGTCGTTATATGTGGAAAGGAAAATTAGCTACATTTGAATAATCCAAAACTGAATAGACACTTGAAATGTGACTAGTGCAATAATAATAACAACAAAACCAATTAATTATGCTTAATTGTAATTAACTTAAATCAAACAACCACAATTGAGTATTGGTTATCAATTTAAAGAGTAAAATTCTAGACTATTTTAGATAATATAAAATATTAAAATTTACTACAGTTGACCCCAATATTTACAACTTAACTTTAATAATTATCTAATTGTAAAACAAAGCATATTTGATTTTCACAATTCTGCATTCTTAGTAGATGATGTTTTGCAAATCAAAATTTGTTATAATGAGATAACATTGACAGAGACCGATGCTGGTTTAACTAACTTCTTTAACTAATTCAACATCTTATTACTACCAGCTAGAAGACAGAGGAGAATAGAAGAAAGAGAGAAAACATGTTGAAACGATGCTTCTTTAAGCAACACCCTGGCTTTACCACAGCAATTTGCTAAAGTAATCACATACATATAATCAAGTGTGGATAAAGTGATTACTTATAGCTTAGTAAGTTGTTACAATTTCATCTAGTAATGTTAGAATACAAAGAAAAACTGTCAAGTTTGTTTTCATAGTTTTTCCCCTGTCTTGCTCTTTGGACATATTTTTGTTTAGTGTAACCAATGATTTGGGCTTTATATGTGTTTCAGAATTAGAAGAAAATATGCACAGGTGTAAGAATGTCTGTTCTTACATAAATTGAGTTAAGAGAGTGTGCAGAGCCAAGAAACAGAGGTTAGAGCATCCATTCTTCAGTACATGAGGAAAAGAGAATGAAAAAGAAGTGAGTTTCGAGAAAAGATATTATATAATATATGATATAATCTATAATGTATTATTTTTAAATGTAAGCAAAAATCCTACTATTACAAACGTAATTGGCATTTGTTGAAATATGTGTATTTATAAATGTATGAATATACATTTTCAATATCTATTAAGAATCTGTCATACTATGCAAAGCATTGATTTTATTAAGGCAATAAACACAATTCAACATCTGATATCATTTTAGAGTAATATGGGGGCATATAAGTTGTTTAAACACTTAAAGTTTAGCAAAAAAATATTTACTATTTCTAAAGAGGTACATTCAGAGCTATTCCAGTTAAAGAAGATGAATGTCTCCCCATTTAGTGGTCCTGAGTTTCTTCTCTGAACTCCCAAGAGGCTCCAAAATCTTAGATATAATTGGAAAAATCCCACAGCAATAATTTTACCTTATATATCTATTTAAAGTGGATTTTTAAAAGATATTTTAAAAAAATTTTAATAAACTTTTGACAGTATCTCCTGCCTCTTGTATCATTTTCATCTTGACAAGAAATATCTTCATATACTTTTTCAGGTTACCCAATCTAGGGAGAAATAATCCACTGATGACAAGATGACCAAACAGAGTTATCTTTTTAGAATATAACAGCAGTTAAAAACCAGGTTCTTTTTTTAAAATAATAAAGTTTTATTGCAACACAGTCAGTTCATCCCTTTATATATGACTATGACAGTTTTTGTACCATGAGGATATTAGTATCTGTAAAAGAAACATTTAAATCCAACAAACATTCACCCTCTGTCTCCTTACAGAGAAAAACAAAAATGTTTGCCAATACCTGATCTTGACTGCAGAAGACAAAGTGTAAATTTGATAAGCTTGTAGGAATAAGACAGGTCAAAACATATACAGCATTTAATCTGAAAAACATAGACATTTTGGTTGTTTATAAAGTCAACATAGTTCAAGATTTTTGATGACTTACTTCATAATGTGAACATAATTTTATGGTTACATTACTTTGATGAACTTTCTTAATCAAATAAACCTCCTTTTGTGGATGCTAGGGCTTGGCAAACTACTGCCTGAAGACCAAATTCAGCTTGCACTCTTTTTACAAATAGCAATTAAGCTATATAAAACATTTTTTAAAGGATTATGAAAATACAAAGCAAAACAAGGCGTATATTTAGAGACTGTACATGTTAGGTGAGACCTAAAATGTTTACAAAATAGCCTTGTAGAGAAAAGGTTTGCTCACCTCAAGATAGAATTATCTTTAGCAATGGTGCTCTGTATTAAACAAATTAGATTGTGAAAACAAACAAACAAATGTACACATAAACAAAGCAGAAGTTTGTATAAAATTCTCCTAAAATAATTGTATTTGATGGAGCTAACAATGTTTATTTTGGAAAAGAGACTATTTAGAGGAAGGTAGCAGTTGAAGATTTCTCTTGCACACAAGAGTTATTATTTTGTTGTTCTGAAGCCCTGAATTAGAAGGCAGAAATAAATATATGAAAATAACAAACATGCAGACTTTGCCAAAATATAAGAAATAATTTTCTAAAATTACTCATTCTCACTTAAAGTTATATATTTTTCTCAGCGAGTTATTTGTTGGTAAAATGGCCAAACAGTACAATAAAGTAACATTGTAAAATAGTCCACATTGATTGAAATAGAAATTTAGAACAAATTTACTTCTATTATATTTTTAATTTTCCAAAACATTGCATATTTTCAAAATATTATTTTATCACTGTATACTATGATTCCTTTTTACTGCATTATTTTTGTATACTTAGTGAAAATATTAATATGCTATGTCAATTTTTAAACTTATTTATCTTTTAAAATTGCAATTATTTTTTTAAATCTGTGTGGTTTCGTTTCTGACTTCCATATGAGAAGGTTTATCTGAAATGTCAATTCATTCTTAATTTTTTCTTATGTTTTATATTGGATCATTTGCAAGGTGATTGAAAGTTTTATATATATAGATGAGACTTGTCTTCTCTAGAGGTTGATCTAGTTGAGAAGCTTTCTTTGAAATCCAAAATGTTGTTACTTTCAGGTCGTTTACCTTATGTCCTAGGAGATCTCCTGAAGATTCTTTCAGTCCTTAGGATGGAAAGTAAATGTCTGCCTTCTAGAAATCTCTTAGATGAGTGTGAAATGGATGGTAGAGGTTTCAATACTTAGTATATTGAAATAAATATTTGATATTGCATGAGATTTTTAACATTCGATATGACAGGATTTAGCCCTTATTTGAAACTCTCCTGTGACATGAACTCAAGGACTTTCTGACTACTATATAACAAATCCACCCAAGATAAATGATGATTCTCCTGAAATTAGGTGCCAATACAAGAAATTTGCCTGGTTAAAGATAGTGTATATTAGGGAACATATAATTTATGAAGAGTCTATATGAGTAATATATGCAGCCCCATTGGGAATGAGAGCTTGTCATTTACCTTTTAGGGAGCATATGATCAGCATGGTCTAAAACCCTAAGCCCCTTAGTGCCAACGGCTTCAATCCAGACGTACCTACTCTGTCTTCTCTCCTGTGAGTCCCAGTGTGATGGAGACATTCAAAAGACATGTCAGGGAAGCACAAGGATTCTACCATGCTGTCACAGTGCATGCTGTGTTGCTGCATAACTTACATCCTTTCTCATCACTAAGTAAGTGTTTTGGCAATGCCTATTTAATCCTATGAGCTTGCTTGTGAATTCAAACCCAGAAATCCTGCTGTTGGAGCAATGTGAACATTGCTGGAGGCAAACTTTCATCTATTTCTCTCGTTTATGGTATGATAATGCCTCACACTCGCCTTGAATTGAGACCTTTATTACATTTTTCCAGGATTTTTCCTTTTGCCTTTTTTAGAAAATAACGCTGTAGGCTTCTGCTAGGTTTGCTGTGAATAGTCACCAGTTCAACAGAGTGGCAGAAAAGAAAAGGTTACCCAGTTGTTTTAGATTATTTAACCAATTCTTTTTAGCTCCATATTCACTTCACTTTCTGGAGCAACTAACATTGTCAATTCCTGAGTCTTTAAGAAAATTGACTATATACATTGAATTCTTTCTTAGCTATCCATTTCTGCTGGTTTAGCATTCAGCATTTTTGCTCTTCTAAGTTACCATTCATCGATCAGTTTTCTAGTCTCCAAGACTATGTAATTGATCTTGTTTTCTTCCATTTTTATTGAATTTGAATTTATGTTGAAAAAAATTTTACTACCATTTTAGAGTAGGTATTCCACATGCATTTGCTCCATGAATTTTTATGGCAGACAGGCTAGTAAAGCCTATGAAATTTTCAAAATAATACTTTAATTTATGAGATAAAATATATAGAAATACAACAGGAAACAATTGCACTGAAAATAAATTAAAACATATTTTAAAGTATTTGATATGACAATGTTTCTATTCATGCATTAAATAAAAATACTGAGTGAAATATCTAATATCTATCATAATTTTAAGGTAGTAACCAGTATAATCAAAATTTCTATTGATCTGCAATAAGTAAAATACAATATAAAACTATCTGTAATTTTTAATAATAGAATTGTAAATATTGTTAATGTTATTGGAGTTTGTTGTCTGCACATATGATTGAAGGAAATATAATTTTCAGTCAGAAGTTACTGAAAATAGATATACGAATACAAGTTAAAATCAATTCAAGTTCATATACCCTGGTTATGAACTCCTTATTTAGAAAGTCCTCAGAGATATAGCGATGAACTCTGTGTTTCATTTGTTCCACCTTAAACTGAAAGTATCCTAACTCTCCTTAAATCCATTAAAATGAAGATAATTTTCCACAATCCTTGCTGAAAACACACTCAAAATGCTGAAGATAATTCACAGTCACTGTATGTAATGTTTTGCCAATCTTGTAAAGAAAAGATGCATAATATAAATATATTTAATAGGTAATATGAATTATTTTGAATATGTTCATGCAGGCAGAAGGCTACCAGAATAAAGATACAGTGCTGATATTTAAAGTAAATTGAAATATATCCTTGTTATTAAAAAGGTCATGCTCCAGTTGTTGAGGTAAGTGGGATGAGAAAAAGATAACATGTTTCGAGGTTGTCATTACTCACATTGTGGAACTTCTAATGTAATACATCAGAAGACACAGAGTGTGATTTGCTGATGCATGGACATTTCCAAATATGTAAAAGAAGCAGCTTCTCTGAACATTTTATTATTTTTCTTATTTACTTCGTGGTTTTGGGAACAAAATTTTCCTGAGCTCACATACTACAGTACTATACCTTTATCTTTGTCTGCCCCACTATTTATATAGTTAAGAAAGAATATATAAAGACTTAAACATATTTTATTTGCATATTTTATTATTATACTTAACTAAATACATTTAGCTAAATATATTTATATTAAAATAATTTTGTTTTCTGGTTCAGACAAAATATAATAGACTGCTTTGTCCCTGCTTCTTTCAGCTCAGTGCAAGAGGAAATAATGTAAAAGGTGACCAAAGGGTGGCTCCGAGAATGGTATGAGAAAGTCAAACTGATTTGGCACCCTAGAACTGGAAGAACAACTTAGAAGGGTGTCTTATATCCCTCCTTCAACAAAGGAAGACTCTGTCTTAGTGTTGTCAATCATCAACCCAAGCAAAGAAAGACAGCCCAGATAAAACCCATTTATTTCTTATTTCTTGCATCAAATCAGAGTACCTCTGGTTGTAAGAAAGTGTGACACAACTGACCCTGGTTTAAAAAAAAAAAAATATATATATATATATATATATATACCCAGACAAAATACTTCCCTTCTCTCCAGGGTCTCAGACTTCCCTACACAACCAAAATGATAATGAGATAATCAAGTGGTACTGGCAAAAGGAACCCCGCCATATTCAATGGTGCTATGAGAAACAAGCTTACCCATCCAAAATCAAAGGAGGGACAAGGAGACATGGAGAGCAACAGAAGTGAGACTTTTCATGATGGTTTTGCAAATCAGGTATCTGGTGTGAAGGCACACCCAGAACAGTTACAGCAAGCAATTTATTTCTATTCACAGAATCCCCCCTGTCAAGTTTCTCATTAACCGAGGACTGTGGGGTCACAATCTCTCCTGGACATCGCTTAAGGGGTTTTTAGTCCAAATAAGGTTAAAATTAGTACTTGTTACTATTTGATTGGAGAATTTGAGTTTACTCATTTCTGAGTAAGCTCTGTTTTCCCAGTGTGGCTGTTACCACGTCCCCACTTTGTTCTAACCAGCCTTCAGTCATGGCTACTTCCTAGTATGTGCTCTTGATCATGTTAGCATATGTCTTTCTATTTTATGAAAATGAATCATCTATTGTCTTTCACAGTCCCCTCCTCTTTTTTTCATTTGGTTTGTTTTCATTTTATTTTTATTGTTTTGTATGGCCCTGTTGTTTAAATATGCCAAGTAAATATTAACTTTTTTTTTCATGATTTACCTTTTTATCGAAGAGTAGTTTACTTTGGGCATAAGTCATGGGCATTTGTTTGTTTATAAGCTTTTGGGATTAGGCTCCTCACACAGAGGATAACATAGTATCCTACAGTGGTTAACATTTCTGTAACTGTAATATGAGACGTTAAAATAGAGGCAACCATACCTTTCCATTTTTTAAAAAAAAACCATTCTTCTAACCAGTCTGTTAAAGGATCATTGACTGCAGAGTTTTCAACAAATTCTTTAGCTAAAATGGTAAGTCCCTGAAAAGTCTTAGCGATAGTACCATTGGGGGCAGTATTATTTGGAATAAAAGTACAACGCTTTCCTCTCAACATAACAAAAACTCCTCCTTTTTCTACGAACATTCTGTCTAACACTATTCTATTCTCCCAGGCCATCCTGTTTGTAGCATCCAATTGACTAGCTATTCCTTGAAGGGCATCTTTAGTATAGTTTATAAGACTTTATTGATTATATAAATATAATTAATTCAATCTATATTTTTATTAATAGTAGACTACCAAAAGAGTGCACACTTTTAAACCCTGTGGCTATTTGGTTTCTTTTTTTTTTTTCCTTAGAAACAAGTTTATTTTCCATCAACCTTATTTCCGTGTTGCTTAAGAGCTTAAGACCACTCAGTGGTTGTTCCTATCCATTCAGTGGCCTGAGCGTGGGAGCTGCAGACCAGTCTTCTGTGGCAGGCTGAGTGCTCTAGTCTTTGGAAGGAAACTGCTGAATTGGCACAAAGGGCACCTGCACACCTTCAAACCAGTCTGCAACCTCAGGCTGAGTAGCAGTGAACTCAGGAGCTGGAGCAGTCCATTCACCCTGAAATTCTTCTTTGGTCACAGTTATTTCAGCAGCAGCCTGCTCTTCCTTTTTCAATCTCTTCAGGATCTCTGTAGAAGTAGAGATCAGGCATAACCTCCCATGGGTGTTCACGGGAGATGGTGCCACGCATGCGCAGAACTTCCCGAGCCAGCATCCACCACATCAGACCCACTAAGTGAGGTCCCTTATTGTGGCACGGGATGGCAATGTCCACATAGCACAGACGAGGGTCTGTGTTACACAGAGCAATGGTGGGCAGGTTAACATAAGATGCCTCTGTGAGAGGCTGGTGGTCAGCCCTGGGATCAGTAACCACCAGCAGATGGGGCTCCCTGGATCTGGTTGGTGAAAGTTCCAGTAGTGAAGCGGCCAGCAATAGGAGTGGCTCCAGTGGCAGCAGCAAACTTCAGCACAGGCCGCTGGCCAGTATTCATGGAAGATACGACACTGACATCAGCAGGGTTTCCAATGGCAGCAATGACAAGAGCTGCAAGCAGAAGTTTCTCCTAGGTCCTCTTCAGATTTATAATGTACATGTCATCACTCTTCCTTTTATAGATGTACTGCTCCATCTGGAAGTCAAGGTTGGTGCCACCTAAGTGGGTGCCTGCTGCAAGGAATTTGAGGACATCCTCCTCCTTCATTTGCAGGACATCAAGGGCTCTGGACATTGTGAAAGTTTTCCTTTAAGTTATGACTAGAGTTGAGAACAACACCGTATGGACCCCTCTGTGGTTAGCGGGGAAAGGCTATTTGGTTTCTAACCTTTAATACATTAGGCACTTCCCTGGGTACTCCTATGGAGTCAATGTATATATTCAAGTTAAAGCATGCAGATCTTGGTCCGGTTGGACAGGAACAACTTACAGGCTTTTCCTTCCACAATACCAACAAACATCTGTTTGGGGGATGTGCGAGTTAGAGAAATTGCCATTAGACTCACCAGAGACATTTCGGATGAGAGTGAAGTTTATGAGATCACCCACAGGTTCCATGAACTCTTCCCCTTGCCTAGAGAGGCAGGAGGAGAGGTTTACCATCCCTATGGAGAAATAGAGAACTTCCTTTGGATCTGAGCTCTGTAAGGCAGGGAAATGCAGGGACAGGTTCTTACAAGGCATCCTTGTCTTGGTATAGAGCCATCATGCAATTCATCCTAGTGGGGTCTGTGTCCAAGGGGAAACAGAACTACCTGCATTTGTGGCCATCCTACGGCACATGCATAGCAATCACTCTTATTTCAAGCAAGCACTGAATACTGAACCCATTTTACCCAGGCATTGGTGTCTCCATAACTTGTTTCAGTTTTTCTGGTTTGCCTAAGATCCTTAACCTCAATTATAGTCACCCTCCTAGGATCATTGCTGTGTGGGCTATACTTAATTATGGGACCTTCATTTAGTACTGAACTGGTTGAATTCTTACCTTCAACTAGCCTGAGGGTGAATTGTCCCACTGGCTCTGTCCCTGAAATATCAGCACTCAACCCATACACTCCTGGAGCTGCTTTAGGATTACTGTCCTGACGTCACAGACTGTTTATGATCAGCAAGATAGGATTATATTGTAAACTTTGACAGTTCTCTGGTGGGATCCCTTTAGAGAAGTGCAACTAATCCCTTAGTGGATTTAGATATTCAGTCTTGCCTCTTTGACCCAGCAGGCCAACCTTGGAACTTTGTGGTTTACCAACATCCCAACTCATAAATGCACAGAGAGGGTGACACAGATTGGGGTCAGGGCACAGATACTTATCCTCATGGAAAAGTTGCCTTTGATTGTTTAAATTCCTGCTGGATATTTGACTTGTATCAAATCTGATAGTTTGGGGAGTTGAAGTGTTAGTTACATTAATTGCAAGCTTGAAGGATACCTCCATTTCCCTAGACTTTGGTGTACACTCATTAAGTGCTCCCGTATCTTTCCACCCCCAGTTGAAAGTTTTCACATAAAGAATAAAATGATTATTCCTCTCATGGTTGGGTCCTCCTTACCTCACTTTAAGAGGCTGGCCCACCATTTGAGACACTTTTGATGTAGCATTAAATTCCCAGGTGTCTTTAGGTACATTTTTGATCCTAGTATAAGGAGTCTATCCCTTCTCTGCTGTTCAGACATCAGTCATGGTGGTCAGGAGCCCTTGATAAGGGCCTTTCCAACTCGGTTGGAGCTTGTCCTGTCTCCAGGTCTTGTCACCAGGTTAGAAGCAATAAGCCACAAACTCAAGAGGAGGAGTCTGAGAAAGAAGACCTTTAACCTGAGAGAAGATAAGGTAGAGGAGATGGTCATTTTATAGTCTCTCAGAAACTTTTCTTTTGCCTTTGTAGTGGGCAAGTCTGTTGCCCTCCCTAAGTATGATAACCCATATGTTAACTCATAGGATAAGCCCAGATCCTTTCGAGGAGCAGTTCTGATTCTGAGGAGAATTACAGGGAGGCACTCAATCCAGGGCAACTTAATTTTTAGCATTAATTTGGTCAGATGTTTTTTAAGAGTTTAATTCATTCTTTCTACTTTTCCTGAAGATGGTGAATGTCAAAGCATATGAAAGTCCCAATGAATCTGGAGAGCCCCCATTATCCCTTGTAACACCTTTAAGATAACATGACTCCCATTATCCAAATTAATATTTTCTGTTAGGTTGAACATAGAAATTGTCTGTTCCCAAATCACCTTTATTATTGACCCTGCTATTGGCAGTTGTTAAAGGATAAGCCTCCACCCATCCAGTGAGATGGTCAATAATTACTAGTAGATATTTGAGCTTTCTAGCCTTAGGCAATTTGGTAAAGTCAATTTGGATACTTTTGAATGGCCCCAGCTCTGGGGGATCTTCGCCCTTTCGTTGGTTTTCTAATAACTTTTTGTTTATCTTCTGACGGGTGATAGATACATCCTTGACAAATCTGTTTAGCCCGCACACTCATATGTGTGTATATGTATATGCTCACACACCCATAAGTTTTTAGAAGTGCATCACACATTGCCGTGAGATCCCCAGTGACTCCCCTTATGTAATATGATCATTAGTTCCCTCATAGTTGATTTACTAGCCATCTTTCTTCCTTCTGGGAGAAACTATCTCCCCTCTTTGTTTGGAGAAACCTCCAGTTCCCCCATTCTCTTAATTTATTCTTCAGTAAATTGCAATCTCATGGTGACTATAGGTATGTTGGGGATGAGGTTCAGGAGTTTAATCTCACTTTCTAAGGGCACCTCTTTGACTGTCTCATCAGCCCAGTCTGTTGTCAACTGCCTTAAAGGAGCCCCCTTTCTGGTGATATTGACATATGTTATTGGAATTTCAGCAGAGAGCAATAAATTTTCTAGAACCTCTTTAAACAATTCTCCATGAACCAGTTCCCTTTGTTTACTATTTATGAGACCTCATTCTGCTCAGATATTTTCAAAGGTATGGACTACTCCAAAGGTGTATTTAGAATCTATATAGATGATGCCTTCTTTTTCTGCAAACAGTTTCAGAGCTTGATTAAGGATGACTAATTCACAAGTTTGTGCAGACCATTTGTTAGGTAACTTTAATTTTTCACAGGTAGACAACTGATCTCATCAATAATAGCATAGCCATTATGTTTTTTGCCTTCAATCATTTTAGGAGACTCGTCTATGAAGAGTTTAATGCCCCCATGCGGTGACATTTTCCCCAATTCTGGTCTGACTTTGGTTTGGCATTTAATAATATGACCCAGTCATGACCCAATTCCTCTTGATTTCTTATCTCCCTGGCACATAAGAAGCCCATGGAGTTGAGGCAGGAATCTGTGGTTAGCACCAAATCATCCTTTTCCAATAGTATTGCCTTATATTTTAGAATCCGGGAATCTGTCAGCCATTGCCTGACTCTTTGATTTAGAATAGCACAGACTTGATGGGGGAGTACTGACCATGAGGGTTCCTCTGAAAGTTGATTTCCAACTTTCTTTCACTAATAAGGCAGTGGCTGCTACAGCCTGAACACATTCAGGCCAACCCTTCCACACAGGATCTAGCAATTTGGACATGAAAGTGACTGGTTGCTTCTTTCCATCATAGTTTTGAGTAAGGACTCTGATGGCCACACCCGGATCCATGGTTATAAACAAGTGAAGGAGTTTTCCAAAGATGAGAGTGCTAAAATAGGAGCTGTGATTAGACTTTGTTTCAGCCCTTCTAGAATCTGTACTTCTTCAGCAGTCCATTTGAAAGGATCCGGCTCTCCCTCTAGCAGCTTAAAGTATAAATCTTTGGTTTTCTGAGCACAAGAGTCAATCCATAATCTGCAATGGACTATTAGGCCTAAAAATTTTATGCCCTTTTTGTCTTTGGTAAGGGTAGCCAATTATTCCAGTTTTTTTTGTTGTTGTTGTTGTTTTCTGGGTTGATTTTTCATTGTCTTCACTAATCAGATGTCCCAGGTATTTAACTTCTTTTTCTACAAATTGTAACTTATGAGATACCCTCAGTCCTTGATGTCCTATGAAGTTAAGCAAATCTATTGTGACCTCTTTTAAAGCCCAGTTTTCTAAGTAATTAAAAACCTTTCAAGTCATAACAGAAGTTAAAACTGGAGGAAAAGTTATAGCCAACTTAATTATATACCAAGATTTCTTTTATAAATTATCTTTCATGAAACTTATCCTGACTTCCACATACCATTGACAGTGTGCTTGGACTCTGTTTTGTCCTGTATTTCCCTCTTTCCTAAATAACCAGTCATTTTACTTTAGGACAAAATTGTATCATACAAAAACGCTTCATATGCAAAATTATCTTTTCTTTATGACTTTCCTCACCAAAAATATAACATCCTACCCATAACTTTCTTAACATCTTTCCTTTCTGTTTTTTTTTTTTTTTCCTTTATCCATCCCATTTTACAAACACTTTCTGTGCCTCTTTAAATAATTCTTCTATTGGTTTTTTATTCCACTCCTCAAGTTTCTGTAACTTTTTAGCAATATCAGGTCAACTTTTTATAACAAAATTAACCTTTAGAAGACCCTTTCCCACTGAGTCCTCTGGGTCTAGCACAGAGTATTTTCTCATTTGGTCTCTAAGTCTCTGTAGTAAGACAGGTGGAGTTTCTTCCTTTTCTTGTTGGGCCGTAAAAGTCTTGGAGACATTCTGAGACCTTGGGTCTGATTCCCTTAATTATCAATTCCTTCACATCCTGGATTTTAGCTCTTTCCTCTTGATTATTGTCCCACCCAAAATCTACACTTGGGTACTTTTGATTGGCTGACTGAATATCCAGCCCTGGAGGGTGTTCTCATTCCCATATGGACATTGCAGCCCTTCTGATAATTCCCCTTGTCCTTGGTACAAGAGTTATGCCCCTAAGACCTCAATATTTCCCCAAGGAAGTATCTGGAGGAATGTTAGAGGGAGAATTTTTGTCTCCCCCTTTCTTGGATTCCCTAGGCCTAGAATTTTTACTCCCCATTCTCGGCTAACTAGAATACTCAACCCCACTTACTAGGAGTTTCTTATATTCCCTTGTTGATGTCTGTGCCTGCCATCAATCTATGCACTCAACCTCTCCCCCTCCACATTGGTTTCTTGTGCACTCCAAGATTTGCTTTATTTGTCTCCAGCCATTTCCCTCGCGGGACGATGGGACCATGGATTGAGTCTCCACACTTGCCTTGCATCTGCGATACATTTCAGTCACACACCCATGCATCCTCCAAGAATTCCCCAATCATCAAGTTAGTACTTACAGTCCAATTTTTCCTATCTTGGCTCATGCATGAGGTTGCTTTTTTGCCGAAGCAGTGTTGCTTTCCCTGTGTTGTTTCCACTGCCTCTGGAACAATAGTCTTGACCTTATCTGCAGTCCCACAAACAGCCCAGATGCCCAATCAGACTAGACCACCTGAAGTCAGGTGGAACACATCACCCCTTCTGATGGGATTCTCCTCCTGCAGATGCAGAGTATCCTGGATGAGCCCTTAGTTGTGAGAAACAAGCTCACCCATCCAAAATCATAGGAAGGACTTGATGGAGATGTGGAGTGCAACAGAAGCTAGACTTTAATAATGGTCTTAAATAAGATGTCTGGTGTGCAGGCATACCCAGAGAAGTTACAGCAAGCAATTTATTCCCAGTGTGCAGGGCCCTCCCCCAGTTCCTCATTAGCTGAGAGGACTGTGGGGTCACAATCTCTGCCAGATGCTGCCTGAGGGGCTTTCAGTTCAAATAAGGTTAAAATTAGTACTTGTTACTATTTGATTGGAGGGCTTGAGTTTTCTCATTTCTGAGTAAGTTCTGTCTGCCTAATGTGGCCCTTACCATGCTCTCCTTTGTTCTAATGGGCCTTCAGTCACTTCTGCTTCCTAGTACATGCTCTCGGTCACATGAACAGACTTCTTTCCATTTTATGAAAATGAATCATCTATTGCATTTCACGGTGCTTAATTCCTATGGGTCTGAGACGTTCATTCCCCATCCAGAAGAACCAAGGTAGTCAAGAAGCGCTGCTGGGGTCACGCCACAATAAGCACCTACCAGGAAAGTGCTATTTTTGCTCCATATCACTCAGAGGGGAATGTGCGCAGGGACTTCTGGAGACTCACCATAGCAAATGCTTAACTACAGAAGCTTCTTTATCCCTGAAGTCCTGAGATTTATTTTTTCTTCCTGTGTTAGTTTCCTGTTGCTGCCCTAACAAAGTACCTCAAATATAGTGGCTTAAAACCACACAAATATATTATCTTACATTTCTAGAAATCCCTAAAGGCAAGGTGTTGGCTACAGTGCATTTATTCTGGAAACTGTAGGAGAGAGTCTTTTACTTGCTTTTCAGCTTATAGGAGCTGCCTGAATTTCTTAGGGTGAGGTCTCTTCCTTCAGGCTCAAATTATATTACTCTAACCTTTGCTTCTGTCACCACATATTCTTCCTTTACACTCTGTCCCCATTTTTTCTTAGAAAAGTCATTGTGATTGAATTAGATCCACCCAAATAATCCTGGATAATCTTTATATAAAAATTCTTAATTTATCAATTATATCTATGTTTCCTTTGCTACATAAAGTAATGTATTCACAGGTTCCAAGGACTATGATGTGGATATACTGAGGTATCCATTGTTCCTGTTACAGTCTGCTTTTAGACCCCAGTATCCATCTCCTCCATACGCAAAATACATTTATCTTATCCCAACATCCTCAGAAATCTCAACCCATATGACATTAATTCAAAATAAAAAATTTTGTCTAAACTTCATCAGTCCTGAAGTCCAAGTAGCTAAACCAGAAATAGAAGAGTCTGCCTATAACCCTTCCTGAGTCATAATTCCTTTCTATCTGTGAACCTGTGGAACTGAAGAAACAAGTTAACTGGTTTCAAAATATATTGGTGGTTAAAGCACAAGATACAGTTTAATATTTTCTCATTCACAAAGGGAAAAAAATTGTCCCCATATTCCAAAGTGGCTGTACCATTTTGCATTTCTATCAGTATCAATGGAGAATTTCTGTTGCTCTGATTTTTTTGCTAGAATTTGGTATTGTCAGATTTGGGGATTATTGCTATTATAATAGGTTTGGAATAGTATCACATTGATTTTTGCAGTTTTAATGTGCAATTCCATAATGGCATATGATGTTGAGATCATTTGATATACTAATTTGCCATTTGTATACCTTGTTTTGTGAAAAGTTTGATCAAATGTTTGAGTATTTTTAACTTGGCTTACTTCTTATTGGTGAGTAACAAGAGCCTTGTATATTTTTATACAAATTCTCTATTTTTCTCCCTGGCTGTGACCAGCCCCCCCCCCCTTTTTTTTTACTTTTAACAGTGTCTATAACAGGGTAGACATTTTTAATTTCAGTAAATTCTTACAGCCATCTAATAATCTAAAAATCACAGTTGTATCTAAAATCACAGTTGTATCTAAAAATCACAGCACCAAACCAATATCACATAGGTTTTCTCTGTCTTCTTTATTTCTTTCATTTTCTTTCATTCTTTCTTTTTCTTCCTTCCTTCCTTTTCTTTCTTTTTTCTTTTCTTCTTTTTGTATGTTTTCTGACAGTTTTATAGCAGTTGTCCCCAACCTTTTTTTTTTTTTTGAGTTGTAGTCTCTGTCTCCCAGACTGGAGTGCAGTGGCTGCTTCCCGGCCACCGCAGCCTTAACCTGCTGGGCTCCGGCGATCCTTCCACCTCAGCCTTCCAAGTAGCTGGAACTACAGACGCGCGCTACCACACCTGGCAAATTTTTTTTTTTTTTTTGATTTATTGTAGAGATGAGGTCTCACCAAGTTGCCCAGGTGGGTGTCAAATCCTCGGACTCAGGCAATCCACTCACCTCAGCCTCCCAAGGCGTGGGATTACAGGCTGAACCACTAAGCCCGGCTAGAAGCATGTAATTTAGATCACATGTACAGTTTGCAATAGTGTTTGCACACCTATGAGAATCTAATGCTCTGATCTGGCAGGATGTGGAGCGCTGCTGGACCACTGCTCACCTGCTGTGTGGCCCAATTCCTAACAGGCCAGGGACCAGTACTGGTCCGTGGTCCAGGGGTGGAAGGACCCCTGTTTTATAGTACTATACTTTATATTTAGTATTATATTTTGGATTAATTTATATATTTATATGAAAGTTGTAAGATTTATAGCTTCTGTCTCTACATTAATATTTTGGCATGTGATATTTCAGTTTTCTAGATCATTTGTTGAAAATCCTTTCATTTCTCCATTGAATTGCCCCTGTTCCTTTGCCAAAGATTGGTTTACTATATTTCTGTACTTCTATTCAAGGATCACTATCTGTTTAATTAATCTTGGTGTGCATTCTTTCAGCAGTACCATGGCATCTTGATTCCAAATAGATTTATAGTGTATAGAAGTCAGATAGTATCAGTTCTTCAGTGTTGTTGCTTTTTAGTATTTTGTTGGTTATTCTGGGGCACCCCTTTTTCCATATAAACTTTTCAATTCATTTGCAAATGTTCGTAAAATAGCTTGCTTCAATTTTCATTGGAATGGCCTTAAACACATAATGCAATATTGGAAAAATTGTCATTTATAAATACTGAATCTTTTAATCTATAAATGTGGAATAAATAGTTCTCCACTTATTTAGACATTCTTTGATAAATTTTATCAGAAGTAGCTATATTAATTTCAGAAAACGTGGATTTCAGAATAAGGAAGAGGTTAGAAACTTGTGGCTTCAAAATGGCAATGCATAGGCAAGCTGAGTTTACTTTTCCCAAACAAAAATAAAAAGGAAAAAGTATATGGTTTGGAGATCTATACTAGCAACAACCCAGAGCTCAAGAATGAGAGTGAGACAATTTAGGGAGCCACAGAGAAATGGAAAAACTCTGAGGAGACCATAGTAGACTCAGACTTCCACATCCACAATGCCCCTTGCCTCTATTCTGTCAGCACCAAGTACATGGAAAATCTCTCCCCATCTCTGGGTTTTTACACTGGAAAAGTGAAATTGAGGTCTTTACTTCCCATCTTTTTGGTTCTCTGGCAAGAGACCTGTTCTTACTTCAACCCACAGGTAACATCATGACTGTTAAAAGGGAGAAATATTCCTAAGGACAGAGCAGAGACAAATAGCAAAAGCAACACCACCATTCTCAGCCCCAGAGCTCTTTCATTTAAGACAGACAGGGCCTCACCGTTTTCTAGAGACAAGGTGAACCTGGACTTATGGTGCCACCTAGAGTCAAAAAGAAAGCAGTGACTTAGTAAAAATTCGCTAAGCAAGCCACGATCGGTGGCTCAGCCTGGATTCCTGCACCTTTGGGAGGCTGAGGTGAGTGGATTGCCTGAACCACGGGTTCGAGACCCGCTTGGGCAGCAAGACTTCATCTCTACAATAAATCAAAAAATCAGCCGGGCGTGGTAGTGCATGCCTGTAATTCCGGCTACTTGGAAGGCTGAGGTGGAAGGATCGCCGGAGCCCAGCAGGCGAGGCTGCGGTGACCGGGAGCGGCCACTGCACTCCAGTCTGGGCGACAGAGTGAGTCTCCAACTCAAAAAAAAAAAAAAAAAAAAAAAAATTCGCTAAGCAAATAAATACACATCCTAAGAAGCCAGAGATGGGAAGCTGGAATAAATAACTAATCCTCCAATCCAAAGGCATAGACGTATACTCACAAGAAACAACAATGACTAGGAAACCATGACCTTCCCAAAAGGACAAAGCAAAGATTTAAAAGATGGTGATTTGTGACATTCATGGACTAGATTTCAAAATAGCAGTTTTAAAAAAAATTCGATAGTTTCCAAGATAACACAGAAGCAAGTCAGAAATTTATCAGATATATTTAAAAAGAGATCGAAATGATGATGATGATGATGATAATAATAACCATAATAAAACAGAAATCTTAGAGCTGAGAAATACATTTGATAGGCTGAAGAACTCCTTAGAGGGTCTCAACAGCAGAATGAATCAAGTAGAGTCAAAAGTCACCGAACTCAAAGATTGGCTTTTGGAAATACACAGTCATAAAAGACAATACAAAAGAACAAAAAGGAATTAAAACTGCCAAATCTAAGAATTATTAATGCCTAAGAGGGAGCTAAGAGATAAGAGCAAGGGGTAGAAATATTACTCAAAGAAATAATAGGAGAAAACTTTCCAAAACCCAAGCAAGATATAAAAATATATAAGTACATGAAAGTCTTAGGATACCAAACATATTCAACCCAAATAAGACTACCCCAAGGCATATAATAATCAAACCCTCAAATGTCCAGGACAAAGAGAATATCCTATAATCAGTGAGAGGTAATACTAAATAACATGTAGAGAAGATTTAATTTGCCAGAAGACAAACTTCTCAACAGAATACTGGCTAGAAGAAGTTGAAAAGACCTTTTCAATGTGCTTAAAACAAAAAACAAAACAACAAAAACTTGCTATCCAAAAATATTGTGTCAAGTAAAACTGTCAAGCAAATGTGAAAGGGAAACACATTTCCCAGACAAACAAAAAACTGAGAGAATGTACCACTATGAGATCTGTCTCGCAAGAATTGTTAAAAAGGGTTCTTCAATCTGAAAGAAAAAGAAAAAAAAAAAAAAAAAACACTTTTCAAGGTATAAAATCCACTGGTAAAAGGAATCACAAAACAATTACAGAACACTTTCTTACTGTATTTAGGGTTGCAATTTACTTCACTTATAACTGTAGTGTGAATTACAAAAGACAAATCTATCAAAAACAATGATACCTAAAGCAACCTATTAAGAAATAGGTAATACAAAAATTTGTAAATCAAGGCAACTAAAAGTTAAAAGTGTAGAATTGTACTATTTTTTAATCTTTGTTTCTTTTCTTTTGTGATCTAAGTTGCCATCTTTTTAAAATAACTTGTAGCTATGATTTTCTTTTGTAAGCTTCATGTAAACCATAGTGCAAACACCTGTAACAGATTCACTAAAAATAAAAGGCAACAAATTAAAACACACTGCCAATGGTAATAATTAACCACAGAAAAAGAAAGGAAGAAAAAAGAGAGAGGTCATAAAATAATCAGAAAGTAAGCAACAAAATGGCAGTAGCAAGTCCTTACTTAATAATACTAAATAGTAAATAGTCTCAATTATTAAATTAAAGGGCACAGAGTGACTGAATGGATAAAGAAATAAGACCTAACTGTATACTGCCTTCAAGAAACCCATTTTACCTATAAAGATACATATAGAAAGTGGAAAGGTGGAAAAAATATTCCATGCAGTTGGAAATTTAAATGGAGCAAAAATAGATAAATTTATTTCAGATAATATAGATTACAAATCAAAGACTATAAAAAAGACAAGGAAGCATACTATACAATAAAAAGAGTCAAGTCAGCAAGAGGATATACCACTTATACATGTCTATGAGCCTAACACCAGGCACAATATAATTAAAATTTGAAAATTATGACAAAGAAAAAAATCTATAAATCAACCAAAAAGAAATGATACATCACTTACAGGGAAGCATCACCTTGAATAGCTGCAGACTTCCCATAATGAAGCCATGAAGGCAAAATAGTAGCACAACCTATTTCACGCGCTGAATATGAAATACTATCAATCTTGAATTCTATATTCTGTGAAACTATTCTTCCAGCAAAATGAAGACATTCTCAAATAATAATGAACTAAAAAGATGTGCACATCATAGACTTAGTTTTAAAGATTGGCTCATTCAAACCTTGGGAAAAAGAATGATATATTTATATTAATGTCATGGGTAAGAATCTCCACTTTCTTCATTCTTAAGGTTCAGTCTCCTCCTTTACAACCTTTATGTCAGATGCCTCATATCCAGTCTGTGCAAAACTAACCCCAAAATATCTAACTACATAATCAGTTGTTGTTCAGATAATAATAACAATTATTTTTAGGCAAACACATAGTACATACTATTTTACCACTAATTATTTAGATGGAGAAACTAAGCTAATATTTGCAAATTGTAGTGTACTTTCTCCATGTAAATAATTAGTGCTAAAATAGTATGTACTATATGTTTGCCTAATAATAATTATTATTGTTATCATAACAACTAATTGTGTAGTTTTTACTATATGCCACAATCTGAACTAAGTGATCCACATACTCTAATTTGTCTAATTATTCAGTATGCCTATTTAATAAAGAATCAACTTATGGCAGCACAAGGGTAAATAACTTATAAAAGGTCATTATTTAGTCAGTATTAGTTAACTGATACAAAGCAAATTCAGAATCTCCATGAAATCATAGAAGTTTGGTTTTGTTTATATAAAATCCAATGAAATTGTAACTGGTCAGGTATCATTCCTTAAAGTGGGAGTAGGGTCATCAGCTGATACTATGTTTTAATTACACCATCATCTTGTACATACAAGTTTATTGTGACACCATTGAATGTGTACTCTGTGAATAGAGAACATGAAGAAACCACAGTAGTAGCCTTAACACCATGATTGACAACACAGGTCACACTGGATAGACCTAAGTCCAGGGTCCCATTACTGAGGTATGAGAAATGAAAAGATATGTTAAAATACATTGCTTAGCAAGGCAACATATTTCCAGCAAAAGAAAAAATTTACTAGGGAAGAGAAATGAATCTCCATTAGTCATTTAGTTGTCTGTGATGCAATAGATGAGCCTACACATAAACTCAGAAATTTGACTCTCAAAATCAAGCTATATTATTATGTCATACATGAAAATCGGATAATGTACACTATATGATTTACAGTGTAGTAAATATTATAGTATATAATTCATATATAGACTACACATGGCATGTAAGAGTATTTAGAAAACAAGGAGGGACCCAAAAGCCCAGCATGTATTTATTTAAAAATATGTATTTATTCTTACATGTTTAAACTTCAGTCACCTTCAAAGCAATCTCTGTTTGATGCAATACACCTATGGAGATATTTTTTTCACTGCTCAAAATGGTTTTTAAACTCATCAATTTTGACACCTTTTAGTGTTTCTTCCATTTTTTGCTTCACCTCTTTCGCATCAGCAAATCATTTCCCTTTGAGAATTTTTTTTTTCATCCAGGGAAACAACAAAAAAATAACTCAGGGCAAGATTGATTGAGTAGAGAGGGTGGAGTATAGGAGTCATACTGTTTTTGGTCAAAACCTGCTGAACACTCAGTGTGGTATGGGCAGGTGCATTCATAAATCAGCCATAATGAAATGGGCAAATGTTTGAAAGAATCTCCCAAAAAATTAACTGAGGCTGAATACAGCGTCTCTCAACAATACTGCCTGGTACACTGATGCCAATGGGTTCCCAGAACATTTACCTATTGGAGAAACCTGTACTACAAGGGACTCACCCTGCAAAACTTAATTCTATTTTTTGGGGGTCCTCCCTCTCATATAATAGGCACTCATAAAAGTTAGTTATTATTGTATTATTAAGTGATAAATTATGAGTAAGTATTAAACAGAAAAATTTAAGATTAAATTAGCAGAAGTCATCTCTACAAACTTGAAAATAAAAGAATAATTCATTATAAGGATACAAGAATATCTTATAGATTACAAAGGTGGGATAGAATATGCTTATGATAAATGAAAAGAGAACATCTGAACAGAGAAGTAGAAAGTGTAAAAAAGAACCAAATAGAAATTGCAACACTGAATGAACTCTACCTGTATAAAAATAATAATTCACTGGTTGAGTTTACCAGTGAACAGAGAACAAAATGCTCAATTTAAAAATAGATATATGTAATGTGGGATTTCATATGTATTAACATATTTTATAACCATTAAGAGATTTATTAATAAGCATCATACTCATGATTTACTTGCAAAAATCGTGAAATAAAAGCTGTCTATAACCTAATATTTTAAATGATATGTATAAATATATGCATATGTTTACATTAGTTTTTTTAAAAAAATAGAAATATAAACTTTTCTTCCCATCCTTGGAAGATGTGTTTTTTAAAATATCTTCTCATACAATGTGACTAATAAAAGTTTCTTTTTTTAGATTAGAAAGTATAGTTTATTTAGAAAGTAAATTTGAGTTTATTTAGAAAGTAAATTAGAGAGAGAGGGAAAGAAAGAGGAGCTTCACTTCTCCAAGGTAGGGGAAGGGTCAAAACTAGGAAACATGGCAACAGCCATAGCTCAAAGAGCATATGGCCATACCAGAGTCTAGTCAGGCAATGGCCAAAAGTTTATATTTAACCCTAAATTTGAATTGGCTAGGAAGAATATTTCAAATCACTTTTAATATAGTTAGTAAGAAAGAAATACTTTGATATAATATAAAAAACTACTCTGAGAAGTAGCCAAGGAACTACCTTTGTGCTGAATTTTTTATTGCAATAAACTTTATAAACACAATATAATTCTCAATGTCGTAACAAACGAGAGAAGTAAAATTAACTGAAAATGGCTTGTCATTTACAGAAATCTGATGATGTATTTGCAATTACACAATTGCAAATACAATTGCTGCATCTGGCAGACTTCTAAAAGGAAACTCGTACACGTACACACACACGTGAATTAAGCATGCAAGACCCAAAAGAATGACATCCCCAAATTGATTATTTATATAAAATCAAACACATATAATTCCTGAAAAATCCAAATGAAGGTCTTAATATGTATTAACATGTCAAATCAGAATTTTGAATTAGTTTTCTACTTTTATGTAGATACTTGACATGTTTCTGGTATAACTTGACTCAATTAAAATTTAGCAAATTTAAAAATATATATGAACTTCAACTTTTGGACTTAAAAAGTAATAAAATTTGAAAATGGCAATGTTGCAACGAATGAAAAAAATTAGAAATGTTCAGTTCTCAACAGTTTATAATTAAATTAAAATTATTTTCTAATATTGTATAATTAGATAATTCCAATTCCTAGGGCATGTAAACAGAAGTTTCCTTATACTGTTACTGTTTCTGTAATCAAAACCAGGTTAATCATCTAAATATTTAAGATTGACAGCAAATAGTTCACCTTCTTATTAAGTAATAAAGCAAATTTCTGTTTCTAAGAACAGAAGTACATATTAGAGATTCAGTTGCATAGTATATGTCAAACGTCTAACTATTTTAAAGAAACATGCCTAAAAGCAATATCAGCCTTACAAAGGAATGATAAAAGAGAGAAAAGAGGATAATAGTAAATGCAAAGCTAGAAACTGGAGAAAAGAAGAGGAAAATGCCAGCTGCAAGATTGAAGTAATGTAATAGTAATAAACATTCTTCTTTCAAAAGGAAAAAAGAAACCCTCTGGAGAGTATTGCATGCATTGGTGATTTTGTAGCCATTTGGTTGTAGGCAGAAGAAGGTTTGGGAGACACTCCAGGTTTCTTTGCTAAGGAGTTGTAAAGGTGGGATATTTTTGGAAGCTGTGAACAGATTCCCTTCTTAGTTGTACTGTTCATACTGTTAATCTTCTAAAGAAATTCAACTGCTATTTTTCTTACTGCCAACATACTTAATTATTGTTGTACAGAGCATAATAACGATAAGATCTGAACAAAACAGATGGCTCAGCATTGCCAGAAAACTTACGTTTCATCATGAATTTTTATAATACCAAAGCAAATATAATTTTATTGAAAATATCCAAGACAAATGAGCATACTTTTACAATACTTATACACATTGTCATGACTAAAGTACTTTAACATAGTTTCATATTTCTTCAATGATGCTTTTCTAAGCACTTATAAAGACATAAAGGATACACAAATCATTTCTAAAATATAGCAAATTTAAGAATAATTGCTTGGTGAGTTTAGTAAAATTAATTGGATAATGCTCCCTTATATAGGTGCATTCCATATTTGAAAATCATTTTGTAAAATGGAGCATTAATTAAATTAGTTTACAATTGTAGAACTTTTTGGATGTATTTACTGGACTTGCCATGTTAATTTCTAATATACAGATTAATTGATCAAATACAAATAATTATTTTGCTCATGGTCATTTCTAGTCGATATGTTACCACTGAAAATACCAGGGTTAATAAGAAAAGGCCTTGTTCTTTAAATAAGTACTAGCAGGGAGAGATGGACATAAAATTTGATAATATAAATTTAATGGCATATGTACAAAGTCAGAAGTAAGAATTAGGGAGCACAATTGTTGGGCACTAAAGTCAGAATATGGGGACAGGAAAGATTTTCACCAATATAAGGCAATGTATATATATTTTGCAGAGAAATGAAAGTGTTGCCAAGTCAGAGAGGTGAAAAAAAAAATTCTAGTTCTTATCTAGTCTAGACAAAGCTGAAAAATGGTGTTGAATCATGTTAAAGCCTTGCTTGACATGTAAAATATTAAATTGTATTCCATTAGTGAAAGCGGTAAATAAACTTTTATAGAGGAGTGGAATAAACCACTTGACTGTAATATGAAATAAGAGTATAAGTGAGATATTACTAAAATTGGAACAAATCAAGTGTTTGTCAATTGTGATATATGCATGCTTGCATGATCAGTAAAAAAAATACACAAATAAATAAAAGCATTTAATGATATGTATCTGAGTTGCCATTATCTTTAGTGATACCATTAACAAGACTATAATGAAGACCCAAATATACATCCATTCTTTTGTGAGCCAGTATGAGAGTTTTACTGTGCTACATACTGAGGAAAAGAATCAATATCTCATAGAAAGGAGTATTTTACATTTACAAGTATTGCCATATTGGTGTCCAGATTGTCTGGATGAATTTCAGTGTGACATGATGGCATCCATATTCCCACAGACCTTGATATTCTCTTACTCTTCTTTCAGGCACCCTAAAGCATATTAACTAGAATTTGTGGTTGTTTAAAATTGCATTTCCCTCAAAAAGCTAGTGAAGTTGAGCAGCTAAATTCATATTTGTGTGTATCTATTTATGTGTGTGTGTGTGTGTGTGTGTGTGTGTGTATGTATATGTGTGTGAATAGATTTACATAGATACTTTTGTCAATTTTAAATATCTAAAAATTTAATTAAAGCCAAAATCAAAGATCCTTTTTTTGATATTGAATTTCTGTATTTCTCTTGTTAATATGTAAAAGTACTTATAATAAACCTTTATTACCACAAGTTTGTTATATGTTTTAACATCTGCAAAGCAAATATCCTTTATTTTCCAAAATTCCAAATTTCCTTAGGCATTTGTGAACTTTTCTCTTGAACCGTTTATTACATTTCTTTAATTAAAAATCAATTAGATGTTTAATTGAAATTGAATTGAATTTCTAGATTACTTTGAAAAAACTTGTCATGTTTTACCGTGTTACTTCACTTCATAAAATGAGAATTCGGTATTTCTTTAATTATACTGTCCTTCTAAATTTTTAACCACATTTTAAAATTATCTTCACATAGGTATTCTTAATATTTAAATAAATACCTATCAAGAAGCATTGCATTAAATGCAAAGGATAATACATTAAAAGTCCCGTGCCCTCTCTTCATTTTGTTTGTTTGTTGTTTTTTTTTTGAGTTGGAGTCTCACTCTGTCGCCCAGACTGCAGTGCAGTGGCCGCTCCTGGCCACCGCAGCCTCGACCTGCTGGGCTCTGCTGATCCTTCCACTTCAGCCTTCCCAGTAGCCAGAATTAAGGCGCATGCTACCACGCCCCGCTGATTTTTTGATTGATTGTAGAGATGAGGTCTCACTGCCCAGGCGGGTCTCGAACCCGCGGGCTCAGGCAATCCACTCACCTCAGCCTCCCAAAGTCGCGGGATTACAGGCTGAGCCACCCATCCCGGCTCCCTCTCTTCATTTCAATCATAAATAACTTTGTTTCAGATTGTTATTCAAATGCTCTATATGATAACATACTTTGTGTGTTTGACCTATAATATTCCCTTTTTTGATGCAAATGTGCTCAGTATATATGCTTCTTCCATCTTTTTATTTTAAACTTTTAAAGAAATCTTTGTATTTAAATGTGCTTCTTTGAAATAACTAATTTTTTTTCAGTCTGGCTGAACTACTTCTTTTATGGCTACCTATATATTTGTGTCCCCCATGTCTCTTTACATCCTCCACTTTACCTATCAACCTTTTTATGCTAATGTCTTTTTTATGCACTATATTTTATTCTTCTGGTGGCTATTCCTATCATATTATTATCTATACTTGTATTTATTCTCTCTTTAAATAGTTCTATCTCACCTTGAGCTACCATTAAGAAAAAAAATAATAAAATGATTTTGTTGCCTTCTGGTCTTTCCTTATCATTTTCATAATCTTGTACAATATTCATTCTCAGTATTTAAAGATTTAGTTAATTTTGTTACTTTTTTGGACAACAAGAAGCTATCATTCCTCTTTGCCTTCCATACATCTTGCTGAAGTAATTTTCCAGTCAGCGTCCAATCAGAAAAGCAGACATTGATTATGACAACTTAGATAAATTTAAAATTTGATATTAGGTAAAAATGTGATGGAAGTGCAGATAGAGAAAAACAGAGCAAGTAGCTGAAGTATTTGCAGGAAGCAGTGGTTACCCTAGGAGCATTACAATGAGTTATTTAGATGCTTCTGCTGTGAAAGCTTTTGAGGAATTCAAGATTGACAATGTGTTTGTAACCAACATGTCATAAGCAAGGCACCTGCAAGAGAGTCTAGAAAATGTATTTTGCTGACTTCTAACCTTAGTAATATACATGGCAACTATCAAAGAACAAGTGCAGCACTGAGAACAAAAAAATCATTATTTAATTTAGACAGTCTTTAAAAGTGCTTTCAAAGATGATTTCTGTGTGGCACATATTCTGAAGATTTGAATACTTAAGATTATTATTATTTTTTAATTTTTTCAGTGCATTTGAATGGCAATTTTATTGGGTGTAAAATTCTGATCTAAGTGCCTTTTTAATATTCTGGAAACATTAACCAATTTTCTTTGTGTTTGAATGTTGCTATTCAAAAGTATGATGTCACTGTACTTCTTGTTGCTCTGAAAATATAGATTCTCTATCGAAAAAACTAATTTTTTAAAAAAATTCTGATTCAGTGTAACATCTCCATTATGTGGTTAAATTTACTTTTTTACAAGGAAATTTTGTTTGCCATATGTTCACTTTTGTTTGGAGCCTCAGGTTTTTATTTATATTTAGACAATTCTAAAGTATTACCAACAAGTTATTCTTCTATTCTATTTTAATTTCTGCCCTGACTTTGGTATTATATGCTGCTTTGGTATTGCTATATCTATAATCCAAATCAGGTAACTTGTTTTTCTTATTTTACCATATTCCACCACCTTTCTGATATGACTGGTTGAATTACTTCTAACTCAGCAATTTATTCTCTAACAAAATCCATTTTATGACTGAACATATATTGATGATTTCTGTTGCTACTTTTGTAGATGTTGTTACTTAACTATTGTATCTCATATTTTCCATTGTTTCTCCTTTACAACTACTCATTCCAGTCTTGCATTCTAGTACCATATACTCTGTTTTCACTTTAATGTTAATTTCCTTATTAAAATGGTTTTTATATAGTCCACTTAAGTCTCTGTCTCTGAACTTTTAATGTTTGTATTGTATTTTTTTTTCTTTTATAACACTTGTACTCCTCATATGTTTTACAGTTTCTCCTCATTATATTCCATTGGAAAATCAGCTACTTTGACTCAGTGTTATTTGGCTAAGGTACTATATTACAGTCTCTAACCTATACATTCCTTGCTGAGGTAAGAGAACAACAGGAAAGGGAAAGAGAGAGCAAGAGCAAGACAGATAAGAGAGAGATGAGAGAGAGATGAGAGAGAGATGAGAGAGAGATGAGAGAGAGAGAGAGAGATTAAGAACCAGATATACTTTGTGGTAAGAGTCACTGAGAGTAAAATCAGAACCTGCCTAGTACCTGCTTTCACACTCAGAAATCCACCCATCCAGCCATTTTAGCAACTGCCTTTTTCCAGGTGATGCATCTTGAAAGGTTGGAACAGGGGCGATTACAAAGGACTTCAACAGTTGCTATGGGCTCCCTACTCCCACCATGATGTCATAACACCACTCTTAGCACTTTGGTTTTGTTGCCTCACAGTACAGACAGAAGGTACAATATATTTTTAAAATGTTCTACATTATATAATCCTCATTACTATAAGATTGTATTTCCACTGCTTGAATTATCTTTGTTAATTTTTCTTTGACTTATTTGAATAATTGAAATCTAGGAGACAGCCAAACAATTAAAAAAGAGTAAAGCAGGGATTCCAAGAAGACGACAGAGTCCGTTGGAGTACATGAGTCTCCTTATGGATGAACAGGTGAAGAGATCAGTATTCACCCTAGGGTGTCTGCAAAAGTTGTGTGAAAGTATGACTGATTGGAGATGAGGAAAGGAGAGGACTGAGATCTCCTGCATAGACAGCTGTCCTGCACAGCTGCTCAGACCTAGTGTGCTCTTCAGTCCAGAGGCAGGCACATTTCTAGCACCACCTGGAAAGAAAAAAAAAAAAGGATTAAAACGATGAAAATCATCTGCAACAGGTGCGGCCTGCTGCTGCAGCCTTCATCCCAGGTCAGACACCAGCAACATGAAGTGCAAGAAAATATACCATAGTGACCTGATCAGAGTCTCAGTCAAGGAGACCCAGACACTCCACCCCCCAACTGAAACATTTGAGGTCTGCCATGGCAGCCCTGTTGAAGAACACAACACTAATCACAGCAAAATGGTGGTGAGTTTTAAAGTGACCCATCACCCTTTTCTCCAGTGATCCGCGAGACATGTGATTCAGGTGGGTAACTTCCTGAGCTCCACACATGGAGAGACCTGAAATAAGTGTATCAGCTGGAGGCAGTTTGTAACCTTCCCCCAACTCCACAGGGTAAATGGGGTTAGATTTGAAGCATTTGTGGTCTGCATTTCAACCTAAGAACCCAGTATCCTCTCACAGAGGCTGAGTGGGGGTGAGTTTTAAAGTGACCCTACAACCTTTCTCCAGTGATTTGTGAGATGTGTTAATCAGGCAGGCAACGTTAGGATGAGCATACACGGAAGGGGCTAAACATAGGCAGAGCAGCTGAGAACACCTTCTAGCCGCTCCACAACCACAAGAGGTGAACAGGGAGACAGATTTAAAAGTTGGAAGCTCCTCCCTTCCGAAAACTCTCTGCTCTGCTGCCTGCTAAGAAAAGCAGTGCTTGGGTCACGCCTATAAGAAACCTGAAGTCTTGAAACTGCCGAAAGAGGCTGCTCAAGAATTGCATAAGTTTTTTTTTGTTGTTGTTGTTGCTGCTTTGGGGCTTTCTTTTGTTTTGTTTTTATTTTTTTGTATCTGCGTGACTCTACCTTTTTTTTTTTTAATATAGCTTGTTGGAAATGGGCATTTTGTTCTGTTTTACCCCTTCTCCTTCTTTCTGTCCAATAAATCTATTTAGAAGTGTAAAAATTTCCTCATGTCGGTTTTTGTTTCCTTGGGCTTTTTATTTGTTTGTTTATGGGCTGTTTCTTTTTTTTCTTCTTTTTTGTTTTTGTTGCTGTTTTGGTTTGGTTTTCTCTCCTTCTTTTTTTTTTTTCCTCTCTCTCTCTGCTTGTCTCCCTGATTGTTGGTTTGTATCTTTTTCCTTCTCTCCTTTATTCTTTTCTTTTTTTAAAAAAATCAATATTTTTTATTATGATATTGTGGGGTACAGTTAAGGGTTAGGTGTACAAATATGCTTCATTCAGGCCCCCTTGTTGATAACGGTCACCTCCCCGTCCCCAGACAGATGTTTACTACCATTAGTCCCATCCCCCTCCCCCCCATATTTTCCCACCACTGTCAGTCATTTATTCTTTTCATTGTCATCCCCTCTACATTCTTTCTTTATTAACTCCTTTCCCTTCCTTCATGTTATTTTGTGCCCAGGGGAGATACATATGCTCCCATTGTATGGACATACTGTAAGGTGGTGGGATGGTGGGAAGTAGACCCCTGGAGACACACACACCAATCAGCAAATATTGTGATGTCAGACAGCTTTTGAATCTTAGATGCCCCTAACACACCTCACTCAAATCTTAGATCTGCAGGGGAGTAACATAACTCCCCTGCTCCAGCCTGACTCCAAAAATCAAACTAGTCCAGAGGCTTTATTTAAGGGAGAATATGGGGTTGAGCAAAGAGAAGTAAAAACTACTCCCTTTCTCACTGAGAATGGAAGTAAAGAAAAAGAAAAACCCACCACAAATGAAGAAAAACCAAAGAATAACCACAGGCACCATACAAAGTCCAAGGGGGACAGTCCATGAGTATACAGACTTTGGAACTGAAACAATGAAGAGTAGTCAGATTAACTGGTCTCAGACTACAAATGCAGAGATCAAGAAATGAATGGAAAAGGTGAACAAGGACCAAGAAAAGCAAGATGAAAACATGAAAGAACTAATGGCTGAGATGCAAACTATAAAGTATACAGTAAACACAATAAATAATAAGCTGGCAAGCATGGAAAGCAGAATTAACTAGGCAGAAGAAAGAATCTCAGAACTTGAAGACCAAAATATGAATCTAACTCAATCTGTTAAAAACATAGAAAAGAAATTTTAAAAGACAGAAACAAAGCCTTCAGGAGATGTACAACTATAATAAGAGACTGAACCTAAGACTGATAGGTATCCTTCAGGCAGATAAGAAGAATGAGAGAAGCCTGGAACAAACATTCCAAGAGGTGATCCAAGAAAACTTCCCGCATCTCATCAGAGACACAAAAATCCCAATGAAAAAGATACAGAGAACCCCTGCAAGGCATCAAATAAGAAGACCAACTCCTAGACACATAATAATTTGCTTACACAGTAGGTATAAAAGAAAAAATCCTAATGGCAGCAAGACAGAAAGGTCAGACTACCTACCATGGAAGACTAATCAGAATAACAGCAGAGATATATACAGAAACACTGCAGGCTAAAAGACAATGGAACCGTCTTCAAAAACTCAAAGATAAACAATTCCAACCAGTGATTTCCTACTCAGCTAAGCTAAGCTTTATCAGAGATAGAGAATTAAAATCCTTCCCAGACATTCAATCCCTAAGAATGTATGCTGCTTCCAGACCAGCTCTACAAGAGATGCTTAAGATGGTATTAAGCACAGAAGAAAGAAAGAAAAAAAAAGAACCATGTTCCTTCCAAGAATGCAAGAAGACAAAGAACCAACAAAGCATGCATCATGACTGCAAGATTGAAAACATGCATAAATCAACCCCCAAATCAAATGAAAACCAAAAAACAAATAAACAACAACAAAGTCTATAAGAGGCTCATCACATCTCAATAATTGACCTGAATACAAATGGACTAAATGCACCACTGAAAAGGCATAGAATGAAAAATAAAATAAAGAAACATGATGCAACAATATACTGTCTGCAGGAGGCACATATCAACAGAAGGGACACTCACAGACTCAGAGACAATGAAAAACAAATTTTCAGGCAAACAGAACACCAAATAAAGCAGGAGTTGCAATTTTAATATCAGACAAAATAACCTTTAAGCTCTAAAAAATGTATAAAGAAGCAGAAGGATACCATATAATGATAAAAGGTTCAATTCATGAACAAGAAATATTCATCCTAAACATATGTGCACCAAACACAGGAGCATCAGCTTTCATAAAGCAGCTACTAAACTTAAAAAAGATATTGACTCTAACACTAGCATTGCTGGGGACTTAAATACCCCACTATGTACTCTAGATAGATCATCGAGGCAAAAAATCAACAAGGAGACCCAGAATCTCAAACCGATGCTTGACCAAATGATACCTACAGAACACCTCACCCCACAACCATGGATTATACATTCTACTCATCACCTCATGGAACATGCTCCAAGATTGACCACATCCTCGACCAATATCAACATCAGCAAGGTTCTCCCCAAACCCACAAAGATATGAATGCTAAACAGTATAATGCTGAACAATTGCTGGGTCAGCATAGAAATCAAAGAAGAAATTAAAGGATTCCTGGAAACAAGTGAAAATGAAGAAACATCTTACCAAACCTCTGGGATGCCATGAAAACAGTACTTAGAGGAGAATTCATATCTCTACAAACACATATAAAGAAAATGGTTAGATCACAAGTTAACAGTCTAACAAATCACCTAAGGGAGCCAGAAAAACAAGACCACCAAAACCCTAACTTCAGCAGAAGGATCCAGATTACCAAAATAAAAGCCCAAATACAGGGCATAGAAGGAAAAATATAGTAGAAAAAATCAACAAAACAAAAAGGTGTTTCTTTGAAAGAATAAACCAGATTGATGGACCCTGAGAAAGACTGACTGGGAAAAGAGAGAAAAAGTTCAAATAAACACAATCAGAAATGCAAAAGATTTCATCTCAACTGACCCCAAAGAAATACAAAAGATTATCAGAGATTACTATGTACACTTGTATGGAAACAAACTTGAAAGCCTAAGTGAAATGGAATGCTTTTTGATAGCACACAACTTCCAATGGTAGAAACAAGATGAAATTGAGATCCTGAATAAACCCATAACAACCCAGGAAATGTACATTGTCATAAAAAAACTACTCACACACACACACACACAAAAGCCCTGGACCTGATGGTTTTCTAGCAGAATTCTACAAAACATACAAGGAGGAGCTGATACCAATCCTATTGAAAGTATTCCAGGCAATTGAGAAAGATGGAACTCTCCCCAAATCATTTTTTGAAGCTAACATGACATTGATACCCAAACCAGGTAAAGATCCAACAAAGAAAGAAAACTACAGGCAAATATCCTTGATGCACACAGATGCAAAACTTCTCAACAAGATTCTAGCAAACTGGATGCAACAACACATATAAAAAATCATCCACCATGACCAAGTAGGCTTCATCTCCAGGATGCAGGGCTGGTTCGGTATCCACAAGATCATAAATGTAATTAAATACAACAACAAATGTAAAAACAAGAATCATGATTATATCATTAGATGCAGAAAAAGCTTTTGATAAAATCTTGCATCGCTTCTTGATAAAAATCCTTGAACACCTAGGCACAGATGGAACATACCTCAAAATAGTAAGACCCATCTATGATAAACCCACCTGCTAAACAGATAGAAACCTGCTAAACAGATAGAAATTGGAAGCATTTCCCCTAAAACCAGAACAAGAAAAAGCTGCCCACTTTTAACTCTCCTGTTCAACATTGTATTGGAAATTCTAGCTACAACAATTAGACAACTGAAGGAAATCAGGTGCTTCCAAATAGGAAAAGAGGAAGTTAAGTTATCCCTCTTTGTGGATGACATGATTCTATACTTTCAAAACCCCCCAAAATCTGTCAAAAACCTCCTTGCACTGATAAAGTACTTTGAGAAAGTCTCAGGGTATAAAATAAATGTGTAAAAGATAGTAGTCACATTCGTATATAAACAGTAAACAGACAAACTCAAATAAAAAGCACAATCCCATTCACAGTAGCCACAAAAAAAAGAAAGAAAGAAAGAAAGAAGAAAGAAAGAAAGAAAGAAAGAAAGAAAGAAAAAAAGAAAGAAAGAAATACCTTGGCATCTTCTTCCTAACCAAGGAAGTGAAAGACCTTTACAGTGAAAACTACAAACCACTGCTCCAAGAAATCCAAGAAGACACAAACAAATGGAAAAATATTCTATAATCATGGAATGGAAAATTAACAGTGTTAAGATGTCCATCCTGCCAAAGGCAATCTACAGATTTAGCGCAATACCTATTAAATTACCGACATCATTCTTCTCAGACCTGATGTTCATAATGCAGAAATTCATATAGAAACATAAAAGTCCACAAATAGCCAAAATAATCCTTAGCAAAAGAAACAAAGTGGGAGGTATCACACTTCTAGACTTCAAACTCTACTTAAAGTTACAATAATCAAAACAGCCTGGTATTGGTACCAGAGAAGGCATATAGACCAATGGAACAGGATAGAGGAATTACACAAAACCTTAATTCCTCAACCAACTCATCTTCGACAAAGCTTCCACCAACAACCAATGGGGAGAGGAGAACCTATTCAGTAAATAGTGCTGGGAAAATTGGCTGACTACATGCAGAAGACTGAAACAAGATCCCTATCTATCACCAGATACAAAAATCAAGTCTAAGTGGATCAAAGACCTAAATGTAAATCTGCAAACTGTAAGAATCCTAGAAGAAAATGTATGAAACGCCCTTATGATAATTTGAATAGGCAACCAAGTCCTGATCAACTCTCCAAAAGTGAATGCCATAAAAGATAAGATAGATAAGTGGGACCTCATCAAACTGAAAAGCTTCTGCAAGGCAAAAGAAATCATCAAGAGAGTGGGGAGACAGTCTACAGAATGAGAAAAATATCTGTCAACTGTATATCTGACAATGGCCTAACATCTAGGATCTCTAAGGAACTCAAATGTGCTGAAAGGAAAAAAAAGTAAACCCTATTAAAAAATGGTCACAAGCTATGAATAAACACTTCTCAGAAGAAGACATATGAGCAGCCAACAGACATATGAAAAAATGCTAAGCCTCACTAATTATCAAAGAAATGTGAACTAAAACCAACCTGAGATACCACTTAACTCCAGGCTGGATGGCCATCATCAATAATTCAAAAATCAACAGATACTGGAGAAGATGTGGGGAAAAGGGAACACTACTACACTGTTGGTGGGAATATAAGTACAACCTCTGTGGTAAACAGTGTGGCGATTTCTAAAAAAATCTGAAAATCGACCTTCCATATGTCCCAGCAATCCCCCTTCTGGGAATATACCCAGAGAAACTCAAATCACTCTTTAATAAAGATACCTGCACATGCATACTTATTGCAGCGTTATTTACAATAGCAAAAACCTGGAACCAACAGTGTTGCCCATCGAAAGTGGACTGGATAAAGAAAATATGGTACATTTACACAATGGAATATTGTGCAGCCATAAAGAAAAACAAAAGTATGAAGTTTGAAGCAACCTGGATGAAATTAGAGTTATAATACTCAGTGATTTATCACAGAAACAAAGATCTGAGTACCATATGTACTCACTCCTAAGAGGACCTTGAACTTTTATCATAATACCATAAGAAAAGGATTGGCAGTAGTGGGACACTGCCAGGGGAGGGGGGCACATAACATCAATAAGGTTATCTACACTTTACCTGTATGATGACCACATATGTACCTAACCCTCAGTTGTACTCCACATTTTAAAAATAAAATCATTTAAAAAAGAGCAAAGCAAAAAATTTGATATAATTTAATACCATTTCACCAGATTATAACTTTGTAATATTTATTTTATTGTTCTTAGATTTATGATTCCTAAACATTAGATTAAATTATTCAGGAAACAGAATTCAAATTGGATGACTGAGTTAAAGTTCTTCCAGAGTATGCAGTCTTAAAATGAGACCAGGCTGCATTTGCCTGGCCGAAGGTTTTATTGTTAATTTTAAATTGTTAAAGATAATCTTTTTTTTTTTTTTTTTTTGAGTTGGAGTATCACTCTGTCACCCAGACTGGAGTGCAGTGGCCGCTTCCGGCCACCGCAGCCTCGACCTGCTGAGCTCCGGTGATCCTTCCACCTCAGCCTTCCGAGTGGCCGGAATTACAGGCATGCGCTATCATGCCCGGCTGACTTTTTGATTTATTGTAGAGATGAGGTCTCGCTGCCCAGGCGGGTCTCGAACCCGCGGGCTCAGGCAATCCACTCACCTCAGCCTCCCAAAGGCGCGGGATTACAGGCTGAGCCACCGAGCCCGGCATAAGATAATCTTTATATTGCTTTTCCTTCCTTTTATTCTCAGACATTTTTATTAAAAATCAAGAAACTGGTGCTGCATCGAAGAAACCCAGGCAAACATGAGCTTGTTAATGGTATGTGTGAGTAGACAAGAGAATAGATGGATATAAATTCTCAAACAATAATACAAAGTGAAAAAAAAGAAGAAAGTGTAGACAAGAAAAACGGACTCCTTTCTTTCATTTCTAGAGGGAGATCACACATAAAGAAACTTTCCTTTCCTTCCAGCTGGTGGGGTGCTTCAGTGTGATGATGTCTTCAATTCCGAGTCATATTACAGCTAGTCGCTCAGCACCACTCTGCGCAGCAGTGAAGGCAATGCGATGTGTTTTCAACTGGCACTGCGAGGAGCTGAGATTTTTCTTTTTATATATCATTTATAAATTAATGCTGTAACTCCACCAAACGGTAGTCTTTTAAAACTTGATGACAATGAAACGTTGAGTGCGTGTTCACGTTTACTTGTGTGTGGAAGTAATTGTATGTTTAACATTTGATGTTTCTGGGAAGTTGACAAACGCAATAATTCAAGCACTTGGATATGTTATATTTTGATGCTTTGTGTCTTATCTATTCGTAAACATATTTTTACCTTTAATTTATGTACTGATAATAAAAATGCAGGGCAAATAATAAATAACTGTTCTTGTTTGAAACTGTAAAACACTATCATACTGTAAGTACACTACATTTCAAGTACTCTGTCTAGTGAATAGGGTTGCCAGGTTTAAGAAATACAAATATCAGTACCTAGATACATTTGAATTTCCAATAAACAATGAATGAATTTTAATATAGGTATGTCACACATATTGCACAGGAAAACTTATACTTAAAAATCATTTGCTTTTAATCTGAAATTCAAATTTAGCAGGGAAATCCTATATTTTATCTGGTAACTCTAATGTTATCTACCCCAGATTTAATTTTTATAAAGTATAATTTTAAGGAAAATATAAATTGTACAATGTTTTTGTATCTAAATAGAAGAAAAACTTAGGTAGCTTAAATAGATTCTTGAGACTGGGAAAGCTGATCTTTTTCCCTGTCTCTTTATTTTAGTAAAGTCAAGCAGTGAACAATGTTCCATAAAGGTCAATTGGCAACTGTACCATCTGCTCTGGGACCCTAGAATAAATATCCTGCTGGGACCCTGATATACATGAGCACATGTTGTTTTCACAAAGACCAAAATCTTATATTGTGTTCATGTTTCATCCCTGCTGGGGATGCCAGTTTAACAACATCAGTAATGGTGTTTGTGGCTGAATTCTGGACTTTCATTATGCTTATTGATGCCAATCACAAGAATAAAGATTCCGCTAAATTAAAGCAACATGACATGAAATGCTGGAATCCATGTGTAGTGGGAAAATGGGTAATGCATCAGATTTCTTTTACCAGACCCATTTACACATTCCCCAGGTTCCGAGAGGATTGGTTGTTAAAGTCTTCTGCTGCATCCTTCTCCAGAGAATTGCCCTGGGGAGACAGACGTGCCTGGAAGATTCTGCGTCTCCTGTCATATTCACCTATCCACAGTCAGTAGACAATTGACAATAGATTGCAAAGTATCTTATGGACAACTGCTATATAATTAGTGGCTCTGTGCTCCCTGTGAAATCAGGCTGATTTTAACTTTAGATAAAATCTAAACTTTACATTTGCTTGACCTTTTCTTCTGCTTTGCCATCACAGGTTTCACTAGAGCGACTATCCCTATAAATGGTTTGCACATAAATCTCCATCTCAACTTCTACTTTTATGTGTCTCAAGTCGCTATACTATTCTATTGTTATAAAGAAAATTATTTATTTAGACAAAATAAAATTAGTGGATCAAAACATTACCTTGAATGAACACCAAATGAAAAATAAGCACTCATGATCAATAATATCTATGCTTCCTAACTCCTCATTGCACAGCATGACATATTGGCAGGCCAGAAAAAAAAATCCCAGAATTACTATCATTGTGATTGACCTGGTAGCCTAAACATGGTTGAGTGAGGAGCAATTGTTTATTAAAAGGGTCACAGACAAATCTAACCTTCTTTGTTGCCTTAAGTCATTCTCTCCTTTGTAGTATTCTATTCAACACAATAGCACTAAACTTTAAATTCTAGTTGGCATATGTTGGTTTTCATGTTGGCAGACCCTTTTTAAGGGAGATAATCATAGTAATAGCATGCTATTGTTCTTGATCCAAAAGCAGGATAACACTCTCATAGAGTTAAATGTATACTTAGGAGAAACACATGTGAATATAGTTTACTGAAAAAGTTTGCAGTTGGTTACAGGTATTGATTTCCCAACAGGTTATGGCATACAATTAAAGCATTTCATATTACAGAGTCACAGACAGGTGCATCCCTTTTGTGGCACACCTAACAAACAAACACTGGACATACAAGAATACGAGAGGACCTCTCTTCCCCCACAAAAGAGAATTATTTTTTGGAGGGCAGACCCCTTGTAGTACAGGCTTCCCCCACTAGGTTATTGTTCTAGGAACCCCTCTGCATCAGATGACCCCCCCCCATGCCCCACCCTTCTGATTCACTGGATCTCACCCCTGACAACTTTTTTTGTTTGTTTCCCTGGATGAAAAAATTCTTCAAAAGGAAACATTTTCCTGATGTGGAATAAGTGAAGCAAAAAAACAGCAGAAACACTAAAAGGCATTAAGATTGATGAGTCCAAAAACTGTTTTGAGCAATAGAAAGAGCACCTCGATAGGAGTGTTGAATCAGAGAGTACTTTGAAAGTGACTGAAATTTAAGCATATAAGAATAAATGCACAATTCTTTAAATAAACAAATTTCATCGTGTATATGTACCACATTTAACAAAGGTCCGAGTATCACATGTTCTCACTCATATAATGGACCTTGAACATCCAACCTAATACTATAAGAAAAAGATTGACAGTAGTGGGAAACTATGGGGGGGAGGGAGATGGGATTAACGAGCAAATATCTGTCTGGGGATGGGGAAGCACCTCTTATCAATAGGGTGCCTTAATGAAACGTATCTGTATACCTAACCCTTAACTGTACCCCACAACATCATAATAAAAAATATTGATTATAAAAAAAATAAATAAATAAAATTTCACCAAAAGATGGAAACGATTCAAACAAATAAAAAGACACCCCCATGTAACTGTGTGGAAAAATATACTGTAACAATAAAGCCAATGCTTCAAATTTGATAAATAAATAAAAGTAAGTCTGAATAAATAAATAAATGAATAAATAAATGAATAAATAAATGAATTTCAAGGTTTTGTGGGTCCCCCTCATACAGTGAGGGAAATCTTCACTCAGATTATAATTCTGTTGAACAAGGAGACAGTGTTTCCCATGGTAATATTAATTCTTAGAAACAGTATTAGGAGCATGTGATAAGAATGTTCTCATGTGGATGCAAGGAAGGGGAATGCTAGGAAGCATCACATAAGAATTTAGAAAAGCAAGAATCAAATTATCAGATTAAATGTAAACACTCTTTCATGTACAATGTGCAATAAGTATACGTGTGTCAGAGCTTCAATAAGGGCTTAAATATATAATTGCTTTCCTTTGACAAAAATGAGTTGCCTCTTTAAAATCCTTTCATGAAAACTCATGGATGACAATCTGTTGTACTGACATTTTATTTTAAGTTTCATGTCTTTTATTTTCAAATCTTATTTGCATCCAAGTAAGTTAATAGCATTTTTATGGGTTCTTTTATTAATAATTTAACCTGGCACCACTTGACAAAAAGATTGAATCTATTACAAGACGCTTTAGCATATTAGACGTATTTCTTATTTGTTGAAGCATAATATGTTTCCTTATTAAGATATACACGATACAGATAAACTTTAAAGTCTGTTTTGAGGATTTTTTTTTCTGTAATAGCAAAACTCCCTTTGTAAAATAGTTAGTATGTTAAAAGGAAAGTTTTTTTTTGCTTCCATTTTATTTTGTTTTGTTTTTACAATTAGGTAAACTCAAAGAATTCCAAAACCAATTCTTTCCAGTATTTGTGTTTTTACACGGACATACAGTTTTTCAAATATAGTAGTGACTTCTTAGTTTGGTAAATATGACATGTGAGTAGGACTATAACTCACTTTCAAAACCTTTTTTTATCATTTTTTTTCTAACAAGACAGTTTGGAACTAAATTAAATCATAAATTTCTTTTTCTACTCATTTTGTTAAAGGTACCAAATCTATCTTAAGAGAATACTGCAATATATAAGGAAAATAAAAAAACAAGACAAAATTTACAGAACCTTGAAGGAAAGAGTTGCAAAAGATAAAAATCACAGTGATGTGAAAAGATTACATCTGTTCTCAGTTGTAGATAATTCAATTCTGAATCATTTGTCTGAATTTATTGTAGTGTGCTGGATATATATATGTATAATATATATATATATATATATACACACATACATACATTTGGAGTTTCTCAAATTTTATTTATGAGCAGAAAAACTGGTGACTCCCTAGACACTGGCCACTCAGCAGGGCAATCAACCTGTGCCAATATAAATGAACACAACACAGGTGCCAATATCCACTTCAGCCAATTCCTGATGGCAAACCCACTTTCACAAACCTGGGCTGTCCAGACACAGAGGCTCAGCAGAAACAAGGAGTCGGTTTTTTAAAGATTAACAACAATTGCACTTGGTAATTTTTTTATTCCACTGAGAAAAGAAAAGAAAAAAAATGCTCAGAACAGCCTCAGCTACATGAGGTATATAAAATATATGAGATCCAAAGAGACATGAATATGGGACTTCAGTCACAGCCTGCACACATGGCTGGGAATGATTGTTTAAAGGCATGACTAGCTTCCTCGTCCATTATCTTCACGTTTCTGAGTTTGTAGTACGGAAAACAATGTTTAGCCAATCAATAGCCTATGCTATTTTGATAATCTTGGTAAACAACTTAGGAACTACCTCTCCTTTTCCTTTAAAAACCTACGTGTCACTGCTGCTAATTGGAGCGCATAATCAGTGCAACTTGAATCTATGCTCCTGAGTAGCAGTCCTTAAACTTAGCTTAAATAAATTCTCTGCTTATATTAATTTTGCCTCATGTTTTTCCTCTGGGTCAACACAGCCCAGACAGTTGTTTACCATCAGTATCCCTCTGCCTCCACAAACACATTTCTGAACTCATCCAATGCAATATGTGTGGGCATATTATACATAAATTTAAGGTGGGGACTCTATGTGATCTGATGTGGCTGTCCTATCAGTCACACAAGACAGAATAACCTTGGAACTAAAAAGGCCGACTCTTATTCCTAAGAGAATAGCTTTTTCTGTTCAAGAAGCCTGTGATCGTTTACGACAACTGTAACTCCAAGATCTCTTGATCAAGATCCAGTGCTCTTCAGATGATACCCAAGTGTCTGACCTATTCTAATTGAACAGTTTTTCTCTTAGTGTATGTTAGTATCAACATTTAGTATTAAAACTCTGAACTTAAAAAAAAAATTGTCCATCAATTTTTCATAAATATGAGTCTTTTTTTTCTGAAGCTGTTCTTTGGAAAAAACAAGGTACATATTTACACATATTTGATTCAGCAATTCCCATAACAAAAGATAAATTGCATAACTATACAATATTCCAGCCTAAAAGAATACAGAGTCTAAATCTCTTTGGTTCAGACTACCACTTCACTCTCCAAATAAGATTTATGACTCCACTTGGGACTTACATTACTGGGCAGTCAGAGAACTTTCCTTAGGAAAGGGAACATGTATCTAAGTCATGACAGAGTTCTGACAGATTTTCTCCTGGAAAGGATGGGAAGATTGAGAGTTACCTTAAATCCCCTTAAGACTCTTTTGATGGGAACCAGTGAAGCAAGTTTAAGGTAATGTCATTTTCTGCTGCTTTATCAGTACTATCTAAGATAAATTTCACTTTCTAAGCTAAAATATATCAGCATTTTTAGTGACAATGCAACAATTTTTATCCAAGTAGAAAGTTATTCAATATACTTTACCAAAACTAATTGTGTTTCCGGTAGTATGAGAGAGATTAAGATACGCTGTTTTTGGGGTTTTTTGGGTATGATTTTAAATAAAAAAATTAAGGAGACCCAGGTTGCCTATCAAATACATACTGCAACTGCTACTATTTTGTGGCTGAAAGGCTAAACTCTTTAAATATTAAGTGTACAATATCCTTCATACCAGATTCAGAAAACAATACTACTGAGTTCTCCATGAATGTACTTCATGTTAATTACTTGTTTTAATGAAGGTTAGGAGGGAATATCTTAGAAATAAAACTCAACATAAGAAACAGTTCTTTCATCCTTTTCTGCATTTATTTTATTTTATTATTTGTCCTTACAGTTTTGTTCTTTTGTGCTTTTCAACTGGCTATGACAATGGCACAGAATGTTAAAAAGGCATATCTTGATTCAATGTCAGATGATAATAACCTTCTCTGGTAATGATCAACATAGAATCTAAATATTAACTATTTTCAAATTTTCCTTTTTGACTTTGCTGGAGGAAATAAAATATCAACGTAAAAGCCCCTTTTAATATTCATGCAGACAATTATATGAATATGCAAAACTCTTCCTGCTCCTAGTACAGAACAACAAATAATATAAAAGGAATCTTACCTTGGATTTCACCCTTATCTTTTCTGAAGTGTATGGGTATTTTAAAGTAAAGTATTCTCCTGTGTATGATATATCTAGCTCAATTCCAAAGTCTTTGACAATGGATAAATGCCGTTGAATAAGTAATATATGGTGCATTAACCTTCACAGCAAAATGTTCTCGTTTTGTGAGTTTAGTCATAAAGGGCTTTTTCAAACACTGAGTATCTCTGCCTTACAATTAGTTTCCTACAGAGGTTTTCAAATGAATGCTGTTGCTTCCTCTTTTGTTTAAATACAATTACGGTCACCATGAAATATTTTCTAACCCCCCACTCTATTTGTGTCTAGTAAGGGTTTTAAACAATAATGTAACCAATCTTAACATGCTTCCCCAAATGGATCATGTATCACAATTTGGAGTAATTCTTATTTTTTCAAAAATATTTCATTGTGTTTGCTACCTCGTGACAAGATTTTAACTCCCTTTGAAGGAGTTACAGAGGATAAGGGTACATCATACCCAGTACTGAACAACTAAAGTTATAATATTACATTGAATCATTCTTCTCCCCACATATATTGGAAAATACAGTTTGGTAACCAGCTGATCCATCTTCCCCTTGTGCTATTTTATTTTAGTTATAGTCTCCCCGAACCAGCTTATACCAGCCTATTCATCTTTTGGAACTCCCTCTGCCACAAATTTTCGGAAAAATCTGTAGTGCTCGATTTTCATAGTCAGGACTCTACTGGCACCAATGACCACATTCAACTCTACTTAGGTAAAACAAGAGGGAAATTAATTAACTCAGATCACACGGAAATCCCAGAAATAGAAGAGTGTTCATTCACTCATGGATCTTACTGCTGAAAAATGTCACGGTGACTTTCCACTTTAGGTTCCTCTTTTGGGATTTCCTGGTCTGGCTGTTTCCTACAATGAAAGGAATTACTCCTCCTGTCAGAAAATATGATCTTTGGCAAGACCAAGAGGAAGCTAATGCTTATCTATATCTGTGAGCTTATTATAATAATCAATTGATTACCTATAAGAACGGAACTGTTACTTGAAATATTAAAATAGATTTTATAAGAAAATACAGTACTTTTGTTTGTTTTCTTAGGCCTTGAAGAAAAATCAGTTTAATAGGTTTTGAGAGGAGATTTTCTCATTTTTCTCATTATTTTTTATTATTATTAAGTTGAAAAATGAATACTAGTAGCAGACAGCAGACACTCTTGCTGTTGTCCTCCCCATTGGCCCTTTACAATGTATCTTCTCTTTAATAAATCTACCTTTGTTAACTAAAAAAAAAAAGGAAAAATGAATACTAATCAACTTAATTGCCTATTTAATGATTATGGCCATTAAAATGCTGTCTCACATGCACATGACATGCATCAATGTCCTATTTTGTACAAGCAGAAAACAGAGGAGGTACAACATAACTACACTATCTCTCTTTACATCTTACAATTTTTATATTTTTCCTAAACTATTGATGTGTAAAACTATTGCTTTCCTCCTATGTTATTTTTTTCTTTCTTCTTTGCTTTCTTCTCTTCTTTCTTTCTTACTTTATTTCTTTTTAGATGAATAGAAAAAGAATATAACTACTATTTCTGAATCCATATTACCTTAAGTCCAAATTAAACTAATAATAGCATTATAGATTTTTAAAGCCATGAATAGATAACTGTATCAGTTTATTGAGAAAGCTTCACTTGAAATAAAAATGTGACTTTGAAAGCTATGCCAAAATAGTTCAACAGTTAAAATCTACCATATAAACTTTTCCTGATTCAATTGATTTTTTTCATTTATCCCCAAATTCTTATAAAGATAAACTTACATATAATTATTTTACTAAATTTAGGTATAACTTTCTGGCACAAACACCACATAGATGTTACAGCACACCTTGTGTTGCAACATCTGAAATGTCACCTAATATCAGAATCTCGATGCTAATGATACTAATGTTTGATCATTTTATTAAGATGGTGGATCCAGTTGTCTCCATTGTAAAGGATCATTTGTCTTGTACTTAGAAGGTAAATTCTGCTGCATCATACGTTGAAGCAATGCCAATTACACTACATTCCTAATATTTCCCAATTAATTTCAGCAGCTATTTTGTGTGAGACTTTATAGTCATAATTTTCTAATGCAATAAATCTTTTTATGTCTATTTGCAGAAAACCTTTTTTAAGCAAGCAATATCCTGTATCATATGATCCTTCTAAAAGGGCAGGATGAATGCTTAGTTATTTCCCCTTAATAACATAGGTTTCATAAACATGTGGTGTCACAGACACTTCAAATGATGTAAAGTGAGTCATTTTTTATCAATTTTTGGATTTTAGTATAGACTCAGGTTTAGTTTTTTTTTACATTTTACAAGAAATGAGATTCATTAGGTGCTCATATATGGTTGTTGTGAATACTAAGTAGTTGGCCTTGAAGTTCTTCCCAAACTACTTTAGTCTGAGAACGTCCTTGCTGCCTAGCACAGAAATGTGCTTTACCCAGAACTTTCATGGCCTAGAACTGGTCTAAACCATTATCCTAACAACTTTGGATCTTTTTTGTGAAAAATTATATTATGAACCAAGATTTGGAAACTACATGAACTTATTTCTTTTTGGGTAACTTTGTACCTAAGCCTTCTTAATGAAGAAGTTGGTAAAAATCTATACACATTTGAAAATTCACATGACAGACAGATGGATGAATAGGTAGCTAGATGATAGATAGTAGGTAGATAAAATAAAGTATGTTGAAATTATTTAACTTGTTGTCTGTATTTCTTTTTAAATTCAACAAGATATGTGGTTATAAATAGCATTATTAGATTTAGCTATGTCTTATAATATCATTTATAAAGTATTTCTAAAATTATAATTAAGATATTAATAATAAACGACAATAAAATTTTAAGACTTTTTGTAGCTTTTTTTCTGTCCTCCTTAGAATATACCTCATTAGAGATATACGGGAAAATCATATTGTTTAAAAGAAACTTGAAAAGATTTGTATGCTTTCCTGTGTGTTTAGCTTACCAATTTGATATACAACAATCTGATGTTAACTTCTCTTGCCAGTTACTAAATAGAATCCTTTCTTATGTCACTCTCTAGGGCATTTAACCTAGAAAAATTACTCAAAAAATATTTTTCTTAGAGGCTTGCTACTACACACAATTAAAGAATTCCATCAAAGAGACTATCATTCAAATTTATTAGCTAAATTTCTGTTATACTTATTAAGTGACTTCAGATTTAATAGAAAAATAAATTCCAACCAATTAAGTTTAATGTTGTTCCTTTCTGTAATAGATGGTTCCAGCCAGTACAGTACAGATTCAGTCATCTTTTATTTTAGTCAGTGAGCTAAATATACTGTGCTTTCTCCTCAATGTAATTGGCTTTTGATAATCTACTTTCCTTTTTTTTTTTTTTTTGTGGTTTGAGTGCCCTTAACATCTTTTTTCCCCCTAATAATTTCTTTTGATAAACAAATATATTTTAAAAACACATTTTTTAAAAGTCAAAGTAGACATTAAATGTAAAATTACAAATACCCTGTCCCTACAGGGAGATGGCAAAAGGAGAGGCAAGATAGAATTATGTACTTAACCTCAGGATTTCCACCATTAGAAAATTTTGAAAGCGTATGGAAAGGCTGAGCATATAGCTCATTAAAATTCTAATAGAATTTGAATTAAACCTATTGACAAGTGTACAATAAAATTTTATTCTAAAGTACAAACACAGATATATACTTATCTCCTAAGTGTTCCGAAAAACATGTGAAGAAACATTACACAGAAAGTATGCTGAAAGAAAGTAAAGCAAGATGTTATTACTGGCTAAATCTAGGTGGAGTGATTTATTTTTACTTTAAAAATTCTATTTATATTTGTTTTCTGTAACATTTACAATGAGCATATATTACTTTACAATAAAAGGGGTTACTAACTAAGACAAAGTCACTTTGTTAACAGTGGTAAAATATAAAGATAGTAAATGACTAAAATAACAATTATACCATCTAACCTAATTTCTCAGACACTAGTGCAGTGTTAACAGAAAAAAACATAATAGAGTGATATAGCATAACTAAAAAAAAGAATTATAAAGGAACATTGATATAGTAATTCTATTATTTTCTTCTACTTAGTGTTCTTAGTCTTACCTTGTCTTAAGTATGAGTTCTTTAAAACTTTATCTGACTACTATGGTCTGAATAGCTATCTTTTTCCAAAATTCATAAGTTGATATCTTCAATCCCAAGGTTATGGGTTTAGCAGGTTTTCAGGAAAAAATACTTATGAATGAGATTAATACCTTTATAGAAGAGAGTTAAGAGAGATATCTGACCCTTTCTGCCATGTGAGGTTGGAATGAGTAGGAGACTTTCTATGAGAGAGTAAAACCTTAACCAGACAACAAATCTGCCAATATCTTGATTTTGGACTTTCTGGTATTCAGAAGTGATTTTGGGCCACTTTATCTATGTCATTTTGTTATGGGAGTACAAATAAACTAAAACATTATTTTATAATTTAATTTATTTAACCATAGATAATACATTTGCGGCATTATATGTGTTGTTAGAAACATAAAACCTGTTTGTTACAGTTTTAAAAATTTCTTAATCACCTGGGTTAAAAATTAAAGTGTTAATTAAAAAGCTACTATTTTTGGTCTTTGTGTCCTGAAGCATGATTTAGAAAGTTATCTAGAAGAAGGAACATACAAGATAAAAAATTGACTCCAATTTGAGCTATTTTAGACCGAGAAATAGAATGCACGAATATTTACTAGATTCATGTATTGTAAAAGAAGGCAAATAAACCAGGATTTTGAAATCTGGTCATGTATATTTTAGAATGCATGAAAAAAAGCAATGTTTTTACAAATTATTTTGGGAATAAAATGTTAGAGACTTATGAAGGGCACCCAGGGTTGAAAGATCTGCATGGATTTTTATTTATTTATTTATTTATTATCTATTATTTTTTATTTTTTTGAGCTGGAGTCTCACTGTGTTGCCCAGACCGGAGTGAAGTAGCATGCTCACAGCCACCCCAGCATCGAACTCTTGGGCTCCAGTGATCCTTCTGCCTCAGCCTCTTCCACGTAGACAGAACTACAGGCATACACTACCATGCCCCAGATAATTTTTGATTTATTGTAACGAGGAGGTCTCACCAAGTTTCCCAGGCTGGTCTCAAATCTGCGAGTTCAGGCAATCCACTCACTTCGGCCTCCCAAAGTGCTGTGATTACAGACTGAGTCCCCCGAGCTCGACCTGCATGGGTTTTTACAATGTTATTTCAACAAAAGAAAAAAGTACTCACATATTCATATTGGTTGTTCATCAACACAAAGTTAAATTTGGCTTAATTTATCATATTCTCTTAATTCCATCTTTTGGATTAACATCTGATTTAATGATGAATAAATAATGCAAATATTCCTAATAGTCAATTTTGCATAATTAGCTTTACGTGGGTTATATTGTTAGGGTACTCCATTCATTTAGCTCTCTCTTTACTAGAACAAATACTTAGGAAGACTAAAACTTTCATTAATTTTGGATTATAAGAATTTAGCTGATATCTTTATAATATTTACAAGAGAACATAAAACAAAATATATCACTCAATTTGAGGCTTTGCTCTCAAACTTATACTTGTTATCTTCGCTCACTCTTCTTTGAAGATATGTTAATATTCCACCTATTTTTAAAAAAACTCTATTGAGATTATCTACCCGTTGGCTCTTCCCATCTATTCCCATACCTCATTTTATTGCACTTCACTTTATTGTGCTTTGAAGATGTTTTGTTTTTTTGTATAGTAAAGGTTTGTCAACTCTGCATTGAGCATGTATATCAGTGCCACTTTTCCAACAGCATGTTTTCATTTTCATTTTCTAAAAATATGCTGTTTCATCCAACAGCATATTTTTAGAAAAGTACTTTTAAAATAAAGCATGCACATTTTTGTTTAGACATTGTGTTATTGCACATTTAATAGACTGAAGTGAGTATAAATGTACTTTTATATACACTGGAAAACCAAAAAATCATGTTATTTATTTGTTGCAATATTCACTTTATTACAGTACTTTGGAACTGAACCTACAGTATCTCTGAAGTATCCCTGTAGCTTGTATTTTCATGGCATGTATACATGTTATCAAGTGCTAATGTTGTTGCATGTTTGTTGTGGCCACCTGTGCAAGTAATGGACAATCTTCTCATCTTTTTTGTTACTTTTTAAAATAAAATGATGATAAAGATGCTGTCATCATTCCTTCAACAAGGTAGGTATCAATTCTAAATAAAATACATTTTTGCCTAGTATGTTGTGAAAAAAATAAAGTAAAAATTAGCTTCTTAATCTAGAATTTTCTTCATTTGAAGTAAATGTATTTCTATTCCCCCAGAAAAGATGAAGAACGCTTTTAGGAGAAAAAGGAAAGCTCCATTCCTAGGTTTCTAAGAAAAGCACAAGGCACAGAGAGAATTGGCAGCAGAGAGAAGTAAAGTTCCCTCAGTGAAACTCTGGTTGCTGCTTTACTTAGGCTCTCTACCTCGTTTTGGACTTTAGCTTTCAGATTATTTCCATAGGAATCTTCTGAATCTTGGGTAACTTGCATGAAAAACAAGGAAGACAATTCAATTTACATGGATGTCCTTCTCAAGCCCTTTGGTACATGGTGCTCAAGCTCTATTTTATTTCTGTTGCTGTAGTCATTCCATGTGTTACACATTTTCTGAACATTCAAGTTCATAATGTGTATAACTCATTTATGTTATTTGCTTTTTTGATCCATCAGCATCTGTGTACACTCATATGGGACAGTTATGGAATAAAATCATATTTAAAATGAACTATAGATATGATTCCTGAAAGTATAGTCTTTGACATTAGATTTATATATCTTTTGTGATTTCTATCTCATAGACCATAAATCCATGCATGCCATATTAACCATGTTATGCATCAACTTTGGGCTCTGACTTACCTCCAACTGAGGCTGTGTCCACATCTGATTTGTGCAATAATGGCGCATTTCTTCCTGTTCATATATTCCTTATCTAAAATAATAGTAATATATGTTCTCACTACTGTATCTATAGCTTGTTGAGCTCTGCACAAACTGAATTGCACATATTGACAATAAATAAAAATAGTGTTTTTGAAATTATTATTATTATTATTTAGAATAACCACATGCTGCTTGGGAAAGTTTTTTTTTTTTTTGGTATACATATTTAAAAATTCTTACCAGAATGTACTTACATTGTACAGAATTTTTTATTGCAAATAAACCTGGAATCATAAAATTTTAAGGCATTCTTGTGAAAAATATGACATAGCAATGTAAGCATGTGAGTAAAAACTGGAGATGTTTCATGACTGACTTCTTTATTTAAGTAAAGACATATAAAACTTAGATTTTAAATATGTTAATCTTGGCTTGAGTGGATCTGAATTAGGCGGGAAAAGACCTCAGAAGACAATGAATTCTCAGATCTTGTTCTCTACTCTGGTATATGGTCTCTAGTCATTACTTAAAATTAGAAGTAAAGTTTGATATTGGCTAAAATTTTGCTTTCTGTTAGTTTGACTTAATTATCTATTAATCGTGTTACATTATCCATGTATACCGTACTTCTACCTAAAAGAATCTGTGTCATTCATATTTTCTACCTCGTTTTCTTTAGTAAACAAGGTTTTATTGATAAACAAGGTTTTATCATTTTATTCTTAATCAGTTGAAATTTTTAAGTAGAATATAGTGATTCAAGATATTTAAAGTATATAAAAACAAATATATTCAGAAAGAGTGAGAGATAATTTATAATTTCCTTAGTTGCTTTCTAGAGGGATTAGCAGCAGGTTGTTCCTAATTCTGACTTGATATAATTAATCCATAAAATTCTAAATAAAATATTAACTAGAAACTACCTTATGTTTATGTTTAATTACTTTAATAATAATCGTCATGCTTCATTTATTAGCAAGCAAAAATTGCAAGCCTTCTTTCCTGGTTCCCCTACGATTTTACCAACCACAGGGCATTATGGCAATCTTACCCTATTGAGATTTAGAGTATCAAAAAATGAATATTTAAAATTAAAATATAGCTTGTCACATAGAATGAGCACTTGATGCCGTTTATGAGGAACAGGTGGATGTTTATCCAGGCATGTTTTATGTACCAGCAGGAATTATTTCAATTAAATATCAATGTCACTGCCATTAAAGAAGACAGAACAGGAACAAAGGACATACACATACTTACAAAAACACATACAAACACATACACATGTGCTTTTGTGACATAGTGTTGAAGGTATCTGAATTGAATCATATTTACAGAAAGACTGGTTCAGTTTTTCTGGATAATCTAACACAAGAGGAAGAACTTCTAAATAGATAAAGAGGGTCTGACCTTTGTTGTTGCACTGAAATGTGTAATTCTGAAGGTGCCATTATTCTTTCATATTTTCTCTGGGTAAGAGAAGAATATTTTTACAGGGGTTTGGGAATTAAAAATGACTAGAAAAAATACATGATTTGTATGTAGTATACAGTATTTTGTACTAATAAGTTAGAAGTTAGATAAGTTATTTTAATGAAGAAAAATACTCAGGATAAATATTTGAGTTAGTTACAAACGCAAATATTACTAATTAGAGGGCGAGAGAGAGAGAGAGTGAGAGCTAGAGTGAGAGAGAGAATATGAATGACCTATTAAATATACTTTTATTTTAAAAATACTCCAAGATATTATGATCTGTAAATATGTGTTTTCACAACAATTATACTAACATAAAGTAGGCCACATTAAGGCATGTTTTAATACGAAAATACCACTCGACAACACAGTACATCAGCAACTGTTCACACTGAATGATGTAGATAATTAATTTAATTTTCCCTCTGCTTCATTTTGTGTTCTATTAGTTTTCTTATTCAAACTTTCAAGTCACAAATCTAATTTAAAACCTCTTAACTGGTCTAATGCATAATGTGTTCTATCTGTGTTCAGTGTCTAGCAGTAAGCAGCAAAGCTGGAATACTAATTTGTTTCGGAGTGTGCAAAACACTCAGTAATCAAATAATAAAATCCCGAATCCAGCATTTCTTAATGACAAGACCAGATGAGTCCAATGTCTTGAAATGTGGATATAAGTTAAAAAATAGAACAAAGAAGAATCTAATAAGTAAATGAAGAAAGAAGAATCATGCTAACAAGAACACTATGTGTAATATCTTTGGTTTCTATTCAAAATGGTCCCTATTCAGGATACAAGACTTTAAAATTAACAAAACAAAGTTTTATCAAATATTTTACTTATTACTGTTGCAATTTTTGTATTTCTTATCCTCCATATTTTCTTTTTATCTTTCGTTTTTCAATCCTCTATCAACAGACATATGATTATCAAAATTTACATTTAACATTTGAAAGCTATTATGGTTTCTTTGTAAAAGCCTGTATATTTTGTAGGAGGATCTTTTTTCTCCTTTATTTTTTGCTATATTCACACTTCTTTTGGTAAAATGAAGTTTGTTTCCATACATTCACTTGAATTTAAATAAAAAAAATACATTTCATAAAATGAAGAAATAGGATATGTCAGAAAAATTAACCGTGTTCTAAGTGATTAAACTATTTTGTGTAGGAATGTCATTTCTATTTTGTTTAAATGTAATGCAATTTACCAGACCATAAAGAACTCCGTAGATGAAATGGCTGTTTTCCAGGCAATGCTATTCTGCTGCTGATTGCAATATATTCTGACATCTATGACAGTTTTATAATTCTTCTATTCTGTGCTCTGAAGTGTCCCTACTTTGCTGACGACTTTCTCCTGGGAAAAAGCAGTAAAGTTTTGTGGACTGAAAGGACAATAAACAGTTTGATGGGAAAACAATATCACCATGTGATGCAGTCTTGTTACTAATTTGTTTTATGATAATGTAGGAATATATTTCCAAAGACCTTTATATCAGGATTTAGAGGAGATTTTGTTGCACATGTGAATACTTTAACTGAAATGTAGGAAAGAACATCCTGACAAAATATATGACTCACCATATCTTTGATAGGTTCTTCTACCCTATGCAAAATATGTTAGAACAGGTTATATTATTAGAGCTATGGTCAAAATATTCTGTCAAATACTACCCTGAATTTGAACACAATGATTTTAATAAAGATGATCTTAAGCTAAACTACAGAAAGTATGGTTTGGAGAGTAGTTTGAGGAGATTATCACAAATAGTCCAAGGATTTTCACTGCTTGTTATATATTCTCTAAGAGCATATTTATGGAATAATATTTAAATCGTATTTTAATTAACCTATGAATTGTCCAGTAATAAGTACTATATTTCCATTTCATTGAGAGCAGCAATATAAAAAATGAAATTTTATTACTGTCTTTTATTAAATAACCATAAGTAAACACAGAAGAGTAAAATGAGGTCTTCAATATCCAAAGGATAAAATTGCAAGAGTAGAGTTTGCAATGCTATTGAAAAGTAAAGAAAATAAACAAGTTCACAGTGCGTGTGCAGAGAGTTAATATTGAAATAAGTTATAAAACATATTGGCATATGCAAATATACAAATATACTTGTTACCTGTATGTATAGACCAATGGAAATTATTTAAGTTGGATTCGTGCTTAATTTGAAGAGAGCTATTTCAATAAAATTTAAAATGCATATTTATTTAACAGATATTTCATTTTATACCAAAACAATAATGCAGTACATTTTAAGAACATGGGACATTAGACTGACAACTTTATTACTGAAGTAAAAATTAATCTCAGAAAAAATTTTAAAAGTGAAGAGAACCCCAATCAATTCTTTGAAAGAGGAATTATTATTTATGTGGAAGAAATAGACTACATGGATGCTAGAATAAAAAGAAATACTAATTTAAGTGTAAATTTGTTTAATAATCTATAACTTTCAAATTATATATTTAATATAACACCTTTATCCCCTGAAATAGTGACATAAATAAAAGTTTTTAAAGTAGTGATAAAGTTATTTTCTTGTGGGCAGCACATATAAATTAGAAAGAAAATACACTAATTCTTCATAAAGTTGTAAATATATAAATATTGTAACATTGCATATTCCAATATATTTACATTTAAAAACAATTATAGCTCATTATCTTAAACAAAAGATTAGAAAATAGTCTAAGATCAGCAGTTTTTGCAGCATTGACTAGTTTCAAGATCTAGGTATGGGAAATTGTAGCATAATTATAAGCAGTAAGATGCACTATAAATCCTTGTACAGTAAAAATTCATATTCATTTGTTCTAAAATTCTGTCACCTGTGTTGTTTTGGGGTCTATTTGAAGTTGTTGTTTGTTTTTCTGGTTATGGATCACATTATCCTATTTTTTTAATCAGATACTGAACATAAATTATACATGTTGTATAAACTCTGTAAATACATTGCTATAGTATGAATTAACATAACAGAAAACAGGCCATGAGTTCTGAGGGGGGAGAATTGACTTAGCAAGGAGAGAAAAATTTATTTTGGAATAATAAAAGTGTTCTATAACTTAATTATGATGGTAGTTATCTGAGTGTATACATTTGTCTAAATTATAAAAAACAAATAGACTAGTCCCAAGACAGGTACATTTTATTATATGTGAAATACATATCAACAAAGGGAGTTTAGAATGAATATTTGTAATAGGAAGAATATATATTGTACAAAGAATACATACATAACACAACTGCATACTTTTGACTTTGAATAACCTCATTTGAGAACCCAGTGTAGCATGCCAGAAAGGCCTATAGGCCTTGAAGTCATATGTAACAGGGTTCAAATCAATACTCACATTTATAAAACTGTATCTTTGAGTCTTTGTTACCTCATCTATGAAGTCAGAAATGATGACTACATCTCAGAATGACTGTAATAATAATTTCATGTAGAACATTTATCACATAAGTACTCTGAAGTATTAACCCCCTTCCCATTTATTTTATATATACTATGAATTTACAGTATGATTTAAGTGACAGTGATTACTTACTTATGGCAATGTAAATTGCCAGTCGAAATGATGAGTTTCTCTGAAAGTGGGAATTGTAGAGTTACATTTAAATTATGTTTTAATTGGTCTGTTTAATATTTACATATACCAAAGCTAAGGAAAAAAATTCCCAAACTTACTAATATATGTTTAATACTCTACTTAGTATCATTTGTTTAATTTCTAGCACAACTAGCTGTGACCCAGAGATGGATCTGATTTTGAAGATTCAGGGTGTTCATTTATAACTGAGACTTTATTGACTAATGCTAAGCTAGCTCCCAGTTATTCATTCATAATTATAAACAAGTTCCAAGTTTATGTTTTAAAAATTGTATACCAGAGTGGTTTCCAAAAGTATTTCTAGTCAAAACATGAAAATAAGTAGGGATAGAAAATGTAGGAAAACACTTAGGCAAGAACAAATGTGAGCACATGCTGGAAGTTCACAATGAAGTATTTACTGAATATGAAATTGCTACAGTCTTTATCATTTGAACAAAGTTTAAGAAGTTATTCACCTATCCTAAATAGATTGTACATATTTAGCTTTTCATTTTCTTAAGCTATTTCCATTTTCCAATAAAAGCAATACTGTGATCCATCTTGCACCATTAACTGACATCTAAAATTCATCTACTGGTGATACCATAAATAGCTTAAGATGAGGCTATATGGGAGTACAGAGCACATTAAGTAAGCTTCTGAACACAGAGAACTAATAATTTTATGCTTTTCTAGAGAAGATATTGTTTAAAAGAACTAAACATGTTTAAAGGGAAATAATGAAAACTATACCTGGAAAATAAGTATATTATGGAATATGTACCAACAATTTTTTCATACATCGCTTTATCCCTACCTATGATTTCCTAAATTATTTCCCAGCACACTCTCTGCAAAGATTCAAAATAAAAGAACTAAAAACACTTAATAAACTAAGTACATTTTTATTAGTCTCTAACAAATATGCAAGGGGTATTGCAAATAAAGCTTCGTTTTTTTCATGGTGTACTTTTTTAACAACCACTAAACTAAGAGCCAAGTGAATACAAATTATTTATGAGAGATGATATAAAAATCTACTATTTTCTGTTACATGTGTATCAATTAAAGAGGGAATATATTTTGGAAACAATGAAGGTGACATTACAACTAAACATAAAAAAATAAAATATTTTTACTATTAAACTCCCCAAACTACACAATGTATATTAAGGTTGTTCTGTGGATTGAGAAATATAATAAGCCCTTTGCATACATTGAAATATTTTATTTTAATTGGCTTCATAAAATGAATGGGCTAATAATATTCCAATTCACAGATTATTTGCAATAGGTCACCAGTGAGTTCGTGGTGAATTAATAAATGAAATATAGGCAGCATATGGTTTCTAGGGTTTATTCTTATACCTGGGAAGTATCAATCAACTTAACACTAAAAGTAAGAAAAGAAAAGTCAAAAAAATGAACTATTGGCATTCAATAATAAACTTGATATCTTTTACAAGGATCTGTGAAAAATACATCTTTGAGTTTAGGTATATAAAAGAGTTTAAAAGCTTTAGGTATCATGCATGGAATTCAGGAGCATAATATAGAATATAAATAAAATAAAATAAATTTAATCACTTTCTATAATATATAACCATTTAATGTAAAAGTCTAGAAATCTTACGCACTATCACTCTTCTTGTGTACCACTCCGTGTGGGTGTATTCTTGTCTGAAACCTTACAATTGTTTGAAACATAACACTGAAAAGACAACAGGGAAGAGATATGTAGCATATTTATTTTAAAACTTGACCACAATGCTTAAGAAAGCACTTCAAACTAGTTTCATTTGGCTATCTTCAACTGTCATCTTGATGTACTCTTATGTGACTTGACTTATGAAAAACATAATCGTTTGTAAATATTAAAATAAGTCACATTGCCCAAATTCTTTCATTTTCCATAATGGGATATGATTGGTCTTACATAGAATAAAAATATGTTAAAGTGTTATGACCGAGTAAGTGAGAAATCACGCCAGCAAGCTGAGTCTAATTAATTAGAGCTTTTTATTAACGCGTGGGTCAAGAGCAGCCAAACACCAGGAAAAACTCTTGACAAACTAGTGAAGTTTGTGACAAGTTTTTATAGATAAAATTTGCAGTGTTGGCTACATAGTAACTTAGTGACCATAGTAATTATTATTAACAACTTAGCAACCAAAATGTGAACTTTTGATTGTTAGGGAGTGTTGATTAATTTCATGTCCTAAGCATAGCCAGTGCCCAGAAAGTCCCTGGAGTTCTACCATTAAGATACAGTTTAAGGTAGTTACATAGAGACAAGGTAGAAGAATCATTACACAATGGAGTTACCTTGGTTAGGTCACTAACAAAATATAAGAACAAAATATGAAAATGTAACAATGGGGTTTTGCAAAGTATAACATTTGATTTCAGTTAACACAGCATAAAATTACATGAAACTTATGCTAAGGAGTTCTGTAACAGTCACCAGGATTGGTCAGCACAACCTGCCCAAAGGAGACAAAGCTGGGGGGTCTGTGGTCATGGGAACATTACTGAAATCCCACGTAGGCACTGATTCTTAGGTCACGCAGGTAACTAAGATGGAAGCTTTAAGGAAACTGGAGTTAGCTGGTTAATACTAGTATTTTGCTAGCAATTTGATTTTATTAACTGATGTAACTCATTTCAAAAGAAACACTGAAAAAAATTCAAAATTGTTTGTTTTTATTTAAAATAATGAAATAACTTTAATTATGCAGGAATTTAAAGTTTTGAAATTATAACTAAAGTAACACAAATAAGAAATAAATTGCTTAAAATGATTATTGATTCATCCAGTAGAAAATTGAATGTAAACTATAAAACAGGAAACTAAGGGCAAGTAAACATTCATTTTTGAAAATACTATACCAGTGAATTACTCATATTAATATCCTTGAAAATAAATATGTATTCAACAAGTTACTAAAATTTGTGTTACTTTAAGAACTTACATAACCACCTAATATTGATTTATTTAGCATATTCATATATTATTTATAACAGGAAACTGACTTATACAATGAAGGGGAGGTAGTTAAGCAAATCTGAAGAGAAAAACAAGAGCAGTTGGAAACCACACAGGCACAGAGGGAAACTTCTGTCCACAGTGGAGTTTGATTCTCTTTCCTAAGTCCACTTTAAAAATCTTCCAGATAATTTAGTCAAGTCAACCAAGGCTAATCTGTCCTAACTGATTAAGTCAAATACTATCATAACAATTTCCTAATTTAAGGTAAATCAATTAGTAAATTTAATTACATCAAAATATCCTTCTTGAGTGTAATGTACCTAATCACAAAAGTAAAACCTATCTATATTAGTGTATCATATCCTACTCACTAAGTAAAATATAAAGAGCATGTTCACAGAGCATGGGAATCAGGGGTGTCATTTTAGAATTTTGTTATCAGGGAATGCAAAGATGGTTCAATTATTTTAAAAAATCAGTATAATTAACTCTACTATTGAACTACAAGAGAAAAAAATATAAAGTGTGTTCCATTATTTTTTAATATTTGGTCAATTTTTGGATAAAAGGAAATTTTCGTTATTTGACATTAGATAATGTCAGCTGTCACCTGTAATATAAAAAGTGCTATAGCCGGGCTCGGTGGCTCAGCCTGTAATCCCGCGCCTTTGGGAGGCTGAGGTGAGTGAATTGCCTGAGCCTGTGGGTTCGAGACCCGCCTGGGCAGCGAGACCTCATCTCTACAGTAAATCAAAAAATCAGCCGGGCGTGGTAGCGCATGCCTGTAATTCCGGCTACTTGGAAGGCTGAGGCGGAAGGATCGCCGGAGCCCAGCAGATCAAGGCTGCGGTGGCCGGGAGCGGCCACTGCACTCCAGTCCGGGCGACAGAGTGAAACTCCAACTCAAAAAAAAAAAAAAAAAAAGTGCTACAGAAAATCCATTCTAGATAGCATCCTGGAAGACATTAGTCAATGAAAGTAGAAGGGATGTTTGTAACTCTGAAATTTTATTCTTTTGCATATGTTTCAGATCAATTATCACAGAAGTCCTTAATGTGATATAAACCATGTTGTTTATTATTTGTTGTTTCTTGACTTTTATTTATTCATTTTTTTGGCAGTAACAAGGAATTGAATACTATGTATTAATTCATCACAGAGGAAATGGATAAGTAAAATTGTATATGAACACAACAAAAGTAATAACACAAAACAAAAAATGTTTAAAATTATCTATGATTAATGTAAAAATAATATGTATAGTAAAATATAATTTATGCCATTAAAATTTCATTGATTAAAAATGCTGCTTATTTTATGAGAAATCATACAGCTAAGAATAGGCAATACACACTAACTCTGACAAGAAGAAACTAAGGAATCATGATCACTAAATGTGATGTGGTAACTTGGATGAAAGAGGAAATGAAAAAGTATACTAATCAAAAACTAAGGACATCTGGACAAGTTAAGGGGATTTGTTTAAAGTAATGCACAACTATTGGTTCATTAATTATTACAAATATACTATACTAATGTGAGATGTTAACAATAGGAAACACTTTATCTGGGATATGTGGATACTCTTTGAACTATCTTCACAATGTTTCAGTGTATCTATTTTGAAATAAAATGTTATTTAAAAGTAATAAAATAATACATTGTCATTTATGTCTATTTTTAAAACTAACCCAGGTAATCTTACTAGAAGTTATACTTCATAATGTTACTATAACAGTAACATTAATATCAGAATATTACATTTTGTGTTTATAATGGTCTTAATTATTTTGAATCAGCACTACTTATTTTAATATTAACATTAATTTTCGTAAGCTATAGACATACTTATGTATTTTAATCTCTTTTTATAAATGAAGAAAAGAAAGTCCTAGTGAATAAGTGATTCACCTAAAGCAAATAAAGTTTCCCAAGTGAGACGCTGTGATTAGGTGACAGATGAGTCAAGTTGTTGATTATCTTCAGGCATTTTGACATCTGAACTGAATCTGGAGCAGCAATTATCAGCAGACCACCTTAATGTCCCATACCATTATTTTTATTTATTATGTGTTCCATGACAGAAATATAAGAATTATGCCACATAAGCCTACCTCCATTTTCATATAGAACATTAAAAACAAACAAAAAATAAGCAAAACTGTTCTTTGAGTCAAATGTTTATATAAAGAACATCTATAATATGACAGCTGTGTATACCTTGCAAAAATAACCGGACATAAAATAGAAACATATTGGTTTCTTATTGATATGCTTGGTGTCTGTATGGAATCCAAACTGTCTCTCTATGCTTCAGTAATTCATTGTATTTGAAGTAACTATTTAATTTTATTTTACAAGCTGAAGACTGGTTACCAAGGCTCCCTTGCAGCTATGGCAATGAATTGAGGTTTTGGTAATCAGATGCTCCTGACAGATAGGAAAAAACTGGTGGTGTAAAGACATAACGATCACATACATTTTGAAGGATCAAGACTTGTATTTCATCAAAAAAATGCTGTTTCAAGATACAAAGTAAGGTCTTTAACCATTAGTCCTCCCCCTCTTTTGTTTCACTGGACTTCAGATTGTTAAGGTAAGGGAGATAACAGACATAATTGGAAGTTAGAGAAGATATACAACAAAAGCTTCTTTCTTAGTATGATGCAAGCTATATAGTCGGTGAAATATTAGTTTTTGCCCTTCTGATTACCTAATGATTTCTGTTTTCCCTATACTAATTTTGAAGACTAAAAGATCACAGAAATTAAAAGGCTCACATGTGATCTTTACCATATTATTAGTCTTCTATTATGGAAAAATGTTATTTTATTTTATATGTATCTGAATGAATTTTCTAATGATGAAAGCATGTTTTAATAATGAAATCTTTCAAGCCAGTGATAATTCACAGTCTGAATATTTGATCTGTCAGCTTGCCAGAATGTTTTAAAAAATGAAAAGCACATTTTCAGATCATTATAGAAGAGATTTTAGGTTGATGGCATGATATTTTATCTTCAAATGGAGAAAATGCCCAAGAGTAAGCAATTTTCAAAATATATAGCCTAACAAAGATAGGAACATATGAAAGAATTGTTACACTGAACTATGATGAATAGTTTTTAGCTTTTCTGATTAATGGACTGTTCAGAAAGATGTGCATCTGGGAGCATTGAGTTTAAAATTAAATTCGAGGAATTCCTGAGTTCTAATTTCATATCTTCAAACAGTAGGACTCTGTAATTTATGCAAGCTTTGATAGATATTTTTAAGCAGCATTTAAGATGAGCAGTGTCAATTTCACAGGAGAATAATAGTGAATGTACTGTAAGCTCATCACTTCATAGAGGCAACTGAAAAGGCAAAATAAAGTCATCTACTTGCTTGGCATTCCTTGAATGCAACATTTTAGAATGTGAATTATTTTTGACCACTGTCAGTGCTTCTTATATATAAGCAGTATTTTAATATCATATCTTCTTCTTACCAGAGTATGTTACCAGAATGTTGCATAATTATTATTTAGAATGCATTTACTGACCTTGATATCACATGAACCCCATGGTCTTAAAAATATGCAGTCATAAAAAATTGTAGTTTTATTTATGTTTTTGTTTACCAATGTTAGCAAACAAAAGTACAGTCAATTCATTTTTTTTTAGAATTGATGTCTTAGAAGTCTTAAAATGCTCTAGAAAATAAAAAAACATGAATAATGTAAAAAAAGTATAACAAAAATATTTTAAAAACTAAAGATAAATTGAAATAATATGTGACATGTTGATGGTATGAGGCAAAAGAAGAAATTAATGGAATAGAAAACAGCAGCTGCAGCAAACAAATCTATAATGACAAATTTTGGATTTAAGATTTATTCTTTGTGAAGGAATAAGACAATTAAGTCTTGACAAAAATCACTCGTGCACAATGTAAAAAATAAAACCTGCTGCAATATGAATGAAATTTAAAATTATGAAGTAGATATTATTATCTTCTATATTATCATTAAAAATAAATTCTAGAATAAGTATTCCATAATCTGAATAGATCTGTAATCAATGAAAAATATGGTGGGAAGCAAGTCTTCTGTTAAAAACACCAATAGATCAAGAAATAAATAGTTGAATACATATTTATATAGACAGATATATGAAAATGTTAATATTTTTTAATGCATATTTTAAAAAAATATTTGATTAAAAACCAAAAATGATCTAGTTAATACCTTAATGAAAAAACAATCCTATGAATAATATTTTTTTAGACCTAATAAATAGTTTCGGGAAAGAGGTGGCAATAGCTTCAGCACAATTTTTACTTTCTTCAAATCCTGATAAAAACAGAGAGATTAGGACTTCTGGCGAGATGGTGATGGCACAGGTAGGAGTGTGAGAATCTCTGCAAAAGTGAGTTTCCATAAAGACTCTGGCTTTCCCCCACCGAAGCTGCACTGGTCAGAGGCCTGGAGGCCCTCAGTCCCATGCACTGCTTGGCTGCCAAGTTGCGCAGAGAGCCAGTCTCCCTTCCTGGCTACACCACGCCACCTGGCACCAAGCTGCCGCTGCCTGCAGAGACCCTTGGCTCCCACGCCATGGAGCTCCAAGCTCCCTCCCTGGCTGCACTGCACTGCCCCACACCAAGCTGTTGCTGCCCGTGGAGGTCCTTGGCTCCCAGCTCCGTGGATCCCCGGGCTCCCTCCCTGGCTGCAGCGCCCCCCACTGGCCCCGAGCAGCCACCACCTGTGGAGGCCCTCAGCTCCTACCTATAGGAGCTCTGGGTTCCCACCCTGGCTGCAGTGACCCACCCCATCCCAAGCAGCCACCATCCTCAGAGACCCTCGGCTCCCACCCTGCAGAGCTTTGGGCTCCCTCCCTGGCTGCAGCACCCCACCCTGCCCCAAGTCACTGCCACCATCCATGGAGAACCTCAGCTCCTGCCCCACAGAGCTCCGGGCTCCCACACTGGCTGCAAGACCCCGCCCCACCTCCACCACGCCACCACCCAGCAAGGCCTGTGGCTCCCTCCAGTAGGAACTCCATGCTCCCTTGTTGGCTGCACTGCCCTGTCCTCAGACGCTCTGCACAATACTGACCAGCAACGCTCAGTAGTCTTGCACTCTGCCACCTCCAACTCGCCCTTGGCCACAGTGTAACCAGCGAATAGCCGAGCTCTGAGACCAGGCAGAGACCTAAAAGAGGCCCAAGCTGCACTTTGAAATGCCAATCTTCAGTGTCCCTCTGTTTTACACTCTGTTTCCTCCAGCTGGACCTGGCTGCAGTAGAACCAGAGATCATCTGGAGCCCTGTAACCAGGAAGAGACTTGCACTGCCCCACCCACCTCCACCAAGCTCTGCTCAGTCTCCAATTTGGGATCTAAGACCTCATGTTTGTGTAGGGGAATAGTGCATCATAGGAGGTTGATCTGTTTGTGTGTCTGTATGATTGTATGTTCTAGTTTTTTGTTGTTGTCGGTGTTTTTTGTTTGTTTTTGTTTTCTTTCTCTTATTATCTGTCTTCATGTCTACTTTCATTAGTTAGTTGGTACCTTTGTCTGTTTTCCCTCTTACTCTTCTCTGTCCACCTTCTGCTTCCCCCCTCTCTGTTACATTTCTTGTCTTTTTCTTACCTTATTTTACTTTCAGTGAGTAAACCTATACCCCCATGTCACGGAAAGATTACAAGGCAGTGGGAAGCAAGTTCCAGGGTATCCATACACCTGTCGGTGGGTACTGGGATCTGCAGATAGATTTTGAAACACAGCTCCCCCCTCAATTAAATCTCAAAACTGTGAAAGATATAGCTCCCAACCTACAGTCCAGCTTCAGAATTGAACAAAACCAGAGAATTCACACAAGGAAGAGTAGGAGTTTGAGCAAACAGAAGTAAAAGCAACCCCATCAACCCCGAACAACAGATTTAAAGAAGATGGGGGAAAAAAGGAAAAAATGAGGTGGAAAATCTACACCAGTGAAGAAAACCCAAAAGAAGAATATAAATCTCACACAGACTCATGGGAGATCAGATATTGAGAAAACAGACTTTGGAATGCAAACAATAAAGAGCCCCCAGAATGACTGGTCACATACTACAAAACCAGACATCAAAACATTAATAGAGAGAATAAAAAGAATTGAGGAAAGACAAGAGGAAAATAGGAAGGAGTTGATAATTGAGATAACAACAGTAAAGAATACTGTGATTGAAATAAATAACTAATGAATAAGCATGGAAAGCAGAATTAACCAAGCAGAAGACAGAATCTCAGAACTTGAATATCAAAATATAGAACTAAACCAAACTGTCAAAAACATAGAAAAGAAACTTAAAAAGACAGAATAAAACCTTCAAGAGATGAGTGATTACTTCAAGAGAATGAACCTAAGAGTAATTGGACTTCCTGAGGTAGAAACAGAGACAGAGACCACCCTGGAGCAAACATTCCATAAAATCATACAAGAAAACTTCCCTTACCTCATCAGTGATGTGAAAATTCAAATGCAAGAGATTCAGAGAACCCCTGCAAGACAACAAATGAGAAGACTAACTCCTAAGCACATAATAATTTGCCCAAATAAAGTATGTATAACAGAAAAAATCCTAAAAGCAGCAAGAGAAAAAGGTCAGACTAACTATGAGGGAAGACCAATCAGAATAGCAGCAGATTTACTTACAGAACCACTTCAGGCTAGGAGAGCTTGGAGCCCAATATTCAAAGTTCTCAAAGAATGATTTCAATCAAGAATAACCTTTTTTTTTTTTAAGTTCACCATTAATTTCAAAAATCTTTTATTGACATAAAAAGGAAAATGCAAACAAATTGGCACCAAATATTCCACTTAAATACATATAGGGTCAAAAAGCTATTTTATCCCTCTTTGCTGTTTTTCCTCCCTTCTGCTCACTTTCCTGGGTGTTGGGGGGGCTCACTGACAACAATCACAAATCCAGCAACCTGATGGGATAGCACCAAGGCCCACACAAAAAGTATGATAACCTCTGTCACACACATCACAGAACATCATTTCTTCTTCATGGTGGGGTTGTCCACATATAATGCACATTTTATATTCCATTCACTGCCATGGGTAGGTCTTAATCATAGAAACAAGCTCCATGGTCACATCCAGACAAGAAGGATGGCCGCTATTCTCACATTGGGAGCAGTGTAAGGGATTCAGCCTTTCCTTTCTTGTTGGACTCCTTACCCTTCAGACAAATTCCACATATAGCATTTGGAATGACTTTTGTCTTGTACCCAGGAACCCACCCAAACAAACCTACCCAGCCAAACAATCTTTCCCAGACATCCAATCCCTAAGAACTTACGCTGCCTCCAGATGACCCCACAAGAAACTCTTAAGAAAGTATTAAACACAGAAGTAAAGGGAAAAAGACAACAATGTTATTCACAAGAGTACAGGAAGAAGATTGAAAATACACAAAAACCAACCCAAAAAACAAAAGAAAGACAACAAACAAGAAAAACAACAACTCTATAAGAATCACATGACAAAGATAAACCCTCACATTTCACTAATTAGCCTGAATGTGAATGGACTAAATGCACAACTGAAAAGACATAGAATGGTAAAATGGATAAAATATCATGAGGAAACAATATATTGTCTCCAAGTGAGTCATCTCACCAGAAAGGACATTCACAGACTCAAAGTAAGAGGATGGGAAACAAAATTTCAGGTGAATGGAACACAAAAGAAAGCTGGAGTTGCAATCTTAATCTCAGACAAATACTCTTAAGTTATCAAAACTTTAAAAAGATGAAGGTCACAATATAATGATAAAAGATTCAATCTGTCAACAAGAAATATCTATCCTAAACTTATATGTACCCAACATAGGAGCACAAATGTCTGTAAAGCAGCTTCTAGGTAAACTTAGAAAAGAGATTGACTCTAACACTATCATACCTGGGGACTTTAATACCCGACTCACAACGCTAGATAGATCATCAAGACAAAAAATAAGCAAGGAGATCCAGAACCTCAATGAGACCCTTGAACAAATGGACTTAGTTGATACCTACAGAACACTCCACCCAATGACCACAGAATATGCATTCTACTCATCACCACATGGAACATACTCCAAGATCGACCACATCATTGGCCATAAATAAAATATAAACAAATTTCATAAGACTGAAATCTTGCCATACACCTTCTCAAACTACAGTGGAATAAAAATAAATACCAACATCAACAAATTTCTCCCAAAACCCACAAAGTCATGGACACTAAATAGTACAATGCTAAGCAACTCTTGGGTCAATGATGGAATCAAAACATAGATTAAGCTGAGCTTGGTGGTTCAGCCTGTAATCCCGTGCCTTTGGGAGGCTGAGGTGAGTGGATTGCCTGAGCCTGAGGGTTTGAGACCCACCTGAGCAACTTGGTGAGACCTCATCTCTACAATAAATCAAAAATTAGCTGGGTGTGGTAGCGCATGCCTGTAGTTCTAGCTACTTGGAAGGCTGAGGCAGAAGGATCACTGGAGCCCAGCAAGTCAAGGCCGTGGTGGCCGGGAGCGGCCTCTGCAATCCAGTCTGAGTGACAGAGTGAGACCCCAACTCAAAAACAACAACAACAAAAACAAAAACAGGAATTAAAAATTACCTGGAAACAGATGAAAATGAAGAAACATCTTACCAAAATCTTTGGGATGCCATGAAAGCTGTAGTAAAAGGGGAATTCATATCTTTACAAACACACATGAAGAAAATGGAAAGATCACAAGTTAACAGGTTAATAAGTCACCTAAGGTAGCTGGAAATTCAAGACCACCAAAACCCTAACTTCATCAGAAGAATTCAGATAACCAAAATAAAAACCCAAATCTTGGACATAGAAGACAAAAAGATAATACAAAAAAATAAAAAATAAACGAATCAAAAAGTTGGTTCTTTGAAAGATAAACAAGATAGATGGTCCCCTAGCCAGACTGACTAGAAAAAGAGAAAGCCCATATAAACTCAATCAGAAACACAAAAGACGAAGTAACAACTGAACCTGAAGAAATACAAAAGATTATCAGAGACTACTATGTACAATTGTATGGAAGCAAACTTGAAAACCTAAAGGAAATGGAGGACTTTCTGAGATCACACAACCTCCTTAGGTTGAAACAAGCAGAAACTGAGACCCTAAATAGACCAAAAACAAGCAAGGGAATTGATTATGTCATAAGACAATTACCTACAAAAAAAAAAAGTCCTGGATCAGATGGCTTTCCAGCAGAAATCTACAAAATATACAAGGAAGAACTGATACCAAGCCTACTGAAAGTATTCCAGGTGGTTGAGAAAGATGGAACTCAACCCAAATCATTTTATGAAGCTAACATCACATTGATACTCAATTCAGGTAAACACCCAACAAAGAAAGAGAACTACGGGCCAGTAACTTTGATGAACATAGATGCTAAAATTCTCAACAAGATCCTAGTGAACGGGATTCAGCAACACATCTCAAAAATCATCCATCACGACCAAGTAGGCTTCATCCCCAGAATACAAGCCTGGTTCAGCATTCATAAGACCATAAATATAATCAAATACATCAATAGACGTAAAAACAAAAACCACATTCTTTTGTCATTAAAGGCAGAAAAAGCTTTTTTTTTTTTTTTTTTTTTTTGAGTTAGAGTTTCACTCTGTCACCCAGATTGGAGTGCAGTGGCCGCTCCCGGCCACCACAGCCTCGACCTGCTGGGCTCCGGCAATCCTTCCATCTCAGCCTTCCAAGTAGTTGGAACTACAGGTGTGCACTATCACACCTGGCTAATTTTTTATTTATTGTAGAGATGAGGTCTCACCACGTTGCCCAGGCAGGTCTTGAACCCGCGGGCTCGGGCAATCCACTCATTTCAGCCTTCCAAAGTGCGGTGTTACAGGCTGAGCCATCGAACCTGGCAGGAAAAGCTTTTGATAAAATCCAGCACCCCTTTTTGATAAAAACCCTCAAGCATCTAGCCATAGGAGGAACATATTTCAAATAGTAAAAGCCATCTATGAGAAACCCACAGCCAGCATACTCCTAAACAGACAAAAATGGGAACCATTTCCGCTGAAACTGGAATAGGACAAGGATGCCCACACTCATCCTTCCTTTTCAACATAGTCTTGGAAGCCTTGGATTGCTAGAGCAATCAGAGAAGAGAAGGCAATCAGGGGTATCCATATAGGAAAAGAGGAAGTCAAGCTATCTCCCTTTCTGGATAACATGATTGTATACCTTGAAAACCCTAGAGAATCTGCCAAAAACCTCCTTGCACTGATAAAAGACTTTGGCAAAGTCTCAGGGTATAAAATAAATGTATAAAAGACAATCATATTTCTATATACCAATAATAACAAACAGAAACTCAAATAAAAAGCACAATTTCATTTACAATAGCCACAAAAAAAATGAAATACCTTGGTATCTTCCTAACCAGAGATGTAAAAGATCTTTACAATGTAAACTATAAAAAACTGCTCAAAGAAATCAAAGATGAAACAAACAAGTGGAAACATATTCCATGCCCATGGATTGGAAGAATCAACATTGTTAAGATGTCCATTCTACCTAGGGCAATCTACAGATTTAATGCAATACCCATCAAATTACCAGCAACATTCTTTTCAGACCTAGAAAAAACAATACAGGAATTCATATGGAAACATAAATGACCAAGAATAGCCAAAACAATCCTCAAAAAAAAAAAAAAAAAAAAAAAAAAAAAAAGCAGGAGGTATCACACTCCCAGACTTTAAACTATAATGTAAGGCTACAATAATCAAAACAACCTGGTATTGGTACAAGAACAGGCATACAGACCGATGGAATAGAAATGAGATTCCAAAAGCAAAACCTCAATTTCTCAACCAACTCATCTTTGACAAAGCCTCTATCACCCACTACTGGAGAGAGAAGAACCTATTCAGTAAATAGTGCTGGGAAAACTGGCTGACCATGTGCAGAAGATTGAAATAGGACCCTTACCTATCCCCATAAACAAAAATTAACTGTAAAAGGATCACAGACCTAAATGTAAAACCTCTAACTGTAAGAACCTTAGAAAATGCAGGAGTCACTCTTACAGAAGTTGGAACTGGCAACCAATTCCTGATCAAAACTCAAAGTGCCCATGCCATAAGAGATAAGCTAGACAAGTGGGATCTCATCAAACTGACAAGCTTCTGCAAAACCAAAGAAACCATCAAGAGAGCAGGGAGACATCCCACAGACTGGGGAAAAATATTTGCCAACTCCCTGTCTGACAAAGGCCTAACACAGGATCTACAAGGAACTCAAACATGCTGAAAAGAAAAGAAAAAAAAAACAGTCCCATTACAAAGTGGACAAAATATATGAATAGACACTTCTCAAAAAAAGATATATGAGCAGCCAATAGATACATGAAAAAATATTCAGCTTCACTAGTCATCAAAGAGATGTAAATTAAAACTACATTGAGATACTACCTAACTCTAGTTAGTATGGTCATCATCAATAACTCAAAAAATAATAACAGATTCTGGAGAGGATGTAGCAGAAAGGGAACACTTTTACACTGTTGGTGGGAGTGCAAACTAGTTCAACCTCTGTGAAAATCAGTTTGACAATTCCTAAAAGTTCTAAAAATCAACCTTCCATATGATCCTGCAATCCCCCTCCTGAGAATATACCCGGAAGAACTCAGGTCACTCTGTAAAAAAGATACCTCCACATGTATGTTTATCGAATCACTGTTCACAATAGCAAGAACATGGACCCAACTGTGCTGCCCATCAAAAGAAGACTGGATAAAAAATCGTGGTGCATATACACAATGGAATATTATGCAGCCATAAAGAAATACAACATCATGTACTTCGCAGCAATCTAGATGGAATTAGAATTTTTTAATACTGAGTGATCTCTCACAGAAACAAAGAGATGAGTATCACATGTCACTCATAAGTGGACCTTGAACAACTACCGTATTGCTATAAGAAAAGGATTAAAAGTGGTGAGAAACTGCAGGGAGGGAGATGGAGGGGGTGGGGAGGTGGGATTGACAGTAGTTGATATCTGCCTGGGAAAGGTAGGGGCACACCTCATTCATAAGGGTACCTGCATGGTGAATATTTGTATACCCAGCCCTGAATTGTACCCCACAATTTTAAATGAAAATCAAAAGAGGACAAAAAATAAAAATAAAAACAGAGTCATTAAGTAGAAAGCAATCTAGATTAAAAGACAATGTTACCACTGAACTAGGTGACCAGTCATCTGTAGTTGCTCCCCAACAGAACATGTTGGAACAAACATCTAGGGTCAAGACATGTGTTATCCATGTCATCATAGAGGAGAACAAAGGGAAGTAAAAGGGTGCCTGCCCACAAAACAGGGGACCCCAAACAGTGAGTGAGGAGTGGTTCTACAGACTTCAATAGCATCTGAAAGCAGAGCTTGCTGTGGGACTCCATGGAGCTGAAGCATCCATAGAGTGTTGGGCAGAAACAAAATTGAGTATTATAAGGGGCAAATAAACAAAACAAAACGAGGGAGAGAGAGAGAGAGAGAGAGAGAGAGAGAGAGAGAGAGAGAGAGAGAGAAAGAGAGCAAGAAAGAGGGAGGGAAGGAGGGGGAGAGAGAGAGAGCAATAGAGTGAGAGAGTGAGAGATAGAGAGAGTGAGAGCAAGAAAGAGAGAGAGGAAAATGTAGAAGGATAATAAAGTCAGAAAATCAGAAAAGCCAAGTTGCAATATTTTAGAATATTGTAGAGCAAAAATACAATAGAGGAGAGTTAGGTGAGTCTATCAGTGCTGTTTTCCCAACAGTATGTGCTCACTTCATGTCTGTGTCACATTTTGGTGACTCTCAGAATATTTTAAACTGCTTATCATTATTATTATTATTATTATTATTATTATATCTGCTGTAGTGAAATGTGATTAGTGATCTTTGATGCTACTATTGTAATTGGGATTTTGTCTTTTTGTTTGTTTTAGAGATAAGGTCTCATCTTGTCACCCAGGGCAGGAGTGCAGTGGCACAATCTAGCTCACTGTAACCTCTAACTCTTGAGTTCAAGTGATCCTCTTCCCTCATCCTACCACATAGCTTGAAATACAGGTGTGCATCACCACTCCTGGCTAATTAATTATTATTATTTTATTATTTCAGAAACAGGGTCTTGCTCTGTTGCCCAGGCTGGATTCAAACTCTTGGTCTTAGGCAATTCTTCCACCTCAACTTCCCAAAGCACTGGAAATATAGGCATAAGCAATCTCACATGGTTTGCAATGGTTTTAGTGCTGCACAAATTGTGTCCATATAAAATGGTGACCATAATCAATAAAGATTGTGTGTATCCTGACTGCTCCACTGACCAGTCATTCTCTTATATCTTTCGCTCTTCTTGGGCATCCCTATTCCCTGAGACATCAATATTAGGTCAATTAAAAACCTTACATTGGGCACTAAGTATTCAAGTAAAAGGAAGAGTCACATTATTTCACTTTAAATCAAAAGCTAGAATCAAGATTAGTGAGGAGGACATGTTAAAAGCCAAGGCTGGACAAAAGCTAAGCCTCTTGCTCCAAACGTTTAGCCAAACTGTGAATGCACAGAAAATTTTTTTTTTTTTTTAAGAAAATTAAGAGTGCTGTTCTAGTGAATACACATAAAGGATAAGGAAGTGAAACAGCCATATTGATGTTCTAAAGAAAGTTCTAGTGATCTACATAGAAGATCAAATCAGTCACAACAACCCCTTAAACCAAAGCCTTATCCAGAGTAAGGCCCTGATTCTCTTCAATAGTGTGAAGACTGGGAGAGGTGAGGCAGCTGCAGAAGGAAAGTTTGAAGCTAGCAGTGGTTCGTTCATGAAGTTTAAGGAAAGAAGCCTTCTCCATGACATACAGTAAAGCAGCCAGTGCTGATGCAGAAGTTGCAGCAAGTAATCCAGAATATCTAATTAAGATAATTAATGAAAGTATCTAGCTACACTAAAGAACAAATGTTCAGTGTAGATCAAATAGTCTTCTATTGGAACAAAATGTCATCTAACACTTTCATGGCTAGAGAGGATAAGTCAATGCCTGATTTTAAAATTTCAGAGAAAAGATTGACTTTCTTATTGGGAGCTCATGCAGCTGGCAAGTTTATGTTAAAACCAATGCTTATTTACCATTCTGAAAATCCCAAGGCCCTTAAAAATTGTGCTAAATATATTCTACATATGCTTTATAAATGGAACAACAAAGCCTTGATTACAGCACATTTACTTACAGCATGGTTTACTGAATTTTTCCAGAACACTGTTGAGCTTGTTGATCAGGCAAAAAGACAACAACAAATATATATATTTCTATCAAAATATTACTGCTCATTGACAATGCACCTAGTCACTCAAGAGCTCTGATTGAGATGTACAAGGAAATTAATGCTGTTTTGATGCCTGCTAATACAACATCCATTCTACTGCTCATGAATCAAGGAGTAATTTCAACCGTCAAGTCTACTGTCATAGATAATAATTCCTCTGACAAATCAGGAAAATTAAATTGAAAACATTCTGGAAAGGAGTCACTATTCAAGATGACATTAAGAACATTCATGCCAGGCTCGGTGGCTCAGCCTGTAATCCCGCGCTTTGCAAGGCTGAGGTGAGTGGATTGCCTGAGCCTGCGGGTTCGAGAACCACCTGGGCAACATGGCGAGACCTCATCTCTACAATAAACCAAAAATTAGCCAGGCATAGTAGCACGTACCTGTAATTCTGGCTACTCAGAAGGCTGAGGCGGAAGGATCGCCGGAGCCTGGCAGGTCGAGGCTGCAGTGACTGGGAGCGGCCACTGCACTCCAGTCTGGGCGACAGAGTGAGACTCCAACTCATAAAAAAATAAAAAAGAAGAACATTCATAATCCATGGAAGGAGATTCAAATATCAGCATAAACAGGAATTTGGAAAAAGTTGATTCCAATTCTCATTGCTCACTTACTTAAGTGGAGGAAGTAACTGCAGATGTGAAGGAAATAACAAAAGAACTACAATTAGAAATATAGCCCAAAGATATGACTGAATTGCAGTAATCTCATGTTAAAAATTAAATGGGTAAGGAGTTGCTTTTTATAAAAGAGAAACAAAAATAGTTTCTTGAGATGGAATCTACTCTTCATAAAGACACTGTAAACTTTGTGAAATGACAACAACGGAATTAGAATATTGCATAAACTTAGTTGATAAAGTATCAGCAGAGTTAGGAAGATTGGCTCCAATTTTGAAAGCAGTTTTACTGTGAATAAAATGCTATCAAACAGCATCTCATGCTACAGAGAAATCTTTCATCAAAGAATCAATTCATGCAGCCAACTTCATTGCTGTCTTAAGGAATGGCCCTAATCACCCCAACATTCAGCAACCACCATCCTGATTAGTCAACAACCATCTACACTGAAGCAAAGCCCTCTACCAGCAAAGAGGTTATGTTTTGCAGAAGGTTAAGATAATCGTTATCTTCTTTTGTTCTTTTTATCAATATAAAGTATTTTCTATTTAGAAATGTACCTGATTTTTTATACATAACTGTTTCATGCACTGGGAAAACAATACATTTGTGTGACTTGCTTTATTGCAATATTTGTTTTATTGTGGTTGTCTGAAATACAACGCATAATATCTTCAAGGTATGCCTGTATAGAAGAAAAAGACATTTTTCCTTTAGCAGCCACTTAAAGTGACAAGATAGTGTGCACTGATTTCAAGCTTATAACTAGCTGATTATGGTCTAAGAGGTGATATTGAAATTGAAAATATTGATATTGCATGCCAATGTCAGAATAATTGAATTTATTTTCTCACTTGGGCAATTATTTAGATATGATTCCAAATAAAATCTTATATTGAAATTATATTGCCTTCCATGAGTACAATCCAGTCGCTTTCAGCTTATATTAAGGAATTTCTTTACTTACAAATATGTGCTTAAGAAGGTCAGTAGTATAAATCTTTTGTAAAGCTATCATGTGCAATTTAAAAAGTTGTGGCTTACCTGTGTCTGTTTCTTGACCCAACTTCATTTTTTCTAATCAATTTGTGAATAGACTTGTACTAAAATAACACAAAATAAAAAAAATCACCACATGGAAAATGTGGTTAGCTTTAGTATTTTAAATGTATATGGGCTGATTACATTTTTTTCCTCTACTACAAGGAGAAAAACTGCACACAGTCAGTGCATTAATTTTGTTTTAAATCTATTGCATAGGTGTAACTTCTTGGAGGGGAGGAATATTTAATATAAAATAGTCAACTTCCTCTGTTCATACTGTACAAACTTTATGTGCAACTGTTAGCATTACTGCACATCTATTTCATTCAAGTCAACAAAAATTATGAAGTAAAATAACCTATTTATATTTTTAATTCTATCTTACAATGTTCAAATTACTAGGGCGAAGTAACAAATTCTTTGTTTTTCATCACAGAGAGTGTTTTCTGTTTTATTCAGATTTAAAACTTTGGAAGACAAGCTATTTCTTTGAAAAAAATAATTTAGAATACATTACTCATTATTTAGCCACAAGTCTGATAAGAACTTCCATCTATTAAAGAAAGTGTACAACGTCTCTGGTCTAAATAGAATCATTATCTATTGTCTAAGAATTGTCTAAAAAGGACTAACTGTATAACTGGTATTCTGGTTTTTGTTTTGTTTTGTTAACTATAGTTCCATTATAACTCGAGAAGAGACAAAAAAGAAATATTACTGATACTTTTATATATATATAATATATATATTATATATATTAAGATTTTAGTTCTCATTGTCAGAAACACCTCAGAAAACACAATTTGAAAGAGGAGATTTAGGACATCTTGATTGATTCAAATACAAAAACTTTTGCAAAGAGGATTTATAGAAAATGTACTCAAAATTGTATAATTTTATTTGTTATAATTTATTTACTGCTATAAAGTTTCTTGAAATTAACATCTATTAGTCACATCACACACAGACTCACATGCTTGATTGTTTTTTTCCTTCTATGATGTGCGAAAAGGGCCAGGTAGACACAATTACAGAGATAATGAAAAACACAGATGCTAGAAAAAGAGGGGAAGAGATGATAATTTTTAAGCAACACTTTTCATTTATACACAAATAAAAAAGAAAAATTTCCCTTTTGGTAAAATGTAAAGATTCTAAAAACAATTCAAGATTCACTATTAAATAAATATGTATCTTTAGACATGCTTATGTAAGATATACTTACAATAAATAAAGTAGCTATGCTGTACATACAAAACTGTTACTTTTTGCTCAACCGGGAGATATGTATTTGTAACAAAATAAGAAACAATATGGTAATTATAATTCTCAAACAAATTCCTGTAAAATTAGCAAGCAATATGATGTATACAAATACAAATTATTTATGCTTATGGGCTATGTAAGTCTTATTGCTCATAGAACAGACATATAAAACAAAAGTGTCTATCATCTGGCTTTATTGGAATAAGATAAAAGAAGCCAACAAAATAAAATTGACACATCTTAATATCAAAATTTAGATTTAATTATCTTCCATTTACTTTTTTTTATAAATAGAGTACATTTAGTCGGTTTTTAAAGTTTCATACTTCCTTAAATATACATATTGCAGATTCATTGTATAAAATGAAAGTCAAAAAAGTATGCATTTATATATTATATATAAATATGTAAGTGTATATATGTAGAGCATACTATGTTCTTTTTAATTTTTTCTTTTCTCATAATATGTCATAATTGTTGGTCCTTAGGAATTTTAGAGCTCTTTCATTCCCTTTAGCTACTGCATGGTGTTTTTTTTTTGACACAAATCTATATCAGGGGTCTGCGAAGGGTCACAAAGAGTCTGCTAGTATATATATTAGGCTATGTGAATCAAACAATCTCTGTCACAGCTATTCAACAATGTTGTTGTAGCATAAGAACAGTCATAGACAACATATAAATAAATAGGTGTTTCTGTGTTTCAAGAAAATGCTATTTACAGAAACAGTCTCTATTCATCTAATTATGATTTATACAACTAATTTAAACATTATTTATTTATTTATTTATTTATTTGACTTGGAGTCTCACTCTGTCGCCCAGACTGGAGTGCAGTGGCCACCGCAGCCTCGACCTACTGGGCTCCGGCGATCCTTCCACCGCAGCCTTCCAAGTAGCTGGAACTATAGGCGTGCGCTACCACACGCGGCTAATTTTTTGATTTATTGTAGAGATGAGGCCTCACCAAGTTGCCCAGGCGAGTCTCGAACCCGCGGGCTCAGGCAATTCACTCACCTCAGCCTCCCAAGGCTCGAGATTACAGGCTGAGCCACTGAGCCCGGCCAACATTTATTTTTGATAGTCAATTTAGCTCTTTCTAAATAATTGACAATTACAAGCACACCTGAAATGAATATATTTATGACCATATTGTATTTATACATGTAGTTATATTCATACAAATTAAAATAATTTCAGGCCAGGCTCGGTGACTCAGCCTGTAATCTCAGCACTTTGGGAGGCCGAGGCCGGTGGATTGCCTGAGCCCGCGGGTTCGACCAGTCAGAGAAAATTGGCAAGACCTTGTCTCTACAATTAAGCAACCGAAAAATTAGCTGGGCACGGTAGTGCGCGCCTGTAATTCTGTTTACTTGGAAGGCTGAGGCAGAAGAATGCTTCGGAGTACAGCAAGGTGATGCTGGGGCAGCTGTGAGCGTGCCACAGCACTGCAGCCTGGGCAACAGAGTGAGACTCTGACTTAAACATAATTAACTAACTAATTCACTAAATATATAAATAAATAGCTAAATTAATCAATTCATAGGTGTGTCAGTTTTCATTTTATAGAGGATCAAGTCACACTTTAAACACCAAAATATGAAACTTAGATTAGTTTATACAAAATATACCTTAACAATTCTTCCAATGGATGGCCATTAGAAGCTAGTAAATTCTCCTGGCGATGAGAAGTCAAGCAATTCCTCTTTTCCTGAAGAAAAGTGATCAGACACAGGATTGTTGATACAAAGCAGCTGGCCTTATAAAGGACTAGAATAATCTACTAAATGTTCAGCTATGAAACCAGCTAGAATTAGGAGTTTGTGTAGTGGAAAAGCTGAACCACAAGAAGTGGCATGTTCTATGAACTAGTGACTATTATACGGTATTCTGTCACACTTAGATTACATAAATAATTAAATTAATGAATAAAAGTTGAGTATCTCATTTTATCATTACACTATCATACTTTCATAACAAGTTCCCAAAACACGACCTTTCCTTCTTTGGAGGTCTTAGGGATTGATACTTCCACAGGAGAGCAATATTCCTATTAAATGTTAAACTGAGATTTATTCGGTCCATTTTGTGCTTTTCATGCCCTGGTCACAACAGTGAAATTAGAGGGTCAATAAACTTTGTCGGGGACCAGCCCCGACGGAGGGAAGGGTTAGGACCGCAACGGAGAATCCAGATGGCGCTAGAAGAGACCACTCAGAGGCGATTTCTTCTGGGAACAGTCTGATCAGGACTGAAGCCAAATTTTATTTGAACTCCTTCCAACTTATATACCTTTTTCCATACCCTCCATCAGTGTGTCAATCACTTTGGGGGCGTACACATTCCTATGCAAATTACACATCACGAGACTTGCAAGTTCCAAGCAAACAATTACAACTCCATGATACATGACGTGTTTCACAAAACTTACATTAAATTCACAGGTATACAATTTTTATACAGATTGTTCAAAGTGTTCTCCACAATGTTCAATAAATCATTCACATTATACTCTTTGTTCCAGACCCTGATTAATACAAAAACTTTTCTAAGTTAAATCCAAGTTTACTGACTCCTAATGTTTTCAATGATTAATAGTATCAATTTAACACTATACTATAATCTATAAGTTTACTTAAATGACTCAGTTATTCTATTAATTTATTATGGAATGTAGTGTCCTGTAATTCTATAACAATTAAAACTTATTCTTAAATTATAAAACCTTACCATGACTTAAATGAATTTCTTATGTCTAAACTTTAATTTTTGTAATGATTGACCTTTAAATACTATGCTTTATCCTATAAGCCAATACCTTATCATTAATTCTTTTATAAATCGTATAGTAACTATTATATCTAAACAATGCAACCAAAAGAAACAAAACAGCAAGCACAAGTCCACTCAAATATACTCTAAAACATAACTATAAGTGTATAAATTATATTTTATCCTAACAAGTCTACTCTAGAAATCATATAGTAGCTTTCACAGCCCTGAGTAAGGAAATGGATGGCCACATGGCCTCGGGCTGAGGTAAACAGAGGCAGACAGAGTTTCGGTATGAAACAAAGGCATAGTCGGTATGAAACAAAGGCATAGTCGCCAAGTTAATGGCTTTGGGGTGTAGACAGTTTTCGGTATTTAACAGCACAAAGGCAAGGAAATGTATACCTGTAATGGGACAATAGCAATCCTTTCTGCCTGGCCAGGAACAGGGCAATAAGACTATGATGGTAATTTAGTCTCTAATCTTAGCTCTAGGGGAAACTGCTTAAGAGTTGACTCACCAGAGAAGAAGTTTGAAAAATATCTAGAAAGAAGTAAGATTTAGAAAGGACAAGGTCATTCTGCTGTATAACCTTTCATCAGACGTATAGAGATTTTTCTTATAAGTTTTACTGTCATGTATGCACACTGGTCATCAATCACACGCCAATATTATAGGTATAACTGATATCCTATGTCAGAGGCGATCTTCCAGATGGGCCTTTACAGGCCTCAGCCATGTAGCTATAGATGTTGGCTCCCAACAAAACTTGACTGTGGTTATTGATCCTTATGATCAAAGGGTAATTTAAGCTCTAATGATATGAGCTTTCCTTTTACCAATAAAAAAAAAAAACTGAAGCTGATCAAATGAAGCAAAAACTATTCTATAGAAGTGATTTAATAGTTTAATGAATAATGTACATCTTAAATCATAATTAAGCCAAATTATATCTTAGTTTGGAGACTCAGAGAATTGCAGTGACTTGTACAACACTGATTTGTAATAAATTTAAAATTTATCTATTATCGGTTTAATAACTTTCATTTTAAGGTCAACTTTACTTAGGAGCCAATTAATTTCACACAGTTTTTTACAATTGACAAATACTGAATTGTCACTTCTATAATATTTTCAATTTTTTCATAAAATTTCAAATTGTTAATCAACCTTAACCTAATGTTTTTATTTTAATAATGAGCAGAATTTTTGTTCACTTTAAAAAAAATTTTAAAGTTGTCGGGTACAAGTCAGAATTCTGTACATAAGTGGTTTTGGTACAGGTGATGTTTTGGGTCTCCTATTGGACCTCACTTCACCTGAATTAGGATCAGCAACTCTTATTGATGTTATGTGCTCTCCTGTTGGTAATGTCCTGCTACTGCCAATCATTTTTCTATAAGATTATGATAGATATTCAGGGTCCACTTATGAGTGAGAACATGTGGTTCTCCGTTATTTTTTCTGTGATAGATCACTCGTATGATAGACTCCAAATCCATCCAAGCGGTGCAAAATCCACAATTTTGATCTTCTGTATGATTGTATAATATTCCATCTTGTATATGTACCATATTTTTAAAAAATCCAGTCTAGTTTTGATGGGCAGCACAGTTGGTTCCATGTTTTTGCTATTGAGAATAGTGCTGCAATAAACATGCATGCGGAGATATGTTTTTCAGAGAGTGATTTTAGTTCCGTTGGGAATTTACTCAGAAGGGGACTTGCTGGGTTGTATGGAAGGTCGATTTTTACTCTTGAGAAATCACCACACTGTTTTCCGTAGAGGTTGAATTAATTTGCAATCCCACAAACAGTGTAGAAGTGTTCCCTTTTCTCCACATCCTTGCCAGCATCTGTTGTTTTTTGTTTTTTTAATGATAGTCATTCTTACAGGGGTTAGGTATTATCTCACTTCAGTTTTAATCTGCACTCCTCTCATGATTAGTGAGACTGAGAATTTATTCATTTGTCTGTTGGCTGCTCATATATCTTTTGAGAAGTATCTTTTTAAGTCTTTTGCCTATTTTTTAAAAGGGATGCTTTTTTTTTTTTTTTTTACATTTTGGCACATTTGAGCTCCTTGTAGATCTTGGTTCTTAGGTCTTTGTCAAATATACAGTGACAAATATTTTTTTCCCATCTTGTGGGCTGTCTCCTCACTTTCTTGATGGTTTTTTTGCTTCCCAGAAGTCTTTTAGTTTGAAGAAGCACCACTTATCTATCTTCTCTCTTATGGCATGGATATCTGGTGTTTTGATCAGGAGTTGATTGTCCATTCCAGTTCCATAAGGGTGTCTTCTGAATTTTCTAAGATTTGAAGTTTCACATCTAGGTCTTCGATTTATTTAGATTTGATTTTGGTGTATGGTGATAGGTAAGGGTTCCATATTCTGCATTTGGTCAGCAAAATTTTTGCAGCACCTTTTATGGTATAGATTTTCTTCTCCCCAGTGGTTGTTGGTGGATGCTTTGTTGAAGATGAGTTGGTTGAGAAATTAAGATTTTGTTTCTGGAAGCTCAATTCTGCTGTATTGGTATGTATGCCTGTTCGTGTACCAATACAAGACTGTTTTGATTATTGTAGCCTTACAATAAAGTTTAAACTCTGAAAGTATGATATCTCCTGCTTTGTTTCTTTTGCTGAGTTTTGTTTTGGCTATTCATGGTCATTTTTGTTTCCATATGAATTTCTATATTATTGTTTCCAGATCTGAGAAGAAGTATGATGGTAATTCAATTTGTATTGCATTTCATCTGTAGGTTGTCTTGGGTATGACAGACATCTTAACAATGTTGATTCTTTTGATCCATAAGCATAGAATATGTTTTCATTTGTTTGTGTCTTCTTTGATTTCTTTGAGAATTGTTCTGTAGTTTTCATTGTAAAGGTCTTTCACTTCTCTGGCTTGGATGATGCCAAGGTACTTGATTTTTTTGTGGCTATTTTGCATGGGGTTGTGCTTTTTATTTGGTTCTCTGCATGGCTTTTTTGGGGTGTATAAATATGTGACTGTCTTTTGCGCATAGATTTTATAGCCTGAGATTTGCCAAAGTCCTTTATCAGTGCTAGGAGGGTTTTGAAAGATTTTCTTGGGTTTTACAGGTAGAGGATCATATTATCATCAAAAAGGGATAGCTTAACTTCCTCCTTTCCTATTTGGATACCACTGATATTCTTCTCTTTTCTGACTGCTATAGCTAGGACTTCCAACACTCTGTTGAACAGAAAGGTGAGAGTGGGCAGCCCTATCTTGTTCCAGTTTTCTTGGAAAATGCTTCCAGTTTCAGACTATTTAGTAATATGTGGGCTGTGGGTTTAACATAGATGGCTCTTACTGTTTTGAGGTATGGTCCCTCTATGCCTAAGTGTTCAAGGATTTTTATTCATAATAGATACTGGATTTTGTTAAAACCCTTTTCTGCTTCTAATGATATAATTATGTGTTTTTTGTTTTTACCACTGTTGATGTATTCAATTACTTTTATGGTCTTGTGGACATTAAAATCAGTCCAGATTCATAGAAATAAAGCCTACTTGATCATGGTAGATAATTGTATGTGTGTTGTTAGATCTGATTTGCTAGAATCTTGTTCAGAATTTTGCATCTATGTTCATCAGGGATATTGGCTTGTATTTCTCTTTCTTTGCTGGCTTTCTCTGGTTTGAGTATTAGGGTAACGTTAGCTTCATAATTTGATTTGGGGAGAGTTCTGTCTTTTTTGGTTGCCTGAAATACTTTCCATAGGATTGATATTAGCTCCTTCTTGTATGTTTTGTAGAATTCTGTAAGAAAACCATCTGATCCAGGGCTTTTTTTATAGGTAGTTTTCTTCTGATGGAGTCAATTTCCCAGGTTGTTATTGGTCTATTTAGAGTCCCAATGTCCTCTTGTTTCAATCTTGGGAGGTTGTGTGATATCAGAAAGCCCTCCATTTCGTTTAGATTTTCGAATTCGTTTCTATATATGTGTGCATAGTAATCTCTGATAATCTTTTGTATTTCTTCAGTGTCAATATGACTTAACCTTTTGCATTTATGATTGTGCTTATTTTGACTTTTTGTCTCTTTTTCTTGGTCAAACTGGTGGGGGTTCATCAATCTTTTTTATCCTTTCAAAGAATCAGCTTTTTGTTTCCTTGATTTTTTTTCTATGATATTTTTGTCTTCTATGTCCTATATTTGGACTTTACTCTGGTGATCTGGATTCCTCTGCTGAATTTAGGGTTTTGGTGGTCCTGCCTTTCCAGTTCCTCTTGGTGATTTGTTGGGCTTTTGACTTGTTATCTTTCTATTTTGTTAATGTGTATTCATACAGGGGATATAAATTCCTCTCTTAGTACAGATTTCATAACATCTCAGAAGCTTTGGTAAGATGTGTCTTTGTTTTCATTTCTTTCCAATAATTTTTAAATTTTTGTTTTGATTTCTGTGTTGACTTGGGTATTGCTCAGAATTGTGCTGTTTAATGTCCCTGTCTTTGTGTGTTTTCAGGGCATTTTGTTGGTGGTAATATTTACTTTTATTCCACTGTGGTCTGAGCAGGTACATGGTAGTATTTTGATCATATGGAATTTGCTAATGCTTGATTTATGGCCAAGGATGTAATTGATCTTGAAGTATGTTCTATGTGTGATGAGTAGAACGTATATTCTGTGGTTGTTGGATGAAGCATTCTGTAGGTATCTATTAAGCCCATTTGGTCCAGCATCAAGTTAAGGCTCCAGATCTCCTTATGAATGTTTTCCTTGATGATCTATTTAGGGTTATTAGTAGTGTATTTAAGTCTGCAATTATGATAGTGTTAGAGTCAATATCTTTTTTTAGTTTACTTGGTAGTTGCTTTATAAATCCAGGTGCTCCTGTGTTGGGTGCATATAAATTTAGGACGAGTATTTCTTTTTGATGTATTAAATCATTCATCATTACGTAGTATCCTTTTGTATCTTTTAAATTTTTGATAGCTTGAAGGTTGTTTGGTCTGATATTAAAATCGCAATTCCTGCCTTCTTTTGTTTTCTGTTCATAAGAAAGTTTCTTTCCCATCCTTTTACTTTGAATCTATGGGTGTCCTTTGAAGTGAGATGTGTTTTCTGGAGACAGCATATCATTGGGTGATATTTCTTTATCCTGCTTGCCATTCTATGTCTTTTCAGTGGTACATCTAATCCATCATGAGGCTCTTATAAGACTGTTTTGTGTTCTTTTAACTTTTGTGTTGATAAGTGTATATTTTCAGTTTTGCAGTAGTGGAATGTGTTGTGTTGATTCTATATTTTCTTGCATTCTTAGGAATTGCATGATTGTTCTTTTTTCTTTTTCTCTCTGGTTAGTACCTTCATGAGCAACTCCTGTAGAGCTGGTCTTGAAGCAGCATAATCTTTTAGAGATTGGATGCATGGAAATAATTTATTTTTCCATTGCTAATGAAGTTAAGCTTGGTTGGGTAGAAAATTCTTGTTTGAAATTGTTTATCTTTGAAGACTTTGAAAATTTGACTCCAGTCCCTTCTAACTTGTAGTGTTTCTGCTGATAAGTCTACTGTTATTCTGATTGGTCTTCCCTGGTAGGAAGGTTGACCTTTCTTTTTCACTGTCCTTAGGATTTTTTTCTTTTATACCCACTTTGTATAGGCAAATTTCTATGCATTTGATGTCTTGAGGGGGTTCTCTGAATCTTTCCTGTTTGGATGATCACATCTCTGATGATATGGGCATAGTTTTCTTGGATAACCTATACTTATTACAAGGTGTTCTTCATTTCCCTTTCTTTTTCTGGTATACTGATCAGGTGTAAATTTGGTCTTTGAAATAATCATACATCTCAGAGATTTTGTTCTTTCTTTCTTAGTTTTCTTTCTATGTTTTTAACAGATAGGGTTAATACCATGTTTTGGTCTCCCAGCTCTGAGATTCTTCCTTCTGCTTGGTTGATTCTGCTTTCTGTGCTTGTCATCTTGTTATTTATTTCCTGGATGAAGTTTTTTGTTTTTAATACCCAAAGTCTCTGTTATAAGTTCTATCAGTGTTGAATCTTGTCTTTCTTGAGTCTTATTCACTCTTTCCATCTATTCCTAATCCTTGTCATACTCTGGGCCCAGTTTTTGATAATGTCTATTGTTTTGGCTCTGAGATTTGATTTTTCAGGTGTTGCCTTTTTGTTACACTGGGAATTACCTGTGTTCCTCTGTTGATTTTTCCTTATTTGTGACAGCTCTTTTTCTTTTCTCTTTAATTCCATTATTCAGTGGTAGTGAGTGCGGATTTTATTTATGTTGATTGCTCAGCTCCCTTTTCTGCCCTGCTCAGAGCCTCTGAATTTGTTCTGTTTTGAAACAGAGCTGGGGGTGTGAAGTTTTGTTGTTTCTCATAGTTTTGATAGTTGAATAAGGTAGAGGGTGGGAAGCTAGGTTTCATAAACGTTTAGGAAGTTACAATGTTCACTAACTGTGTATGGATCTCCTGAATCCCACTCCCAACCACCACTCCATATGATGATGCAATGGGTAAATTTTTGTACCCCCTGGGTCCAAGGTAAAATAACTGCAATGAGGAGAACAGAGAATAATAGAATGAAATAGAATGGACACAAATACTAAAAAATGCCAAATAAAATGAACCACAGAAAAACCAAAGCAATAACAAAAAAAAATTGACAAAAAACAAACAAAAACCAAAACAAACAGAAGAGAACACACATACATCCATACACAAATAGGAGAACTGCACACACACACACACACACACACACACACACACACACACACCAAAAAGCAAAAGAGGAAGAAGAAAAAGAATGGGAGGAATGCAAATCAAACCCTCTCACACACATTCACACACAAACTAAACCAAAGCAAAAGAAAAACAAAAAGCATAAAAGGGGGAAGTACAAGTAGAATCCTCACACACATATTCTCTCTCTCACACACACACACACACACACACACACACACACACACACCCAAAATCAAAACAAAAGAACAGAAAATAATTTTAAAAAGAATTTCTGAGCACTAAGCACCCTTTTGTGGCAAATGCTGTAATTATTCTTCCCTGATGCTCAGAGGTAAGCCTGCCTGACATCTCCTGTGGTGCTGAGGGGTCATTCACAATCTCCCCGGTGTGAGTCCCTATAGGGAGAAAGGGATGTTGGGAGTGGATTGTGCATCGGTTCTCTCCTCCTGCTCTCATAAGGTCAGGGGGGATTCCTTTCAATGGGAAGGTGCAGTATTGTTTCCTCCCCAGGTGTTGGTGGCAGGTGCCTCAGTCGGTCTTATCCCAGAGTAGGGTTCTACTAGCATGGCGGCTATCTAGGCTTCACCTGGGTTCATCCCTCTCAGTAGTGCCCCAATCATGTGGGTCTGACATTCAGAAGATTGCTGAGGAGGAGGGGATTGGGTCAACCCAGGACTCATCGCTGATCTCTTAGGGCATCTTTTCTGGTTGTAACCTTTGTCCCATGGCTATATCAGGGTAGAGTTGGGGTATCTGAGATTCCACACTTTTCCTGTCTCAAAAGTTTGTGTTTTTGACATATTCCCTCTGGGTTATGATCAACCTCTGAGTAGTTAAGCCTCCAGTCACAGACAGCAGGTTTGTTTCTCCACGATGAGCCAGCAGTAGCACTTTCTTGCCCAGTTTTCAAGATGGTGGCATGGTACTTGTTTCATATTCTCCAGTGGGACTCTGCCTCTAGCTCCCTTTGCAGCCTTCGCTGTCAGTATCTGGCCTGGTGCTGCAGTGATCGGGCAGTCTGGCTGTCACTCCTGGCAACTTCTCTCCAAGAAAATCTTTGTTGATTTTTAGAAACCGGTGTTCAGCTTCTGCATGCAGGAGGCGCTAGGATCCAAGCACAGAAGCTGCTGGCGCCAGCCCCTTCACCAGAAAGCCCTGGATACTTGCTCCCAAGTCCCACTCAGTCAGTCACTCACACACTCATTCACAAACAGACCTGCATACAAATTTATCCATATACTCAAGCACTCACAGAGGGACTCATACAGTTCAACTGGTTCCACTGTCTTTCTTTCATTCTCCTTCTGTCACTTTTTTATTGCTTAGAAATGTAAGAAGCAATAGTAAGATATTCTTTAATAGAGATATTTCATAAACATTATTTTTAATTATCTATATGGAAAACAATATGTTTAAAACATTTTACAAACAGGTTCTGTATTATATAAGATTTGCACATATTTGCCTGACAAAAAACTTGCAAAAGACCACTGTTTAAGAAAAAGGTAAAAATATTCCATCAAAATTAAAAAAAAAATTATAACTTAGCTGGTAGAGTAATTAATTTTCTTGACATAGTGTAATAAAACATAAAATCATTTAAGAATGTAGATTACCTTAGTTTATTTTTTAACATACAGAATTTAGTATTAAATGACATTTGAGGCACAAAAAAGATGAATGTTAAAAAATAGTACAATTTAAACAGGGGCACATATACTGTGACAGACTATTTCCTACAATCCTTTATATTTGACATGCATTAATTTATTAATTGGTAAGACTGGTGAGTAGTTATTTATTGATGATGTTAGTTGCATTATACCTAAAATTATTCAAAACATTCTGAATTAAGGGGGGAGTGGGTTCTGGCTAGTATCCAGTAAAGTACATTCTTTTAGAAATAATAAAACATCATTCAGAGTCACAAATCGCCTCTCTGCACATTTTATATACAATTTCAGGTATTCCACAAGATTTACTGAGGGTTGTGTTAGACAGAAACACGCATTCAGAACCTGATTCATGCAGAACTAAGTCAGTCATTACTGTACCACAATACCCCCAGTTAGGCCGGACTCGGTGGCTCAGCCTGTAATCCCGTGCCTTTGGGAGGCTGAGGTGTGAGTGGATTGCCTGAGCCCACGGGTTCGAGACCCGCCTGGGCAGCGAGACCTCATCTCTACAATAAATCAAAAATTAGCCGGGCGTGGTAGTGCGTGCCTGTAATTCCGGCTACTGGGAAGGCTGAGGCGGAAGGATGGCCGGAGCCCAGCAGGTCGAGGCTGCGGTGGCCAGGAGCGGCCACTGCACTCCAGTCTGGACGACAGAGTGAGACTCCAACTCAAAAAAAAAAAAAAAAAATACCCCCAGTTAACCACTGCAATCTCTGAAACGAATGTGTCAACAACTGCTATAAGGTTATTCTGAGGCAAAAAGTTTTGGGAGGAAGTGAATGCTCAGGAAAGAATAATATCATGAAATGATTTTTCTACATTTTGTTTCAGTACAGGTTATGAAAAGGATGCACAGGGTATATTAAAAGTTGATTGGATAATCACAGTTTTATGGACACATGAACCTGGTTTAAGGTTTGGAAAAATTAGATCCACTGAAAATTGAAGAGACTATTGCATTTAAAAGAGAGAGAGAGAGAGAGAGAGAGAGAGAGAGAGAGAGAGAGAGAGAGAGAAAGTGAAAGAGTCTCGAATTTGTTGTATAAACTCTTCCTAATCTTTGGCTTACCCTTGCAACCAAAGGGTTGCAGGGCAAACTCAAAGCGAACCGGGTGATTTAAAAAGTTCCTCAAGTTACAACTTTTAAAAAGTTTTTATTTATTTATTTATTTATTTATTTATTTACTTATTGAGTCAGAGTCCCACTCCGTCGCCCAGACTGGAGGGCAGTGGCAAGCTCCTGGTCACCACAGCCTCAATCCTCTGGCCTCCAGCAATCCTTCCGCCTCTGCCTTCCAAGTAGCCGGAACCACAAGTGCGTGCTACCACGCCCGGCTAATTTTTGATGTAGTGTAGAGACGAGGTCTCGCCAAGTTGCCCAGGTGAGTCTTGAACCCGCTGACTCAGGCAGTCCACTCGCCTCAGCTTCGCAAAGTGCTGGGATTACAGACTGAGCCACCGAACCCGGCCTAAAGTTTTAATCAAACCAAGATGTAAATCAAAATCACTTGATATAAAACACAATACAAGGATAACCAGGGAAATGTTACCCCTCTGTAAGTAGAAAGATAGATAATAGAGATGCATATTGAAATAAATCAACTAAGATTTAACAAAAAAATAAACAGTTTTACGAATATGTTTGTAAGAAAAGGAGTGTGATCACAGAGTTAAAAAAAAGATAAAATTCAAACTGAGAAATAAAAAGTATAAAAAGAGGAAAATTAATGGTAGTTATAGAACTTCAAGAAAAACCTTCTATTGGGAATTTCAATAGCAAAGTGTAGATGACAGAAGAAAAAGTCAATTAACTTAATGACAGTGGATTGCCACAAAATCACTCTGAAAAATGAAAATAAAAAATAATGGGCTGCTGATACATGAATAATATGAACACAGACTAAGGTAGATGTGAACAGGAAAGCTATCTTTATGTAATTAGTGTCCTGAAGAAAAGAAAAGAATGAGACAGAAAATTATTTTAAGAAATAACAGTCTCAACTTTTCCAAATTTCCCAAATTTGATGATCAGATTCAATAAGTTCAATATCTTAGTCCCTTTATGCTACTAAAACAAAATACCACAGACTGAGTAATTTATGAAGAAGAATAATGTATTTTTTTTTCCCTAGGGACTAAGAAGTCCAAGGTCAATATGCTGGCATCTGGCAAAACTTACTTGCTGCATTAACACATGGTAGAAGATGAAAGGGTCAGAAATGAAAAACTCTTGTGTTTCACAAGGCAGACGATTATAAGACTGGGAACTCATATCACAACCCTTTTTTTTTTTTTGAGTTGGAGTCTCACTCTGTCGCCCAGACTGGAATGCAGTGGCCGCTCCCGGCCACCGCAGCCTCGGCCTGCTGGGCTCCGGCGATCCTTCCGCCTCAGCCTTCCGAGTAGCCGGAATTACAGGCATGCGCCACCACGTCCAGCTGATTTTTTGATTTATTGTAGTGATGAGGTCTCGCTGCCCAGGCGGGTCTCGAACCCGCGGGCTCAGGCAATCCACTCACCTCAGCCTCCCAAAGGTGAAGGATTACAGGCTGAGCCACCGAGCCCGGCTTCACAACCCTTTTTTACAGTGCCATTAATCTAATTCTGCAATTAGAGTCCTTATGATCTAAACACCTCCCAAAGACTCAACCTCCCAACCCTATTGCAATGAGGATTAAGTTTCTAATATGAATTTTTCAGGGGCACATTAAAATCATACCACTAAGCAAGCACCAGTAAAACTAATATGGAAACAAAAAGCCATAACTTAGCACATTGTAGTCAAGGCCTGAACACTAAATATAATATCATGACAGTAATCAGAGAGACATAATACGAACAGAGGAAGAAAATTTCCCAACCACTGATTAGATTAGAAACAATAAAAGCTTGAAGGCAATGATGAAAGAACAAAATAAAAATGATAATGCATTACTCTATAGCCACCAAAAATATCACCCAAGATAAAATCAAAAGGAAGACATTTTTAGAGTTAAAATAAAATACCAAAAGTATTTGTTGCCAGCAGTTATCCACAGAAGGAATTGCTAAAGGATGTTTTTCAGACTGAAAAAGTGAAAGCAGATGGAAATTTGGATCTAAGGGAAGGAATGGAATACCTTGAAAATGGAAAATGTCTGGGTAAATATTTTAAAAAATCACTTTTTCTTAATTTTTTTTCTTTTCTAAAAACATAGAAATCCTTAAAACAAAAAAAACCAGTGATTTGTGGGATTTACAGCAAAAAATGGTTTTAGTTTTCCTTGTTTTATGTTAATATTAATAGACTGTGGGCAATTATAATATATATTTAAATTGCTAGAGCAGCCACATTGAAAATAAAAAAGAGCTAATTGAAGAGTTAAAGATCCCAAACATTTCTGAATTTGCAAAGCAAGTCTTGAATCATTTAAGGGATATAGAATATTCATGGATTGGTACACTCAATAATTTAAAATGACAAATCTTTAAAATTTTGTATATTGCTTCAACTATAATTCCACCAGAATTATTAAGATTAAAAACTGAATATAAAATTTATTTGAAACTGCAAATAACCTTAAATAGTCAAGATCATCTCACAAAAGAACAATATTGAAGTATTAACAGCACACGACATCAAGGCTAATTATAATGCTATGATAAATAAGAGAGTTTAATTCTGGCATAAGAACTGAAACTTGTGCTATAACAAATGAGTATCAAGTTAAGAAAAAGAAACTGGCAAATTAATCAATAGAACAGATGAGAGAGTACAGAAACAAATACATATTTTTTACTTTTGTTTGGTTTTTGACAAAGGTACCAAACTAACTGGAAAGTTAGAGTGTGTTCAAAAAGTGAAACAGGAATTACTGTAAATCAACATTGGGAGAAAATGAACATCCAAATCTACAACACACTATATAAAAATAATTTGAGATATACCATAGACATCAAGGTAAAAACTAATTATTTTCTGCTTTATTGAAAAACTAGTACATTTTTGTTTCTTGGTGTGGACAAATGCAACTTAGATGAGAGAAAGTAGCATATATAAAATGGAAAACTGATAAACAGAACTTAATTAAAGTTAAAGGCATACATAATTGAATGAATAGGCAAACCTCAGAATGAGAAAAATATTTTTTGGATTATATATCTCATAAAGTGTGGTATTCGGGTTATTGAATGTCAAAGGAAGGAAGGAAGGAAGAAAGGAATAAAGGAAGGAAGGAAGGAAGGAAGGAAGGAAGGAAGGAAGGGATAACTATTAAAAATGGGCAAAACATATGAGCTGACATGCATAAATGAAGGCACACAAATTTCCAGTAAGTGTATGAAAAATTTCTCAACATAATTTTCCATTAGTAAAATGTAAATTAAAATCATAAAGATACAGCATTAGCCTGGAATGACTAGAATTGAAAGCAGTGGCAAAATCAAGTGTTAATAAAGCTATAAAACACCGCTGAAAGTCTCAACCACTGTTAGTGGGGATTATAAAATGGTACAATCAATTTGAAAAAAGTTCTGGACGCTTTCAGACCTTTTAAGTTTGTTTTTGCTGTATGTTTGAAAATTTTATAACAACATGTTGGAGATAAGTCCAAAAAGGTAAAAGCAAGCAATTGTAAAATTTATTGGAAGTTAAGATTTTAGATTTAGGTAAGGAATTTAAAATAATTGTAGTTCAATATGTAAGAAATTACATAACAAGATAAATAATTCAGAGTGCTAGAAATTTTGGGGAAAAAGCCAAATGAAAAGACATTAAAAATTACACAAACTGAAATTAAAAGCCATAAAATGGGTCTAATGGCAGATTGAACAGAGAAAATAGAGAAAGAGAGTAATCTGGAGATTATATCAAATGAAATATACAAATTGCAGAATAAAGTATAAAAAATACAGTCAGTGATGGTTAACGAAGAGACATATGGTCCAATATACAAGTAAAATGAGAAGAGAATGTAGGCAAACACTGAATTTTACATGTCCTCATTTTTTTCATTCACAAAATAGACATAGCACTACATAATCATTATCATTTTTATAGATAACATATGGAAAATTACTGAAGTCAGTGAATGCCAAATAAAAACTGCTTATTTTAAAAGAAGCAATATTTATTGATGTTGATATTATTATTACTATGCAATTATTATAGCCTAAATATAATTTGGTACTAATAATATCTTTGATATTTTAAATACATGCATTATTTTATATATATATTGCTGCCTCTATGTCTATGTATCTTATTGAAATTAGGAAATATAATTTCTCTCTCTTTATATACCTAAGATATTGGCAGGTTATCTATACTCTGAATAATGAATAAATTAGCTGAAAACTGAAAAAAATAACTCCAAATATCCATTAGTACAATTGGTAAGTAGAAAAAAATGATAAATAAATAAACTTGTAATAAAAATTTGAATACCAAACAGTAATAAAAATCAACTATAGCTAGAGTGAACAAAAATTGACATATTAGTTAATACAATATATAGAAGTTGAAAACCAAATAATACAATATAATTTTATTTATGTAAGTAAAAAATAGGCAAGATTAATCTATATTGTTATAGTCATTATAACAGTTACATTTTAATTTTGTGACTGAGAGGGACTTATGAGTGTATTCTGCAGTAGTTGGTGTTCTATTGCTAGAGACAAATTGGTATTAGACAGGTTCATTTTAAATGTGATAAGTCACTGAATGTACAGTTAAGATGTGCAATTTGTGTGTTATAATCCAGTAAATATTACTGTTTTACTAATTCAGTAAATCTTTACTAAAATAATTTTAGCATGGTGTAAATTTTTCATGGACAAAAGATTGTAGTGCCATGAAAAAAAATACATAGAAAACATTTGTTTTTCTAATCTTCAAGCTGTATAATACTCAATAAGCGTACCTACTGTTAGCAGCCTAATCAGTATATCATATTTTTTATTGTATACAAGTTACATTTGTGAGAAATCCTGACAAAGGCAAAAAAAAATTTATAATAACAGCTTTGTCCAAATATACAGGGGGGAGGGGGGAGGGAATCAGTTTCTGTTTGCTCCTACCTGCTAGGTATAAAAATATAACCATAAATCTTGAAAATAATTCAAGAGACGACTGTAGAAAATCTCTAAAAAATGATAAAGAAGACAAGCAGATTTGGTGTCCCCATGATTAAAGAACCAGTATAGGAGCAAGGTGTTTTAAGTTTCCTGACTCAACAAAAAAAGACTACTCAGACCCAGTGTTTCCTTATTTCCAACCTAGCAACAGAGGGAAGCCCAGGTAAACACATTATATCCCTATATCATACAGGAGTGCCCCCACCAACACCAAGAATGTAGGACTGACAGGAAAGTGTCATCTATGGTAAGACCTATAAACAGTAGGCAACTAGGGAAAGCATCATACTTTACCATTTGCTTTAAGATTCCCCTTCTCTCAACAGTGTCCTCTGCCGCAAATTGATTTGGAGCAGTGAGTGAAAACAACAAGAAGGATCCTGAAATGACACATGACCCAACAATTCTGGGTGGGATATGGCAAGTAGGACATCAACATAACCTGCCTTGGCCAAAGAGCCCCATGACTATGAGACATCTCTCCTCTGGGAGACACAAAGGTGGTTGGACAGCACTAGTAAGAAGATCCCTGCCACAATAAGTGATCTGGTCTGAGAAGTTGTTGATCCTTGTAAGCCCGAGACATGTATCCCCATTAGGGGTCAAAGTAGCCAGACATCACTGGCAAGAGAGAGAACACAGTACAAAAAGTGATCTAGCTGAAGAATCCTGTTAGTCCAAGTACACCTGACCTACCACAATTAACCCAAAGATATCTATGTGCTTGAAGGCACTTTTAGAGTGGATTCCTTCATAATACTTGTTAGTCAAGGAAAGTCTCAAAATTGTCATAACCATAAGATTCCCTTCCTCAACAGGAGAAATTCAGTGGCTTGGCCTAGAGAAATCCATTTGACCCCTCAGACACTACCTGCAGGGGCGAAAGGGAGCCTCATCAGCACCAGATAAGCCAAACTAACTAAACTAACACCGTAAAAAAAAAAAAAACTCACTGGATGAACTCAATAGCATAATGGAAATTATAAAAAATATAATTGATACACTTGAGATCAATAGAACATATCTGATCTGAACTATATAGATATCATCAAATGAAAAAATAATAAAAGAAAAGAAAACAAAATAAAACCTTAGGGGCGTTTGAGCATAATAAAACATTCAACAATATGTCATTTTACTCCCAGAAAGAGAGGAGAAACAAAATAGAGCTGAAATAGTATTAGAAGTAATAATGTCTGAAAACTTCTTACATTTGGCAAAAGACACCACCCTGCATATTGAAGAAGTTGAGTAAACTCAAAGCAGGATAAATGCAAAGAAATCCTTGTGAAGACACAGCATAATTAAGCATTTAAAGATGAAAAAGAAAGAAATAATCTTGAAAACAGTCACAGTAAAATAGCACATTATCTATAAAGGGAACATCAATTTATCTGACAGCAGATTTCTCATTTGAAATCATAATGGTAAGGAGGAAGTGGCACATTTTTCACATGCTGAAAGAAAATTGCTGTCAATAGTGAATGCTGTATTTGAGAAAACCATCCTCCAGGAATTAAAGACATATTCTAACTATATATTGGTTATAATAAACTCATCTAAAACTTGACAACATAGTTTACTTTTAAAAAATGTGGATAAAGATATATAAAGAGTAATCAAGAAAAAAACTAGATATATTAATATTAAATTGCTATTATTTTTCTTAGCTCTGTATCATTTTGCTTATGCCAAAATTTACATAAAAACAAAGCTGAGAGGTCACATGGACTTGGACTCCAAACAGTGAATTTTTTTTTTTTTAATAGAGATGAGGTCTCACTATGTTGCCTAGACTGGTCTCAAACTCTTTTTTTTGAGTTGGAGTCTCACTCTGTCACCCAGACTGGAGTGCAGTGGCCGCTCCCGGCCACCGCAGCCTCGACCTGCTGGGCTCCGGCGATCCTTCCGCCTCAGCCTTCCAAGGAGCTGGAACTACAGGTGCGCACTACCACGCCCGGCTGATTTTTTGATTTGTTGTAGAGATGAGGTCTATCCTGCCTAGGTGGGTCTCCAACCTACGGGCTCAGGCAATCCACTCACTTCAGCCTCCCAAAGGCACAGGATTACAGGCTGAGCAACCAAGCCCGGCTGTTCTTATTATTTTTATGAATGAACATATTTTCTGAGGTCCTTACTCTACCATTACAAAGTGTTTTCAAGGTAATTGTTTAAACAACCAAGTATTGGGCATGTTTGTTTTGCAGCAATATATAATCCAGAAAACCTTTGGATAGTGGGGGTGAAAAGCAGAAAAATTAACCACAATGCATCTTAAAGCCTACATATGTTAGTATGGCTTAGAAAAAAAATCTTATAAAATCCACCATCCCTTTCTGGATTCTGCACTTTAAACATTAGTTTAATATTTTGCTGACTGTGTAGAGTCTTTTTTTCTATCTTTTATGGCAGTAGACTTTACTAGTCAATATTCACAAGCTATTTATATTAAAAATTGCTTCTCTATTATAAAATGAAAAAATAATCCCTTGTTGATTAAATTTATTGTTGTTTTTATTCAATTTTCCTCCTTAGGCCACTATCAATGTCAGATTTGTTTTAGCCAAGAGGCATGACTACAGTGCTTCATCATGAAATAAACACGATCACAAAACATGAAAAAGTTATTAAAATCTCATGCAAAATTTAGATATGTGTATTAAAGACATAACTGTATAACATATATAGCATTATCTTTAGTAATTTAGTAACTTTTTGCTTGTTTGATATGTTATTTTGAATGACTAATGATAGAAATAAGAGTACAGTATTCAACAATTTCACCAATTTATAAAATAGCCAATTTCAGAAACATACTATTACAGATAATAATATATATGTTGCTTTGATTTATTGAAGTAAGAGAGTAGTATAGTACTATTATAAACTTAATATTATATTTCTTTTAAGACAGAAGTAATATAAATGTTAGGAAGTAAATAAGCTAATATTAAATATTTAGTTCAACACAACTTTTATTTTAAGGAGAACCTTTAAGAAGTATAAACACATTATACTCTGCTTATGTGTAGAATGAAAGATCAGATTCCTACTGCTTATTTCTATGTCAATCATTTGTAACCATCATCTATGTCCATAATTGCAGGACACAATAAAGGAAAGGTCTGATTAGAGATTTTACAATTTCTATTCATACTAAAAGTTATCTGTGCTTAAATTTTACCAAAATGTGCACCATGCAAACAGGTGAATAATTGGAATACAAAGTGGTATAGATATTCATGCTAGTTAGAGTGGAGAATTTATAGGCAACTCCAGGAAAATATGTAGTACCTGTCTTGTCCATGTAACTATGACCTAAGTCATTCTACAAAGTGCTAAATTTTAAAACATTATACCTCATATATAATATATGTGTGTGTACTCTACACATGTATATGAGTGTGTGTGTGTGTGTGTGTGTGTGTGTGTGTGTGTGTTTAACAAAGCAAAAATAATTCAGGAAAAATACAGAGTAGTGTGAAATGCAAACTTCTTAAAAGAAAAACTGTAACTATTTTGTTCTTATCAATGATACTATCTAAAAATAATATAAAATCCACAGAGTAGGATAAAATACATATATATAAATTCCATATATATATACAAATTCCATACATACATATATTTATATGTGTAAACATTAATTCAGAATATATATTAAAAATTTCTACAATCCAATGATAAGAATTACAAAATAGACAAAATGTTTGTCTTGACTTTAATATGGAAAATAAGTACCATATTTTCTTTATCCTGTCCAGCTTCAATGGGCAACATGGTTGGTTGCTTGTTTTTGTTATTGTGAATAGTGCTGCAACAAACATACGTGTGCAGGTATCTTTTCTGTAGAATGATTTGAGTTTCTCCGGGTATATTCCCAATAGGAGAATTGCTGGGTCATATGGAAGGTCAATTTCTAGTTCTTTCAGAAACCACCACACTGTCTTCCAAAGAAGTTGCACTAGTTTGCATTCCCACCAGCTGTGTAGAAGCGTTCCTTTTTCTCCACATCCTTGCCAGCATCTGTTGTTGTTTGTTTTATTATTGATGGCTATTCTTACAGGGGTTAGATGGTATCTTAATGTAGTTTTGATTTGCCTTTCTCTGATGATGAGTGAAGCTGTGCATTTTTTAATGTGTCTATTGGCTGCCCCAAAATGTGGTACATATACACAATGGAATCTTATGCAGCCATAAAGAAGGACAAATATATGGACTTCATAGCAACTTGGATGGATTTGGAGTCGTTCATACTCAGTGATCTATCACAGAAATAAAGAACAGAGTACCATATGTTCTCACTCATAAGCAGACCTTGAACAATCATAATACTATAAGAAAGCATTTGGCAGTAATGGAAAACTGTCAGGGGACAGTGGGATTGGCAGTTGAGGGAACCTGCTAGAGGAGGGAGGGGCACATCTCATCAACAAGGGTGCCTGCATAGCCAATGTTTGTATACCTAACCCTGAGTTGTACCCCACATCTCATTTTTTTTTTTTGAGTTGGATTCTCACTCAGTCACCCAGACTGGAGTGCAGTGGCCGCTCCCAGTCATGGCAGCCTCGACCTGCTGGGCTCCAGTGATCCTTCCGCCTCAGCCTTCCAAGTAGCTGGAACTACAGGCGCGCGCTACCACGCCGGGCTGCTTTTTGATTTATTGTAGAGATGAGGTCTCACCTGCCCAGGCGGTTCTCAAACCCGCGGGCTCAGGCAATTCACTCACCTCAGCCTCCCAAGGCGTGGGATTACAGGCTGAGCCACCGAGTCCGGCTACCCCACATCTTTATAATAAAAAATAGTAATATAAAAATAAAATAAAATAAAGAACTTCACCTGTACATATATTACATATGTACCTAATCCTGACTTGTACCCCACACCTTTATAATCAAATAAAATAAATAAGATAAAGCACTATGAAAAAAATAAAGTGGAAAATAAAAGACAATAAGCATATAATAACATATTCATCACTTATCATCATGAGGGAAATGCAAGTTAAATCTTAATGAAACAACATCGTTCCTCTTTTGTTTATTTATTTATTGTTTTGAAATATTGAAACCATCTTTTTTAATGAGTGTATATGCTCACCAAGAAAATAAAGATTCTTCAAAGCACACAAATTAAGAGAAAAAGAGAACAACACAGGTGAACAGAGCACCATAACTGACTTTTACTCTGAGGATATTTGCCAAACCTGAGTCCTTGAACTTGACTTACAGCATAAGGCATGGGCAGGGCTGAGATAGCTCAGTTGAGAGAGTATTAGACTGAAGATCTAAAGGTCCCTGGCTTGATCCTGGTTTTCAGCAGAAGTGCTATGTGTTAGAGCCCATGATAATTTAAAAATTGACCTAGCAACTCACGTCTGTAATCCCAGCACTTTGGGAGGCTAAAGTGGGAGGAATGTTTGAAGCCAGGAGTTGGAGACCAGTGACAGGTGAGGCCCTGTCACTACAAAAAAATTAAAAATTACCCGAAAGTACTGACACAAGTCTATAGTCCTAGCAAGTCTGGAGGTTGAAGCGAGAGGATACCTTGAGCTCAGGAGTTCCAGGCTGCAGTGAGCAATGATCACGTCACTGCACTCTAGCATGAGTGACCCTGTCTCTAAAATAACTTTTTTTAAATTTAAGAAACAAGTCTGAACTGGGTTCGGTGGCTCAACCTGTAATCCTGTGCTTTGGGAGGCTGAGGTGAGTGGATTGCCTGAGCCCGCGGGTTCGATATTCACTTAGGCAACTTGGCAAGAACTCATCTCTACAATAAATCAAAAAATTAGCTGGGCGTGGTAGCGCATGCCTGCAGTTCTAGCTACTGGAAGGCTGAGGCGGAAGGATCACTGGAGCCCAGCAGGTCGAGGCTGCAGTGACCGGGAGCGGACACTGCACTCCAGTCTGGGTGACAGAGTGAGACTCCAACTCAAAAAAATAAGAAAAGAAAAGAAAAGAAAAGAAACAAGTCTGAATATATTTCCTGTAATTGTGGAAACAACCTGTCTTAGTCTGTTCAGGCTGCTATAACAAATACCAAAACTAAGTCACTTATAAACAACAGAAATTGAAAATTGCATTTCTGTAGATGGAAAAGTTCAAGATCAAGGTGCCAGCCAATTCAGCATCTGGTGAGGATCCATTCCTCACAGACAGCACTTTCTCCCTGCATTCTCAAAGGTAGAAGGGGCCATGGTTTTTCTTTTAGAATGACTAAAATAAAAAAAAGTTGACTGCGTCAAGTGTTGATGAGGGGATGTAATGACCAGAAATCTCTAATACTTCTGATAAGAAAATAAAACAACATATTTTAAAAGTTTGTCAATTTCTTACAATATTAAACACATACCTACCATATGACCTAGCTATTTCATGTAAATGGATCACTACTGTCAAATAAAAATTTATGTTCACACAAAGACTAAGATTAGAATGCACATGGAAACTTTATCTGGAAGAACATCAAGTTGGAAACAACCCAAAAGCCCATCAACAGAAGACTTGATAAAACAAATATGGTATAGTTATATTTGGCAATAAAAGGAACTACTAAACTATGGATACATGTAATAACTTGCATAAACTTCACAATAAAAAATAGACAAAAAGTACATGTTTTATGTTTCCATTTATATGAACATCTAGAATAGGCAAATTGAAACTAAATGGAAAGAAGCAAACTAAGAAATTGTATCCTTTATGGAAAAATTGACTTCATAGTCAAAGCTATGAAGAAACTTTCTGGTCTGATGTAAATACTAAAAAGGGTGTGGGTTATATGCATGTATGCATTTGTCAAAATTTATTGATTGCGGACTTAATTTTTGTAATTTTACTTCTTGCAAAATATATCTTACAAATTGATAAATATTTAACATTAGTTTATTGCTTGTTTTCAACCGTGACATGGGTTAACAATCTCGAAACTACCTTCTGTGTCCTAGCATTGAGCAAAGGGATAAATACATTGAGCACAAAGGACTTGTTTCTTGTTGCTAGAGAAAGAAATATATAAGTATTTATTGGAAAAAGTTGAGAATGGATTTTAAGGTCTTGGATTGAAAATGAGAATGTCAGTCAGAACAAATGGTACGTGGGAGAGAGATAGAGAGAGAAAAAGATCTCAGATCTGTCTTCTAAGAGACTAGAAGCAGAATCACATCAGTAACAAGGAGCACACCTCACACTTTCACACTTAGACTTCAGTTTCTAAATAGTAACTCCAAAATCAGTATTTAAAGTAAATACTGATTCTAGAGTTGAGTCACAAAAAATAGAAAATGGGCTTAAAGTATCTTGTTTTAGAAAGCATAACAGTCATCAAAGAATGATTGTAACATGATAGGATACAGGAGGTAGTTTGAAGTAGCTCCCACTGGCCAACATTGAAAATAATTTGATAGTCAAAATAAGCAGTAATATTTAAAAAATCATCATTGAATAAAGTGAGAAGCCATAACATCACTTATATAAATGAAGTAATAAATGAATACATAATGAGAAAAGAATGTTATTTCTTGTAAAATGCTAAATAATAAATGTTACACATAAAAAATTGATATGTGTGAAAAAATTCAGATGAAACAATTGCTAGATTCTTAATTTGAAACTTCTTGTGAATTACCTTTATTTTATTGTTTACTACAGCAAAGATTCACCTTACTTCCTCAGTAATATAAAGTAAAGATCAATAGAAAGTGAATCATTAATTTCAAACTACAGATTATAGAGGAGACTAATATTTCTGCCCAGAGGCAGCAATATTCTGAGGCTTCAAAAATCACTACTAACATCACAGATATCAGGTGTCTTTTCTGGTATAGCACATTAACTTTCCAATGACATGATTTTACATATCAAAATTTAAAACATTTTCATATTGGCTTACATTTTGTTTTCAGTGCCTCAGTTCTTTTTTTAATCTATGGAGATCACTGGTATTTGTTTTTACTGTCGTAGTTCATTACCATTCTACTTCACTGAGCAGCTTCTCAGTGAAAGAAAAAGATTTTGACTTTGTAACTCACCTCACTAGACTGATAATTAACCATGAAGCTACTGGCTATTTTATGTTATTGGAAATACTAGATGACAGTCAAATTTTTGAGAACTGGAAGCAAATCTGTTAATCTACTGGTATCAAGATTTAAAAACTGATCAGTTTTGAAATTTTGTGTGAAGCTATTTTGAACCCTTGCTTTGTGAGAGAAAAGGTGTTCAACAATTGCTGCTTGATAGAACCTCATAGGTGTATGTGCCTGCCTTGTTTATAGCTTATAAAGAGGTACTAACTTTCAGAAGTTGAGTGTTAATTGATTTATCGCTAACGTTTTGTCAGAGTCTTGACTATATTTAGTGATATAGTCAAAATAAAACAAAACATTTTCTTTCCTTGTGGCTAAGGTAGCCATTTGAACATGAGAATGATACATATACTAAAGGTTAGAACATTTTCTAATAATTACATCTGAATTGTGGTGAATAATAATCTTAGAAACTAATTAATTAATTTTAGTAAAGAATAAAATATATTTTTCTTAAGATGCTTAACTATTGTTGAATAGATTTTCGATGAGAAAGTACATTTTTCAAACTCTGTATATAAGCAACAACATTACACATAGCAGTCGAGACAAGTATTTATTTTTCCAATCTGAACTTTCTGTTGTAATTAGATTATTACACCTGAATTAACACATTTCTTCAATTTGGGCCTGATATAGCTAAAATGCAAGTTGAAAGCTCACTATTACCAATCAAATGCAACTTTCATTAAATCAACGTTAAGCAAAAATGACATAACTATATGTAAAGTAAAAGATAAAATGTTGAATGTTTATTTTGTGTCCTATAAAATGTAAAAAATGAAAACAGCTCTTTTAAGTAATACTTACAATATCATTGCAAATATCTTGTGATTTCTTATAAACTGATACCTACATACAAGGTAAGATATCCAAGTTAAATTGTCAAGATTGTTGACTCTTTTAACTCAAATTTATGGTTTGCTTGTGTGATTTTTCTGTTATGTTGTCTTGTTATTTTAAGATCTGAGCCATGACTTAAAACATAAATAGATAAACACTAAAACATGAATTATTTCTAATTTGAAAAATGTCAATTTCTGTAATTTTTATTTTTGCAATTAATGAATAGGAATTAATTCTATAGTTTTTATAACCATTTCAGTAACAACTGATTAAAAATACACCTAGTTTGAAAATTATCTTATCTCATCACCACAAATAATCACATGACACTGCAGAACACATACTTAACAATTTTCAGTTAATATGTCAGTAAACAGGTCAGTGATCATATTCAAATAATTAATATCTGTGCTGACATTGCAACTATAATCCCACAAATGCATGTTGCTTAGTAGTTTTCCTTGTGCCAAATCCTCTCTCCTGCTCTCTCTTCCTCCCTTTCACTTTTTCTCCTTTCTTTCCTTTCATCACTTATATATGTACATGATGCCCAAAATGAGCATGAAATTTGCTAAAAGTGTTACTCAAATTATAAATGAATAACTATGTAAATGAGTAAATAAAACATCTTATTCAATTAAATGATAAAATGAAGTTTAAAGGGAAAAATAGGAAAAATGGTCAAAAGCTTATTTTCAGTTGAGCTGGAAATTGTTTTTTAGTAAATTCTCGAAATATAAACATTGTTTTTTCCCTCAGCATAAAATCACAAAATTTTATCTAAAAGGAAAGGCATAATATTACTGTATTAGTACAACTAATTAGAAAAATATTAGACAAGAAACAATAGAAATAGAGTAATTGCACAGTGATTTATTTCTGTGTATATGTATTATATATGAGGGGGACCACTCAAAAATGGAATTCATTTATTAACAAAAAGTGCATTCTTACATGTTTAAACTTCAGTCACCTTTAAAGTACTCTCTATTTGATGCAATACACTTGTTGAGATGCTTTTTCCACTGCTCAAAACAGTTTTTGAGCTTATCAATTTTGAATTATTTTAGTGTTTCTGTCACTTTTTGTTTCACCTGGTCCACATCAGCAGAACATTTTCCTTTGAGGACTTCCTTATTCAGGGAAACACAAAAAAAGTCACTTGGTGTGAGAGCAGATGAATAGGTAGAGTGGTGGATGGGATTCCTGTTGACTGCTGAACACTCAGTGCTGTGCGGACAGGAGCATTGTCATGATGTACCAACCAGTCATCTATTTGCCAATTCTGGACGTTTCTTTCACAACTCATGATATAACCTTCTCAAAACCTCCTGATAAAAAACTTTGGTTGCCTGTGTGTGTGTGTGTGTGTGTGTGTGTGTGTGTTCAACCAAAAACTTCTTCCATCTCCACTAATATGTTAATATATTAAATTTTAATGCATTTTAGTGTAGCATAGTAATGTATAGTAGATTCATAGATCAAATTCCAATAGCACAAGCGTTCGCCAACATGAGTCACAAAAGTCTGGAGTTTACTCAATAGCCTCCTCACCAATTACACTCTATATAAGTGGCTGAAAAGTCAAGAAAACATTATCAGAATCTCACTCATATTCAGTACAGTTTCTAAAGTGGTACAAAATTTCAATGTTCATTTTTCTTAACATACTTATGCTTTGTTGACTTTGGTGCTAATGCAAATGTATTGCTACTATTGTAGGCACCAATCACCTTTTCATCACTGTGCTCATTACAATGATCCTGATCACTGTATGTGTCATTATCATTTGCCTTCAAATATCTGAGATTTACTACACTTTCTGTCTTAATGGGGTCTTTCTGTTTCCATATCCTAGCTCCTAGTATACAGCACAGTTTTTCTACAGCATTGCTTTATAGAATGTGAATTCTGAGACATTAATGGGTGTGAAACCAATATTATGAATTATTATTAGAAAATTTTAATTTAAATAGAAAAATATCAAATAGAACATAGTATAGTGTGTCACAGAAAACAAATATGAAATTATTTTCTAAAGCTTTGGGTGATATACCTTTTTCTCCAAAGAGATAGTATGGCCTAGTCAACCAAATAAAATCATAATAATCATAATAATCATAATTAATAATAATAGTAATTATTATTATTACTTACCAACCAATGAGTTAATTTGAAAATTAAAATAAAAATTTTTGAATGTTTTAAGACAAATGAAAAAGGCAACATAACATATCAAAACCTGTGAGACATTAAAATAAATTCTAAGGGGAAAGTTTATAACAGAAACACATCAGAAAACAAGGAAATCTCAAATAAAGAGCCTGTCAAGAAAGTAGGAAAAAGCCAAACTAAACTCCTAATTAAAAAGATGAAAAAAAAATAAAGGTTGGAGAAAAAATAAATAAAATAAAGAACAGAAAAACAATAGAAAAGATCAACAAGCCTAAGTGGTTTTGTTGTTGTTGTTGTTGTTGTTGTTTTGAGTCGGAGTCTCACTTGGTCGCCCAGACTGGAGTGCAGTGGCCGCTCCCGGCCACCGCAGCCTCGACCTGCTGGGCTCCGGCAATCCTTCCACCTCAGCCTTCCAAGTAGCCGGAATTACAGGCATGTGCTGCCACGCCCGGCTGATTTTTTGATTTATTGAGGAGATGAGGTCTCGCTGCCCAGGCGGGTCTCGAACTCGCAGGCTCTGGCAATCCACTCACCTCAGCCTCCCAAAGGCGCGGGATTACAGGCTGAGCCACCGAGTCAGGCTAGTGTTGTTTTTTTAAAAAGATAAACAAAACTGACAAACCTTTAGCTAGACTATCTAAGGGAAAAAAAAAAGACAATATTCAAGTTAAAAAGAAATTGTAAATGAGAAATTATAGCTGAAGCAATGGAAGTAAAAAAGAACATAAGAGACTATTATGAACAATTATAGTGCAAAAAAATGGATAAAATAAAAGAAATTGATAAATTCCTTGACACATACAGCCTAATAATATTTAAGTATGAATAAATAGAAAATCTGAACAGACCAATAATGTGTAAGGAGATTTAATCAATAATAAAGAGTCTCCCATCAAAGATAAGTCAAGAAACTCATGACTTCACACTGCAGTCTATGAAACATCAGAAAATAAACTAATATAAACTCTCAAACTTTTTTCCCAAAAATTCAAGAGGTAAGAATACTTGCAAACTCATTCCTAATAGCAATGTCAGATAAGATACTGCATTAAAAGAAAAGTACAGGCCAATATCGCAGATAAAATTATAAACAGAAATTCTTTTCTTTTTTTTCCTGGTATACTGTAGAGACAAGATCTCTCCAAGATGCCCAGGCTGGTCTCGAACCCGCAGGCTCAGGCAATCCTCTCATCTTGGCCTCCAAAGTGCTGAGATTACAGGCTTACACCACCATGCCTGACCAGAAATTCTTTACAAAATACTAACACATTAACTCCACAGCATATTAAAAATATCATTCACCATGATCAAATAAGATTCACTCCAAGAGTATAAGTTTGGTTCAACACACACAAATCAACACACATGATACATCACATAGAAAGAACCAAGGGCAAAGCATATGATCATTTCAACAGATGCTGAAAAAGCACTTGAGAAAATTCAACATTCCTTCATGATAAAATCTCTCAACAAATTAGAAATGCACATCAATAGAATATAAGACATATATGAAAATTTTACAGGTAACATCAAATTCAGTGGGAGAAAAACAAAATTTTTTGTTCTAAGGTCTGGAATAAGACAAGGATGCCCTTCTCAACACTTTAATTCAACATAGAGTGGAAATTCTAGCCAGAACAGTTAGGCAAGAGAAAGAAGTAAAAGAAATCCAAATTGAAGTGGAAAAAAAAGAGTTAAGTATACATACCTTAAAACAATATGCGCTTATATATTAAAAGCCCTAAATACATCACATGAAAATTACTAGAAATAACGAAAAAATTCAGTCAAGTTGCAAGGTACAAAATCAACATTCAAAAATAAGTAGCATTTCTATACACTAACTGTGAACTATCTCTTCAATAAACAATGCTGGGACAACTGGATATCTACATGGAAAAGAATGAAATTAAAACCTTATCTCATACTACATACAAAAATATACTCAAATTAGACTAAAGACTAAAATGTAAGTTACAAAACTATAAAAATATTAGAAGACATAGGGTTTATTATGTTTACTATGTTTGCTCTTAACTACAGAGTTGAGACAATCTACACAACGAGAGAAAGGATTTGTAAACTGTACATTTGATAAGGGGTTAAGATATGAAATATATAAGAAGCTCAAACAACTCAACAATAAGAAAACAAATAGCTAAATTTTAATAATGATCAAAGGAACTGAACAGACATATCTCAAAAGGAGACATACAGATGGTAATCAGGTATATTTTTAAAGGCTCAGCATCACTAAATATCAGGGAAATGCAAATTAAAATTAAAATTACAAACAGATATTACCTCATACCTGTTAGAATGACTATTTTCTTTTTTTCTTTTTTCTTTTGTTGAGTTGGAGTCTCACTCTGTCACCCAGATTGGAGTGCAGTGGCCAATCCCGGCCACCGCAGTCTCAACCTGCTGGGCTCCAGCGATCCTTCCGTCGCAGCCTTCCAGGTTGGTGGAACTAGAGGCACGCGCTACCACGCCCGGCTGATTTTTTGATTTACTGTAGAGATGAGGTCTCGCCAAGTTGCCCAGGAGGGTCTCAAACCCGTGGGCTCAGACAATCCACTCACCTCAGCCTCCCAAAGCATGGGATTACAGGCTGAGCCACCGAGCCTGGCTGACTATTTTCAAAGATACAAAAGGTAAGTGTCGGCAAGAATGTAGATAAAGGAAACCCTTGCTTACTGTTGCAGGGAAATTCAATTAGCAAATTTATAAGACAATATGGAGGTTTTTCAAAAATTTAAATATAGAATTATGATATAATCCAGCACTACTGGATATACATTCAAAATAAATAAATTAGCATGTCAAAGAAATACCTGCACTATCATGTTTATTGCAGCATTATTTACAATAGCCAAGATATAGAGTCAAACTAAGTGCTTATCAAGGGTGAGTGGATAAAGATAATACAGTATACATACACAATTGAATACTAGTCAGTCATAATACAAATGAACTGATTATGTTTGACAACATGAAAGAAACTAAAGAACATTATGTTAAGCACAATAATCTAAGTATAGAAAGACCAATACTACATAATCTCATTTATATTTGAAATTGAAAAAAAAATGGAATCTAAAAAAGTAGAAGTAGGGATTAGAATGGTGGTTATCAGAGTTTGGAGTGTTTGGGGAAGAGAGGGGTTAGGGAGATGCTGATCAATGAATACAAAATTTTAGTTTAAAGGAATGAATTTAGGAGATCAATTGTACAGCATGGTGACTATAGTTAACAATATATTGTGTTCTTAAAAATACTAAAAGAGTAGATGAAAAATATTCTCAACACAAAAAGATAACTGTGCAAGGTAGTGCATATGTTAATTAACTAGATACAGTCATTACATAATATATACATCAAAACAATACCATACACAAACGTAATTTTATGTATGTATATTTTTTAAAAAGTTAAAAATTAGAAAAAAATTCATATTTATAGTTCAATTTATACTGATATTTTAGTGTATCAATAACAAATGATTACATTATTAGAATACGTTGTTATGGTGTTAGAGTGTTATTTTTTTTTTTTTTTTTTGAGTTGGAGTCTCACTCTGTCACCCAGACTGGAGTGCAGTGGCCGCTCCCGGCCACCGCAGCCTCGCTTGCTGGGCTCCGGCGATCCTTCCGCCTCAGCCTTCCGAGTAGCTGGAATTACAGGCATGCACTACCACGCCCGGCTGATTTTTTGGTTTATTGTAGAGATGAGGTCTCCCTGCCCAGGCGGGTCTCGAACCCGCGGGCTCAGGCAATCCACTCACCTCAGCCTCCCAAAGGCGCGGGATTACAGGCTGAGCCACCGAGCCCGGCTTAGAGTGTTATTAATTTAATTTTACTCTCTGAGAAAATAGAAACTAAAACATTTGAATGAACTTATCCAGGTCACAGTTCTGATTGGTGACAGATCTGGAAGTTAATTCTGTTTCAAACCAAACATTGTTCTTAGAGACACCCAGTAGCCTCATTGCCCCAGGACTCTATATGAGAGTAGAGAATTTGGCAAGTCTTATTCTTTTTAATTTTTTATTTTATTTATTTATGTTGAAAATATTTGGTATAATTCAGGGCCAGGTATACAAATGGTCATCATTCAGGTATCCTTGTTGATGAGGTTTGCACTCCCCTTCCCTGGCAAGTCTTCAGTGACAGAAAACTAGTCTCCTCTATGTAACTGGAAGGCTTTGCCTCTTTCCATAAGTCTGCCTAATCTAGCATCACTTCTGACCCAGACTAGTTCTATTACACCAATAGAATGGTTAAGGTATAGAACTTGAATTGTATGTTAATACCTACATGTTAATAATGTGTCTTGTCTAAGCTGTGAAATGTTTTCTTTTTAAACATTTCTTTATAATTTCTAATTTTCCTAAAGGTAATATTTGTAAATAAATATATAAATAAAGGAAATTTTTACTCGCAGTGGTTGATTTTTTTTTTTATTCTTGGAATACTATTACCATACTATTTTAACAAAGGGAATTAATGCTTAGCTTAATTGTAGCAAGAGAAAATTTGGCTGGGATGCAAAACCACAGTGATAATCATTTTGTTTGGCAAAAATATCATCTAGCCATGCTAGATCCGTTTCTAAGACATTAAAAAAAATGCTTGCTTAAAGTCATGCAGTTTAACTATCAGATCCCTTAATAATGTTGATTGACATCAGGGAATAAGACTGCCTTGTGAGTTTGAGTCATACATCAGAAATGCTCTGCCGCTGGAGTGACTCTACTGATGACAAATGACAAAACCTTGAGCTGAGATTGTGACATGGAAAATACATAGTTAATAATTTGAAAAACAAGTATTAGAATGCCCTATGTGTCAGGTACTATATTAAATGTAGATGAATTCTGCTTAATTGGTTACTATGAATAGTCTGTAGAAAAGTTTTGTTGTTGTTGTTGACATTGTTCAAGACTGAAGTGTAGTTTAAATAATTAAAACATTTATATAAATAGCTGACTATAATTTTATCAATAAAACATAATACTAAAGTCGTTAAAATATTCCAAATATAAATAACAAGAAAAAAGAAAAAATTCATCAAAATGATTTCAAAAATCAATATAAAAGGAAAATATCGGACATCAGTGACTGAAGGAAAAAATATATAGAATTAAGTACTGAGAGTAGGGACAATAAAAATTATACAGTTACATTCTATTCCTGTCTCTCCATTAATTATTTCTTATTGTACCCAGATGTGTAATAACTGCTTTGAAGCATATGTCATTAACTCATGATCATAATTTAAACTATGGGAGCACAAATACCTTTGGTATTAGTAATAATAGCATACATTTACTTAGTGTTATTAACCACTCTTCTAATCACTTCATAAGCATTAGTATTTTTCAATGTATTAATAGTCCTGAAATTATTCTATTGAAGTTGAACTTAAATGTTTGTGTGTGTATTTTATATAGATGTATTATAGTCAAATTTAAGATATATTCATGTTATCAATAAATTGTGTTCAGCATAGAATTTGTTGTATATGATATCTATTAACAAAATGCAATAACCTTTTATATTGAATGTAAAAACAAAATATTTACCTAAAATAAGAGGATCACCACAGATTTTTTTTGCCTAAGTCTTGAAACATTACTTAATAAAATTTTATATTTTATTAAAAATACAATACCATCATTAAAAGCATAATTAGAAAAGTTACTTTTTGCAAATAAGTGTTTCATGAAAGATCTATAGCTGTATAGGAATGTGCTTCTTGTAACTTTTATGTGCAATACTAACTATATAAGAGAAATTTTAGTCGAACAAGCATATCAACAGAATATTAATTGCAGCTCTTACAGGAATTTAAAAATAAACAGCAAAATAATAAAACTTAAAGAAAGAAAAAAGTACCCTGAGTGAAATTATTATAATACTCTCATCAGCCAAAAAGAGTGGAGCTGAAAAGGAATGTTCACTATCTACATTCCCCTAATTTGTGAACAGCAGGTACAGTGTTAAAATTGATAAATTGTAACTGGCATTGAAAGTTTAACCACTATAAACAAAATAAGTTTGTGAAAAAGTTGGAATACTTTAGGTCTCTCAGCAAGAATGTTTTCCATTAAAAAAACAGACCTCAATACCTTGAAGAAAATGACATGAAAGTTCAAAAATTTAATACTTTTCTTTTTTATTTGTATAGAGAAATAATTGGCATTTTTAAAACTGTAAAGAGAAGCATGGTAAAAATATTCTGACTGCCATCAATATTTATAAATTTAAAGATTTCTTGCCTCTTTTATATTTAATATTTTTAAATGCTAAGAACTAGCATGTTTTGAATTGGACAGTTTCTTATATATGAAATACTTTTTGTCATAATCTCCTAAATAACTACTTAAAATCACTACAGTAAGAATATACACATAATGGAGAAACACAGACCAAATTGTCAACTACAACCTTATCAAATAACACATTCTCACTCAAATGTGGGCATTATTTTCATGAATCAAAGATGTACCAGATTTTTACCATGTTCCATGATTATAGATGCACTAGGTTTTCCTATTTCAGTTGTTTAACAAATTTTGCCTGAGTATCATAGGGGTGGGGGTCGGAGGGAGAGGATGATTTTATAAAACTCTGGCTGTCTATCAGAATGTGAGGATGTGTTTGGTTAAACTAATGCTTCAGTCTTTGAAAATATCTTATTCACATAGAGAATAGCAAAAATAACAGTGACTCTGCTATTTTCTTATTTCTTAAGTCATGAAGCATGCATCATCTATAATATTTGTCTGGTAGCTTTGAATACTATGTAGATTACTGGATTCTACATCATGTGTATGAGTCAAAGTTTCTGATTGAAGTTTCCAGGAATCTAACATTTGAAACAACCATCCAAAGAGAATACAAAGAACATTGTTTTGAGAACCACTGATCAAATCAGGGTTATAGATTTGTTACTGGAATAAGAGCGAGGAGCTAGAAAGACAAAATTGCCCCAATTAAATTACAGATAATTTGGTACTTTTTGTTATCTTGAATGAATAGAATTAAGAAAAAACTATTTGTATGTTTAAGCATATATATTTACTCTATTTTATTTTTTTATCAGACTAAAACTTAAAATCATACATTATTGTCTACAAAATTGCAATGAATGCTTATGCAAAATTCAAATAATTTGCACTTAAAATATATTGTATTTTGTTTCATTATTAATGAATGATAAGATTTTTTAAAATAGATGGATAATATCTTGTACTTATCACATAGAGACATGTATTTGTTAGGGAGTGTCTGAACACTTGGGTTTAAATTGCTTTAAAATTTAGCCGGGCTCGGTGGCTCAGTCTGTAATCCCGCGCCTTTGGGAGGCTGAGGTGAGTGGATTGCCTGAGCCCGCTGGTTCGAGACCCGCCTGAGCAGCGAGACCTCATCTCTACAATAAATCAAAAAATCAGCCGGGCATGGTAGCACATGCCTGTAATTCCAGCTACTTGGAAGGCTGAGGCAGAAGATTCGCCCAAGCCCAGCAGGTCGAGGCTGCGGTGGCCGGGAGCGGCCACTGCACTCCAATCTGGGTGACAGAGTGAGACTCCAACTCAAAAATAAATAAATAAATAAATAAATAGCTTTTAAATTAATTGAATTTTAAAAATATCTCCTTCAAATTAGGGTATCATATGCATCCTTTGCCAGATGATGCCAACTGCAAATCTAAATCCATCTTCTCTTCCTCCTGGACACATGGCTAGACTACATTTCTCTTCATCCATTATACTCAGATACATCAATGCAAATAAATTCTAGCATATGAAGTATGAGTAGTATGTTCCAGTTCTCGGGTTGACTTATAAAATTTTTAATGTATTCAACCCAATATTATTTTTAGTTCAATGAATTGGAATCAATATGCAGGATGACACTACAAGTCAAGGGTTGAAGTCTAGAACACTGGATGAATGTGCAGAGAACAACTCACTATCATATGCTTCCATTAAATATTACTAAATGAGCAAGAAATAAACTTCCCTACTTGAGACATTATATATTTGAGAATATATTTAGTATGCCTAGTCTACCTAATGTAGACAAATAGAATTATTAGATTTATGGTCACAGAGGATTTTTGTTTTAAATAGTCTTATATTAAAATATATTCCCTGAGCTATTTCTCTGAGAAATTGAGGAAAATGAAACCATAATAAGGAACTTTTGCTTTACTCGCGGGCATGTTAAGATATGGGAAACACACTAGCCCCAACTATATAAAGAAAACAAGCTGAACAAACTGCAAGTCTGCAGGCGTTTTTGAACATATCAGATTTCTGAGGGTTCGGGTGACACAAACTCTAAGAAGTGACTAGCACCTGCAGGGAGAAATGAGACCAGAGCACTCACTCAACCAGAGCAAGATTCACCTAGAAAACAGTAAGAAGCATTCAGATAGAGTAAGTCGAGACTGCGCGTTCACTAATAAAAAGATAAAGCTTTTGGGGCTTGCAAATAAAAAGTAGACTACATCCTATTACAGTTTTTCTCCCTAGTCTCAAGTATGAGAGAAGTCTAAATCCCCTCTCCACAATCCTACGTGCATTCACACAAAAATATTGGGAGAACTGTGAAAACGCCTCCCTTATGATAAATAGCTGAGGAAGAAGAAAATAAGATGCTGTGGTGGAGGTATGAAATCCACTGGGACCTAATCTCATATCTCCTCAATAGAACAAAAGCTTCATCTATGGAGTCAAGGACAACTAAGATTGCAACCCATAGGGCACTGATGAAAACCATTTCAAGAGAAAGCAGCCTACTTGTGTAACTAATCCTTACATGTACCCATATCTCTACAATAAAATAAAATTTAATTAAAAAGAGAGAAAGGGAATAAGAAATAGCCCCTTTACTCCTAGAGAAAGAGCAAACATAGGTGTGGCTTAGAACCACTGAGAAGGCTGCAACATGAGACTGAAATATATTGTGCTTGTCTGTGACTAAGACTTAATCTGAAAAACAGTGAGTATATTCTGTCCCCCATTCCCACATAACTAGGCTTTCAAGTGTCCAGCAACAACCTGACCCTCTCAAAAGTGTAGCACAGAAAGATTGAATCTGACGTTGAAGCAGACATTGACAAAAACCAAAAAACAGAAACCTTTGGCAAACAAGGCCACTCCCTTTGTACACTTTGTACAAGGCATAGGTTAAAAAAAAAAAAAAAAAGAAAGCCCTCTAAGGCACTGAGGTTTACCATAGAAAGAAAAAACTTCAAACTCAATAGAGCTCCTTGTTTTATTAACTTATTCCTCACAAAGGCCTAAGAGAAGAAAAGGTGCGATTATTATCAGATTTTAAAACTTATTACTTCAATCTGTACTGTTATAAACAAGATATCTAATTTTTAATAAAAAGTATGAAACATACTAAACATCAAAAAATAAACGCACTATTAGGAAACAAAGAAATCATTAGATTCAGACTCATGACACAGATGTTGAAACTTTCTGACAATAAGACACATTTTGGGAAATAACATATTCAAACCTCTAGATGCAATTAGAGAAAGTTTTAAATGCAGATGGAGGAAAAAAGTCATTTTATACAAAGAAACTCAGTTAAGAGTTACAGCAGTTGTCTTTACAGAAACCATACAAGCTGGAAGACAAAAAATTGATATGTTTAAAGTACTGGAAGAAATTAGGGAGACAAATGGAACGCTATCTCATGTTCATAAGTCAGAAGACTTAATATGTATAAGATGGCAATACTCTACAAATTTATCTACAAATTTAGTGAAATTCCTCTCAAAATACCAGCTGGATTTCTTGAAGAATTTGACAAGTTAATTCTAAAACATGACATGTAAATGAAGCATTCAAAATAGACAAAAGAATCTTGAAAAACATGAACAAAGTTGGAAAACTCACATTTCTGGATTTCAAAACTTACTACAAAAGTTATAGTCATCAAGATTATGTTCTGCTGGCATAAGGATAGACATATTGGTTAATAAAATAGAATTGAAAGTTTAGTAATAAATTCATATTTCTGTGGTCAACTAATTTTCAACAAGCATGCCAAAAATATGTATTAAGGAAAGAATAGTTCTTTTAAGAATTGATGCATGAACAACTGGATAGTCAATATTAAAGAATTAAATAATACTTCTCTTTCATACCATTTAAAAATCAACTCAAGCCGGGCTCAGTGGCTCAGCCTGTAGTCCCGTGCCTCTGGGAGGCTGAGGTGAGTAGATTGCCTGATCCCGTGGGTTCGAGACCCGCCTGGGCAGCGAGACCTCATCTCTACAACAAATCAAAAAAAAAAAAAAAAAATCAACTCAAACTGAATCAAATAGTTAAATTCAAAATGTCACTATGAAAGATTTAAAAAAAAAACAGGAGTGTAAATCTTTGTGGCTTTGGATTAGACAATTGTTTCTAAGATATGGCACTTAAATCACAAGCAAGCAAATAAATAGATAACTTAGATTGTATTCAAATTAAAACCTTTTTTGCTTTAAGGGACACTAGCAAAAAAGTGCCAAGACAACCTAAAGAATGTGAGAAAACATCTGTAAATCACATATCCAGAATATATAATAACTCTTAAAATTTAACACCAAAGAGCAACCCAATCAAAAGATAGACAAAGAACTTGAATAGGCATTTTTCCAAAGAAGATATACAAAGTTTTAAGAAGCACAAGCAAAGATGTTAGCCATATTATTCATTCAAGAAATGCAAAACAATAGCATGATAGATACCACTTCACTCCCATCGTTGTAACTACAATTCATCTTTTAAATTAAAATAAAAATCGGGGGAGCTAAACTAGAGACCAGCAATGATACAGAGAATGATGTAATGGACACTGGAGACTCAGAAGGAGGGAGGCAGAAGTGGTGGATGGATAGAAAATCAATTATTGGGTACAATGTGCACAGATGAGGTGCTGGGTATGCTTAAATTTCAGACCAAAAACTATTCGTCCTCCCTAAAGCTATTGAAATAAAGAAAAAATAAATCTTGTCAACAACAAGAGGAAACCAGAATTAGACATTACTGGTGGAAATGTAAAATTATGGAATTGCTTTAGAAATCAGTTTACAGTTTTTAATAAGATAAGCATAAAGTTTTCACATGAGCCAGCAATTTTATTCCTAGGTATACACCCAAAATAATTGACAGCATTTTTCACACATAAACTTGTATTGGAAAGCTTGTAACAGAATTATCTATACTAGTAGAAATATATAAATAACTCAAATTTCAATTAACGAATGAAAATTCAAATGTGACATATACATATAATGAAATAATATGCAGTCATAAAAAATGAAGTGCATGCTACAATATGTCATCTTTGAAAACATTATGCAAATTTGAAGAGGATAACCACAAAGATCTTATTCACTTATATATTCACAAAGGTAATTTCACTTACATAAAATGTCTACAACTGGTAAATCAATAGAAATAAATAGATTAGTAGTTGCCAGGAAAGGTGGAGAGGGGCCTTGTGGAGGGATTGCTAATGTGTATGAGTTTTATTTGGGGGCTGATAAAAATGTTCTAAGAACCAGGTAGTTATGAAGATTGCAAACTTTTGTGAATATACTAAAAAAAAAATTAAACTGTTTAATAATGTGAATTTTATATTATGCAAATTATCTTATTAAAAGAGGAATTAAAATACAGGTATAAAAGAATGGACAAGTATATGAGATATAAAAACAAAACAGAATAAAGTCACATTTGCTAGATCAATATGAGTAAAAGAAGAAACATCATCAGACTTAAAGTAAATAATTTTACAAGCATAGTCAATTATCTAATAATACATAAGAATACCATTACCTAAGTTCCTCCAAAGACTTTATAATATATAAACCAATAAATGACATAAATAAAAAGAGAAATAAACAATGTACACATATATTACTATATTTCAACACTTATCTCTCTCAGTAATTAATAGAAGAACTAAGTAAAAAAATAAAAATGTCTGTAAAGAAAACCTGAAAACCACTATTCACTGACTTGGCCTAGCTGATATTTTTATATAATTTTATTTTTTATTTTTAATTGATACATACTAAATGTACATATTTTCAATGTACAATGAAATTTTGTACTTTGACATATTGATATATTTATATAATGTGTAAAGATTAAAACAGAATCATTGAAATATCCATCCCCTTAAACATCTATATTTTTCTTTTTCTAGGAACATTTAAATTATTGTCTTCTAACTATTTTGAAATAAACAATAGATTATGGTAACTATAGTCACTCCACAGATAATATCAAACAGTGGGTCCTATTTCTTCTATATTACTGTATATTTGTACTCATTTATCAATTCTTTTTCATCCCACACCTCCCTACCTTTCCAAGCCTCTGGTAACTACTGTACTCTTTACCTTCATGAGATCCACTTTTTAAGCTCTCCCACATATTGAATGGAGTGAGAATAGGCATATTTGTCTTTCTGTGCCTGGCTTATTTCAGTTAACATAATCCAATACCATCTATGTTGCTGCAAATGACAGAATTTTATTAACTTTTATGACTGAATAGTATTCCATTGTGTCTATATACCACATTTTCTTTATCCATTCATACACTGATAGATATTTAGGTTGATTCCATATTGTGGCTATTGTGAATAGTATTACAAGAAACATAAACTGCACATATCTCTTTGATGTCTTGATTTACATTCTTTTAGATATATTAGGAGGGCCTCCCAAAAACCAGAATTATCTTTTTGAGGGTGGGATCCTTGTTGTGCACTTGAAATTTGTTCCTCTGGATCAAATATGCAACCAATGTTTTTATCAATTTAACTTATTTCTGTTCTGATCTTTATTATTTATTTCATTCTACTAACTAAAGCTTTGATTTTGTTTCTTACTTTTCCAGTTTTTTGAGGTGAATAATTAGATTGTTTAAGTCTTTATACTTTCTTGATGTAATCATATATTGCTACACATTTTCCTCTTACTACTTACTGTGTTTGCTTTTTGCCACTGGTTTTGGTATGCTTTATTTTTATTTTCATTTGTTTTGAGAAACGTTTTACTTTTATATACTCATTGCTCAAAAACATATTTGATATCCATGTGTTTGTGTAGTTTTCAAAGTTATCTTGTTATTGATTTTAGTTGTATTATAATATACAGAGAAGGTATTTGATATATCTACTTTTTAATGTGTTAAGTTTGTTTTATGGTTGAAGATTGTCCTGAAGAATGTTCTATGTGCTGATGAGAATCATGTGTGTTCTGCAAGGGTGAAATGTTTGGTAAATACCTGTTAGGCTCATTTAGTCTAGTGTTTAGGTTATTACCATTTTTTTTTTTTTTTTTGTCGTTGGCTATCTGTCTAGATGATGTGTCCATTAATAAGAGTAAGGCCTTGAGGTTCCATACTACTGTTGCCTTGCAGTCTACCTCTCCCTTTAGGTCTATAATGTTTGCCTTATATATTTAGGTTCTCCAGTGTTGGTTGCATAGCTACTGATTATTGTTATATAATCTTGCTAAATGGATTCCTTTAACATTATATAAAACATTTCTTTGTCTTTTTTTGGCAATTTTTGACTTGTCTATTTTATCTGGAATAAGTATAGCCACTTCTGCTCTTTTTTGGATCCTAGTCACATGAAATCTTTTTCTATACCTTAACTTTTATCTGTGTGTGTCTTTGTAGGTTAAGTGAGTTTCCTGTAGGTAGCATATACTTGGGTATTGTTTATTTTTTCATTCAGCTATTCTATGCTTTTTAATTGAAAACTGATATATTTATATTCAATGTTATTATTGATATGTAAGGACTTACTACTGCCACTGCATTGCTTGTTTCTGGTTGATTTTCAATTTATTTCTTCCTTTCTTTCCTTCTTAATTAATTCCTTTGTGGCTAAATGACTACCTCTGATAGTATATTTTAATTAATTGCTTTTTACTTTTAGTGAATCTATTATAGGTTTTTGTATTGTGGTTATCATGAGTCTTACAAAAACAACTTATAGATATAACAAGTTATTTTAAAATCATAATTACTTATCTTTAATTTAAATAAGAGTAGAAACAAACTAAGAAAAAACTAAATAAAACTGGAATTTAACTCCATTTCTCTCACATTTTGACTTTTTGTTGTCTAAATTTGTAATATTTTAATATTATATGTTTCTTAACTGGTTGCTTTTGCTATTATTATTTTCTGTAATTTTTCCTTTAGAAATCGTATCAGAGTTTTGAGCGTATTGCTCACCAAAATTATGGTATTAGAGTATTCTAAGCTTACCTGTGTACTTACTTTCACTAGTGAATTCTATAACTTCAATTAATTTATTTCTGCATATTATTATTATTGTTATTATTATTTCAGATAGAAGCACTTTCTTTGGCATTCCTTGTAAGATAGGTCTTGTACTGGTAAATTCTCTCAATATGTGTTTGGGAAAAACTTTCTCTTTCTTTCATATTTTAGGGATAGCTTCGCTGAGTACAGTATCCTTGGATAATAGTTTGTTTTTATTTTTGTTTTTTCAGAACTTTGAGAATATCCTTCCAACCCCTCCTAGCCTGTATAATTTCTGGTAAAACGTTGGTTGTCAGATGAATTGGAGCTCCTTTGTTGGTTGTCAGATGAATTGGAGCTCATTTGCTTTGTTTATCTTGCTGCTTTTAGGATCCTGTTTTTGTTCTTTACCTTTGAGAGTTTGAATATTATATCCTTGGGTAATCAATTTGGGTTGAACCTCTTTTTACCTGGATTTTGATCTTTTCTCAAGTTTCAGGGAATGTTCTGTCATTATTATTATTATTTTAATAATCTTTAAACCTGTATTTTTCTTCAACTTCCTCTAGAGTGCCAATAATTTTTAGGTATGGTGTTTTGAGGTAATTTTCTATGTGTTTTAGGCAAACTTTATTCCTTTTCATTCTTTTTCTTCTCCAGCTATATATGTTCAAATAATCTTTGAAGTCACTGATTATTTTTTTCTTGATTTTTTCTGCTGCTGAGTTCCTCTATTTTTTTTTTAGTTTAGTCATTGTATTTCTATTTCAAAATTTCTGTTTTTTATTATTATCATTATTTCAATGTCTTTGTTAAATATCTCTGATAAATTTCTGACTTGCTTTTTCTGTTTTATCTGGAAGAACACTGAGTTTCTCTAAAATTGCTCTTTTGAATTATAGGTAAAAGAGTTCACATATCATCATCTATTTAGGATAAGTCGCTGGTTTCTTGTGTTGTCCATTTGCAGAGGTCATGGTTCCTTGTTAGTTGTAGTTTCTTGTTGATATATGTCTTGCATGTCTATGTATTTACGTAGAAGTGTTGTTTATTCCAGTCTGCTCTGTCTTGGCTTGTTTTCAATTTTATTGGATATGCTTTCTTGGATATATTTTATAATTTACCTGTTGATTGGTTATTTTTATTTCTGCTTGGTCATTGTCTTCTTTTCACCATTAGATAGTGTTTTAAGCCCAGGTTTGCCCCAGATATAGTAAATAATTGTAGTGTTGCCTAGTCAGTATGGTGAAAGGCCTAAATGGGATATCCTGGCAGTGTGGAGGGCTGTCAAGGGAACCAGGTCCAGGGGACATGTGGAAATTACCTCCCATATTTCAGTGCTATTGAATGGACACTATGCTTTGGCATCTCCTTTGGCTGAGTGACAAGACAGAGTTTTCTGACCTGGGGAAGGTAATCCTGCCTACCCCTACCTGACAATGGGGGTAAAAGCAAAAAATCAACAATTTCTGTTGAGAATAGATATTTTAAAAGATGAAATATAGCCGGGCTTGGTGGCTCAGCCTGCAATCCCAATGCTTTGGGAAGGTGAAGCGAGTGGATTGCCTTAGCCGGCGGGTTCGAGACCCGCCTGAGCAACTTGACAAGAACTCATCTCTACAATAAATCAAAAAATCAGCCAGGCATGATAGCGCATGCCTGTAGTTCCAGCTACTTGGAAGGCTGAGGCGGAAGGATCGCGGAGCCCAGCAGGTCGAGGCTGTGGTGGCCAGGAGAGGCCACTGCTCTCCAGTCTGGGCTACAGAGTGAGACTCCAACTCAAAAATAAAAAAAAAAAAAGATGAAATATAAAGCCATAGTATTGATAGCAGAGTTACAAAGTTTAAAATAAAGTCATAGAAGCAAAGACAAGGGAAACATTTTCAAACAAAGATGACAAAGAGTAATAAGTATCAGAAGTCTTTATTAATGAGAGCTAAGGAAAATATACTTGAAAATTAGAAAATTCTTAGATAGTCTCATTATACAACTTCAACAGAACCTAAAAGACAATAGGCTAAATCAATAATAAGGCAAGTTATAGAACAAAAATTAAAGAGTTTTGGCTTTAAAAAAGAAACAAAATAATATGATAGCTAAGTGATCTTAGGGTTAATTAAAGTTTTCTTATCATATTCAAAATAAACCTGTTTATGAATATTTGAAGGCAGGAGTAACAGAGCTAGTATGAAGATTGGTAGAAAGTGAAGAATCTTTTTTTTTTTTTTTTTTTTTGAGTTGGAGTCTCACTCTGTTGCCCAGACTGGAGTGCAGTGGCCGCTCCCGGCCACCACAGCCTCGACCCGCTGGGCTCCGGCAATCCTTCCGCCTCAGTCTTCCAAGTAGCCGGAATTACAGGCATGCGCCACCATGCCCGGCTGATTTTTTGATTTATTGTAGAGATGAGGTCTCGCTGCCCAGGCGGGTCTCGAGCCCGCGAGCTCAGGCAATCCACTCACTTCAGCCTCCCAAAGGCGCGGGATTACAGGCTGAGCCACCGAGCCCGGCTGAAAATGAAGAATCTTATAAAAATTTAGAAGAACTTGAAAGTAATAGTGAAGAAAAAACATGAATATATACAATGTAGGCCCTTTGTGTCTGTGGTTTCAGCATCTTTGGAATTAATCAACTGCAGATCAAAAATATTCAGAAAAAACTGGATGGTTCCATCTGTACTGGACATTTAGTTTTCTTGCCATCGTCGTCAAACAATACAATATAACAAATTTTTGCATAACAATTGTATGTATTAAGTATTATAAGTTACCTGGATATGGTTTAAAGTATACAAGAGGATGTGTGTAGGTTATGTGTACATACTATGTCATTTTTAATAAAGGACTTGAACATCTGTGGATTTTGGTATTCACTAGTTGGAGGAGGTCCTGGAGTCAATTCCTCATGAATACCAAGGTAAGACATCCTCTCATTCTCTCTCTCTCTCTCTCTCTCTCTCTCTCTCTCTGTCTCTCTTCTCTCTCTCTCTCTCTTCTCTTTCTTTACACACACACACACACACACACACACAACACACACACACTACACATGCACACACATATATGGGCTCTCATCCAACATTGGGGACCAAATTTCAGCATGAGATATGGAAGAGATAAACCATAGCATATAATAATAGAATATCATTCAAAGGCAGTGGTGTTACACTTAAAATTAACATGGGTTTGTTCTGGAGTAGACCTTCTTATCAAGTTTCATAAAATTTTGTAGCAGTGGCCCATAACTCAAAGAATAATATGGAAAAAAATGACTATCTAATCTACTGTGCTTATTTTAGTGAAAAAGGCTTAGAAAATAGATCATTCTTTCCCTTTTATTTTAAAGATGTTGGGTACAATTCAGGGTTAGGTATACAAATGTTCATTATGCAGGTACCCTTGCTGTTGACGTGTACCCCTCCCTCCCCTGGCAGTTTCCCTCACCTGCCAATCCCAACCCGCCTCCCTGAATCTTTTATGTAACACCTTAAGTTCTACAGAAAGCAATTTAGGAAAATATTTTTAGAGTTATTTCTTCAATAAAAGAATAAGCATAAGTTTTAGAGCTGAGACTAAACGGTGTTTATTTTGAGACTGTTTGTTGGATGCAGAGAAAATTTAGCTGTTTAATAGCTCATTGTCTTTTATGTCTGAATATAGACTCAATGATGAATAAAATAAATGCAGTAAATTCATTTTGATAACGTACATATATGTAGTGAAATTAATATTGATAGTGAATTAAGTGAAATTAATACTACATTTTATATATCACTATATTTACCAACCTGAACTAAGCTTACTAAACTAGTATATAAAGTATGCCTCTATATCATAATATTCAGAAACTACATTAATAATTGAGGAAATTAATGTATAAAAGCGATTATGTATATTGGATATACTCAGAAAACATTGTGTTTTACATTTAATTTAAAAGAAGAAAACGTTTGTCTTACTTTCTCTTGGAACTTATCCTTTGTCCAATTATAATGTTGGTAGGATTATGTAACATTATTCCTACAACTCAGTTACATTCAAGGCTTAGCTTAGTAACATTCATAATGAGGGATAATTAAGATAATATTGGACTGTTCCGGCAACATGACAACCCACAGCTTTAAGTTATCTTACCTAATCAATGAACCAGCAAGGGAACACAGGCTGCACAATGTCATTTAACTGATTCAAGAATTTTTCATGCAGTTGTGGTAAATCATCCTTCTCCTTCTAAAACATACCTTGCTACCTAGAAGCTAAAGTAGTCCTTATGTCAATTTTGCACACACAATACTGTAGCCTTTCTTGGGGAATTCATTTCATTGGCTTAATTTATGATTGAGAAAAGGCCTATTGATTCAGACTTTATAACTAATTGCATTGTTCCAATTTGTCACAGCACATCACTAATCCTTTATAATAACGACTTATTCACAGAATACAATGGGCATTGTTTTCATGCTGGCAAAATTTAAAACTGGATCTAGACAAATGTGATTTAATATATTCACTGGAGGTCACTATAATAGTAAAAATTCTCTTTCAAATCATTATCACACTTAGGAAGACTCGTCTACCCATCTCAACTGCTGGCTGTTCATATTTATATCAACAAAACAATTTCAATCTACTTTTAATTGGGGCAGCTATATATTGACCGGAGAAAACAATCACCAAAAGTGCTTGGGCATAAACCTATAAATTATATTAAATTTTTAAACAAATCTGAAGAAATTTATTTCTCAAAGCCTTTTAGCTAAAACAAAACAATATATAACAAAAATAACTTTATCTCAAAACTTCATTTAAGATCAGCCAGATAGACTAGCATAATGTTTGGAATTATCTCAATTATTAAGGACATAAATGTTGCTAGAAAAAAAGCCCAATTTTATTATTTATATTGGAATCAAAAACTTCTTTCAAAACTTTTCAATATGCTGAAATAACATTCTCCAAACCTCATTAGCACAGGGCTATTTTTACTTATGCTACCTGCCCATTGAGGTTTGTCCTCAAATTCTGCTTTCCTAAGTAACCACCACAATTAGATTACTTATAATAATTCCAACCAATTGTGCCCACAGTTTTGTTTTCTACACTTTCCCAACACATTTTTCATCATCTTACAAACTTTCCCTTGTTTTTTTCACCAGGCTGTAACCATTTCTTCAGAATGCATGCAGGTTGCGAATAAAATGAAATGGACCTATTTACCACTCATCTGCCATTAATTTCCTGCCACTGGAGAGTGGCCATTTATAAAGCTACAGTTTTCTAAATAATCAGCACTATTCTTCCTAGAGTTGCCAAAAGCAGCCTTTGAATTCAAAGACCATCTAGCAAAATCTTGCTTAGCTGTGAAAAAAAGCCCGAGGATGCTCCACCAAGCATACAGCCAACTAACTAAATCATTTACTATAATCCACAACAAAGAAGCTTTTAAATAGAAAAGCAACTGAGTTGGAAACTTCTCATGAGCAATAGTAACAGCAATGCAAGGGCAAATAAATGAAAGAGATATGCACACTAGCTCATAGATCCAAAGCAGTGAGAACATTGTGATATGTTACAATGTACTGCTAGTGCTCAATTTCAAAGTATGTATATTGGAATATTGCCTGAAAATACTATTATTATCTAAAAGCCACTTATGTGTTACTTCACTAGCAATAAGAATTATTGATATCATTGAAAATGACAGTATAAATAGTAACTTATGCACTGAAATGTCTAAGCATAAGGCTTTCTCGCTTGTGCAAGCTTGCCATAAAACAGATACAAAACTGTTCTTCATAGTTGACAGACTTTTTTAAAAAGAAAAGATACATTTTCATTTTTAGCAAATGTAGGAATATAAAAATCATGATGCACCCAGAAAGTGCATATTACTGCCATATGATTGGTAAACGCTTTTGTAAAAAAGAAAAATTAAGTCACCTTTGCTATCTGATAGTGTTATTATTTGTGAGCATAGGACAAAAAAAACCAGAGGGTATGTCAAGCTTTATTATGCTGAATAACACAGAAGATCATTAAAAGAGATGCATTCTCTTGGAAAGCAATATAAAACAGTTAATAAATAGCCTATGTTTAAAATCACAGGCTTTCAACTAACCAGGGAGCAGTTTTATTTAAGTTACTACAACCTTTTCAGCTTAAGTGTCTTCATCTGATAAATGGGGTAATAGTATCTTATTCATTGCATGTGAATATTTAATAAAATGCTATGCTATGAATATAGAGTCCAGAGCATTACAGGATAAAAAAATATTAGTGATAGTGTAACAGAGGAGTATAGTAGCCTGACTTCTCAACTAGATATCAGTAACTTTGGCTTATCTCTGTAGTATATGAACTCAGTATTTTGACTTTTTCACTTATCTCCAGATCCTTCATTTTCCATATCTATAAACCACGAGAGAAAAGGGAATGTGGATAAAAAAATTTTCATTCATTCTTTAATTCAGACTCATTTACTGAATACTTCCTAGGGACGAAGCAAAAGGCACAATGAATACAAAACGAATAAGGCAAACACTTCTCCAAATACTGTCTAGTAGGGGAGTCAGAGAAAGAAACAAAACAAATTCTACACAGCAGAGCAACAGCCTTCACAAAGTACTCTGGAACACAAACCAGATCAATTAACACTGCCAGAAAAAGTCAGGAAAAGGAGCTCACTTAATCTATGAATGCTGTGTGCACTGTGTATACACACAGAGAGATATCAATGTAGTTGAAGAAGAAAGAAGTTAGGTTACTTTCCAGAAGAAAAATCAAATACATAGCCAGAGATGAGAAGATGATGCTACTGAATTAACAAGGGAAAAGAGAGCACAGTGCCACCATGGCTGATGAGATCAAGTTCCTCCAGCGTAGAAGACTCATGTCAGGAAGGAGCATGGACAACTTTACAGTTTTACCACAGTTTCTAGGTAGGAGCTTCCAGTTGAGGTTTGGATGGTTATTAGTAAAGGACTTTGTGAAGCTATTGGACATATAATAAAATTAAAGCTAATCTTGGGAGGTCAAGAGGGAGCAGTATATTGAAGTGGCAGTATTTTCTATCTTACCGGTGTTTTGGAGGGACTCTGAGGTTTTAATTAAATATCAAGCGTCAATAGAGAAAAAATGGACACTAGCTCAGAGTTTAAGAGGGAAGCTCTAGTCTGAAGGACAGGCACAAAGCGAGGAGGCTAAATGGACCTCTGAATTCACTAGGCAGGTGATCAGTGTTATATATCTGGGTCACACTCCATTCCCATCAGAGGGAATATAAGAAATGAAGGTTCACACCAACGAAAACGATACAGTCATGACTTGTGGAGTCTCACTCTGTCGCCAAGCTAGGAGTGCAGGGGCACAATCATGGCTATTGCAGCTTTGACCTGCTGGGCTCAGGTGATCTTTCCGCCTCAGCTTAAAAGGAGCTGGTACTCCAGTGCTCGCATCACCATGCTTGCTAATTTTTTGATGTAGAGAAGGGGTCTTGCCATGTTGACCAGGCAGGACTCCCTCAGAGAATCCTCTGTTCTTGGCTGGGATTACAGGCATGAGCCACCGCACCCAGCACACAACTTTGTTTTCTAAAACATTCTTATCCCTAGACTTTCTTTCATTGACTTTTATCTCTTCCAAAAAATGACAATTTGTAACTGAAACAATTTACTTTGTCTAAATATATATGTTAGACAATATATATATAATATATATATATTTAAGATAAGTTATGTAAGGCATTTGCGTTATTGATGAACTTATTCTATCAGGAATTGATAAAATTTGACTTGCAAATCTGTTCTGAATAAGATCTTGCTTAAAACCCAGCTTGTCACTTTTTTTTTATTCACTTCATCAGTTACAAATCAAAATCAAGACATAGATTTTCTCTGTCGTCTTAGATTTCAATTACCACTCATTCTTTCAACCGAAGTGAACATGATTGTGGTGCTTAGCAATCTTAGTAATTATCATGCAGGAGAGAAGGTGAATCATTATGAAATGATCTTTAGGAAGAATGAAAATTTGTAATACACATCTCTTGTAACATTTTGAGAATTTAAACACAAAAGAATTGTTTCATTTTAAACCGTTGAGAAAAGAAGGTTGTGCTGTTGAAATGCAAAAAAAATAAATAAATAAATAAAAGGGTTTCTACTTTGAAGTATGTAAAAGTGCAGTAGCATCATGCTGACTAAATGAGTCATTGGAAAACTATAAACTACCATATTTTAAATGCTACATGTCATTAATAGCAATCACACACTAGATTTCTGTTAAATGAAGTTCAACATAAAGACAAGATTTCTTATTTTTTCTTTCTCTGATACTATACTTACAATATCTCCCAATACAATTGTTGCCTTTCTCTGTATGTGCAGATTTTAAGATGTAATGTTATCATCCACTCATTCTTATTCTTAGTTCCTACTGAAACTGGCTGACTTCCACATAGTACTAATATTTACAGCTTCCTTTTGAATAAGCATAGTAATTCACCCTCCTGGTCTTAAATCTTGAAACTTACATTTGCCTTAGATATCAGTTTTCCTTTCTAGGGAAACCCACCCTTCAAACTATATTATCAAAAAACTAAAGCTCATGTACATTAAAGCAATCAGACAGTGAGATGTCAGAATCCACCTGTTTGTCAGCGCCTCTCTTTTCCTTACCCCTTCCTAGATTCTGTTCTCTATGCTCCTGCCCCATTATATAAACCCTCAACTTCAGTGGGATGAGAAGGATTTGAAAATAATCTTCCATTCTCCTTTGCTGATATCACCCAAATAAAAAGACTTATTCCCTGGCAAGACTTGTTTTCTAATGATTGACTTTCTATGTGGCACGCAAAAGGACCATGACCAAATCCCTGGCATTAGGTAACACGATCACGGAATAAATAACGCTTTACCTGGCATGTCCTATTTTACATGATTTTTCTTAAAAACAAGCAAAAAAGCAGCAAACTTTATTTATTAACAACAACAGCAAAAAGAATCCTCTTTGGATGGGAGGCTGAGGTGAGTGGATTGCCTGAGCCCGCGGGTTCGAGACCCGCCTGGGCAGCGAGACCTCATCTCTACAATAAATCAAAAAATCAGCCGGGCATGGTAGCACATGCCTGTAATTCCGGCTACTTGGAAGGCTGAGGTGGAAGGATCGCTGGAGCCCCAGCAGGTCGAGGCTGCGGTGGCCGGGAGCGGCCACTGCACTCCAGTCTGGGCGACAGAGTGAGACTCCTACTCAACAACTCAAAAAAAAAAAAAAAAAAAAGGATCCTCTTTGGGGAATTTTGTGTGCTTACTAAACTTTTAGGGAAGATATCTGAAACATAGAAGACCTTGCCGAAGTGAATCTCACGAGATTTGTTTACTTATTGCAGGAAAATACTTTATTGGCATATCTAAATATCCTACTAACAATACTAAAAAGAATTTCGGGGATAGGAAAGGAGCAAAACTAAATGACTATACAAGCACATACACAGACATTTCTGAAATCATGAACATTTTCTGTATAGCATTTTACTACAACAGTCCAATCTTTAATCCAGTTCTTGGTCTTATTGTGTCCTTTTTAAATTTATTTTTTTAAATTAGTCCAAATTACAATGACTTGCACCAAATTACAATGACTATACTCACTTGTAATTGATTACAATGACTATACTCACTTGTACAAACTTGCACCAAATTACAATGACTATACTTACCTGTAATAACGTAAGTTTTCATATATTTTCCCTTCTTTTGTGTTTATATGCATGATTCTGTCTTTGCACCTAGATAAGCCCAGTCTCTATGTATGTACCAGATTCAATTTCTTATCACCTATGTTGTCTATTCAAGAATATTGCACAAATAATTTTTGAAGTCTCTTTTATATTACAGTTTTATCTTTTGCGCCCATCAGCATGAAAGTAAAATGCTATGTCTAAGATTTTAAAGAACATAGAAACAAAAAGTTTTTTGACATCTCTCCCCTCCTAGACTTCTGCTACATTTCTCTATTTTTATTTATAGCAGCAATCTTCAAAAGTATTATTTTGTTATTTGTGTTCTTCCATCTTTCTTCTCGTTCTCTCTTGACCTGTCAGTAGTCTTTACATTACCAAACCTAATGGTCAAATGTCAGTACCCTTCTTAGTGAACTGTCCGTAGCATTATTCTTTCCTACTTGGAAATGCCTTTCGGCTTCCAAACAGCACAGACTACTGATTTTCCTCCTTGATTTCAGCCTGCTCATTTTAATCTTCCTTGTTAATTTTTATCGTCTTGAATCTTTAAATTTGAGATTTGCCAAGTCCCAGTTCTTAAAGATTTTTTTCTTTTCTATCTGTTGTCTTTCACTTAATGTTTCACTATCTGTTGTCTTTCACTTAATGTTTCCAGAGTAATGGTATAAGGCACTAATTGAACAATGACTATTTCCACACTGGATAATGATCCTTATCTTTAATGTGGACCTCTGAGGTCCTGATTTCATAATCACCAAAGAAGGAAAAATAAATATTATGGGTTAGATAAGAAAAGGACTAAGCCGGGCTCGGTGGCTCAGTCTGTAATCCCGCGCCTTTGGGAGGCTGAGGTGAGTGAATTGCCTGAGCCCGCGGGTTCGAGACCTGCCTGGGCAGCAAGACCTCATCTCTATAATAAATCAAAAAATCAGTTGGGCATGGTAGCGCATGCCTGTAATTCCGGCTACTTGGAGGGCTGAGGCAGAAGGATCGCCGGAGCCCAGCAGGTCGAGGCTGAGATGGCCGAGAGCGGCCACTGCACTCCAGTCTGGGCGACAGAGTGAGACTCCAACGCAAAAAAAAAAAAAAAAAAAGATAGACAAGGACTAAATCATGACTACTGAATCAACACAAGGAAGCCTTGATATGTGCTATTTTAGCGTAGCCATGAGGTAGAAATGTTGTTAAGAATATTAAGAAAAAAACAAGATAAAAAAAAGCGAAGAAAGTAAACAGTAAGTACTGAGAAATATGTCAAGGAATGTTGCTATAAAGGAGAGTAGAGAAATGAGGCAATATCTGCTCATTGTTTTAAATTGTCAGGGCAATATTGAATGATTTGGGTGTTATTTTGGGCTGATTCAGTGTATTGAACAAGAATTTAAAATTAGGATAGTCAAAAATTGTTGTCTTTTAAAATTTAGTCCGGTTCAGTGTGCTGGTGCATATGTATAATGGGCAAATATTAATTAGTTTTGGGGTTTTGAATACTTAGATCACCTGAAAGTTAAATGTACAAGATATATATTTGTTGAAATCAAGTAATTTTATTTAAATGCTTTACAAATCTTAACCAAAAATGAAGAAATTATTTCCAGAAAACATGAGGTGAAGTCCTGTGTATATCTTGCTTAACACCTTTAAGTTTAATTTAAAAATGAAGGTTATGAGAGAAATATATTAAATATCTACCATTTTTTGGAAAACAATTCAATTTTACAAAAACTAATATATAATATTCACTACAATATTACAAATAATCCTTAGAAACAAAATCAATGCATTTATACTTTCCTTTTTTTGATTGCTATGTTATATGACATTGAATTTGTTTTGTGGATTCATTCCGTTAATATTTTTTCTTCATTCTATCACCAAGACTCTTATGAATTCTATACTGTCTTTACGTTTTTCCAAAACAATGTTCCATTTGTATATTTTTAAAATTTTTAAATTTATAATAAGATAGATATATGGATGTTTTAAAAACAGAATACTATATAATGCAACAAATTATGTTAAATATAATATACTGATCTTATATTAAGCATAAAAAAGAAAAGTTTATATGAAATAATCTTGTTAGCAGGGGGAAGTCCTATCCTTTAATGGTCCTTAGAAAAGCAATGAGCAATTAGACAATTTATCACACTAGAGAAATTATTTTTACATATATTCTTTTAATTGATCTTCAAAGTAATTCAGTTAACTAAATCTTAATATAGATTTCACAAATAACATAATTTTGGTCCTTATTTTAGTCACAAAATTAGCAGATGTGCAGCTCCAATTCAAATTGTTTAACCTCAGACCTCTTTTTGCTAATATTACTGATTAGAATTTATCATTATCTGATAATTAGAAAATTTCAAAGCTCTGTAGGTAAGAAATTGTTATGATTTTTATTTTTTCTTCTTTTTTGGACCTTTAACTACTATATCTGGTTCCATATTGCTAAAAATTTGAAGGAACTTATGAAAAATTACAGAAAATTTGAATTTTCCAAAGGGTAGACAACACACACTTGATGACAAAATAAGTTCATCTGCTGCGAACTTATCTATAATTATTCAACTGGACATTAGAGACTCAAATTATTTCAAATTTGTTTCAACATAGATAGAACTTCAGGTGATAAAATAGACATATTTATTATTTTCAGTTAGTGATTAGGAATAATATTGTATTATCAAGAACAAAACAAATAAGGATTTTTGTATAAAAAAAAACACATGCCAATTACAAGCAATTGCAAGACTGTCTTTATTTTCTGTTAAAACTCGAATTTCATCTTTAAACTTGTTGTGTCTGTCCTTATTATGACCTATATTGTTTTTAAAATCCATTGTTACATTATTCATAGAATAAATGCAATTTGAAAGATTTTTATTTTCAAACCAGTTATAGATGAATTTGTAGGCTATTATAAATATTTTAGATATATTGAATTGAGACTTTACAAATACATTTATTGACTTAATAAATGAGGATTTTCCTGTATTTCTAAATCTTCACAACCATTTTATAAATCTTTCAATATTTAACCAAAAATAGTATTAATGACTATTTACAGTTGACCATTCTTTTATTGCAATTTTTTATCATACTAATGTGTATTATTCTTCTTAGAAGTTGATAAACTTATCTACTTTAAAAACTTTTAAAGCTGTGCTATATTTATACAAATTTTTCTAAAATCTATTAATTAAAATAAGAAATCCAAGAGTGGTATGATATCAAAATTTGATAAAATTATTAATTTTTGTATGTTTTCATTAAAATAAATTATTTATAATTGAGTCAGAAGGCATAGCAAAATTATTTTTAATAAATCAGGTCAAGTTATATATTTATTTAAATGATTTTTAAAATTTTTTACACAGAAATCTTAAAATTATTTCACATTGTAAAAATATAGTATTATTTCATTTTCACTATAAATTATGGCCCTCTGTGAAAAAAATCTTGGACATGATTCCAGTTTCCGGTGGTTATTTTCTTGTTTAATTGTATTTATGGAGGCACAAAGTAACTTGCATTGTTGAAGTATTATAAATGTTCTGTATCATGTACTAGTTGTCTCAGTTTATTTATGGGATAAGTAAATATGTCCTGTATACTGTATGAAACAAATAAACTGATAAATAGCTCCTTCTGCTATCTGCCATTTGCCTATTGCTAATTTTATATCACAGGGAAAGACTACTTAACCTTTAATAAGAAGGGTTCTTGATTCTTCATAATTATAATAAATTTTAGCTCCTATCCTAAATTTTGATATTCTTCCTTCTCTTCTCTAATCTCTTTCCACAGAATTTGTGTGTTCTACTCAAGAAATTGTAAACTAATCCACAACAAAAGAAAACTGGATATAGTATGACATATAACTAATATTGTACTTTTATTTTTTCTATTGTAATTTTTACTTTTATTTTGTGCCTTGTAGTATAGTATGGGACCCACCAAGGCCAGGCCTTTGTCATCACTGCATCCTCAGTGCTCAGCACAGGGCCTGACAATGAAAATGTACTCACATAGAATGTATTTTTAATGAATTAGTGCAAAGTAGAGAAAAAATGTACAGTCCTATTAAAGCAAGCATTAATCAAATTAAGAAAGGACTTAAAATTAGATATTATTTTCCATATATTTTGCAAATAAAGTCATTGAAGAATTTGATTGTGTGTGTGTAATATATAATTTAACATAGAAAATATTTTTTACTCAAGCAACTATGTGTCCTCAATCATATATTATAGTATATCTCAAAATTTATGCTTTTCTCATGTCCAAATAAAAATAGCTATGGAGATTTTTGAAACTGTACATGTAGGTGATTTAGGCAAAACTAACTTCTTTATAATGATTGGAATCAAAGCAAACCCGAGTAAATCAAAATAAAATAGTTACTGGAATAAATGCTTTTTAAAATTATTTAAAAACAAACATATGCTAAATCACCTCTCACGAAACCAATAGTAATAAGTGAAAGGCATGCCTACTTAAGGAGAAGGCTTGGTTATTTTTGGAGTATAGGTATATTAATTCAGATCATAAATACTTTAATTACTAAATTTCCAGATGTTAATACACATGAAAATGGCAGTGTGAAAAGAGAAAAATTATTTAAAGAAGTTAAAAGGGAACTACAAAGATCAGTTCCCATAGTTCAGGATATGAATTTTGAAAACTTACAGTTGCATGAAATTAGTATACTTCATAGTATACTTTGAGGATTAGTTTTAGCACTCCCTGGTGTACCCAAATCTGCTCATTCTCAAATCCTGCAGTCTGGTCCTGCCCAATCAGCCTATATAAGAAGACCCTAGGGCAACCCATTTGGGTCCTCATTTTACCCCCCCCCCCACAGACACACACACTGTGGGAGCTTTTCTGTCCTCTCAATAAATCCTGCTTTCCAAAATTAAAACAAATAAAAATAAATAAATAAATAATCCTACATATGTGTGTGCTTCCCATACCAAAAAAACTGTTTGTTTGTTTTTTTTTTTATCTGCCTCTGGTTGAAAAAATAATAATTTTGTGCACTTAAGTGGACCCACATTGTTCAAAGCTCAACTGTATTCGAACTTTTCAATTGAGTACCAAAATATGTTTGTTTGTTTATTTATTTGTTTGTTTATTTATTTATTGAGTTGTAGTAGTCTCACTCTGTTACCCAGGCTGGAGTGCAGCCTCGACCTGCAGGGCTCAGACGATCTTTCTGCCTCAGCCTTCCAAGTAGCTGGAACTACAGGTGCACACCACCTCACCTGTCTAATTTTTGTGACTTATTTTGGGGACAAGGTCTCACCAAGTTGCCCAGGCATATCTCAACACCCCGAGCTCAGGCAATTCTCTCGCCTCAGCCTCCCAAAGTGTTGGGATTACAGGCTGAGCCACCGTGCCTGGCCTAGGCTATGGGGTTTTTGATGAGTGTAGAAAGAATTTGTGTGTGTGTGTGTGTGTGTGTGTGTGTGTGTGTGTGTGTGTGTGTGTGTGTCTGAGGTGGCTGAGTCTGAACAGGAAGGATGTAGAAGTTAATTTTTTAAAATAGTTCTGTCACCCAGGGCTCCTTATCTAACATTTCATTGCATCTCATGCAACAATTTGAAAACATCGAACTATTCTGTCTTTAACATAGAAAATTTTATATAGGATAAGTAAATAATTTTTTTTTTTTTTTTTTGAGTTGGAGTCTCACTCTGTCGCCCAGACTGGAGTGCAGTGGCCGCTCCCGGCCACCGCAGCCTCGACCTGCTGGGCTCCGGCGATCCTTCCGCCTCAGCCTTCCAAGTAGCTGGAATTACAGGCATGCGCTACCACGCCCGGCTGATTTTTTGATTTATTGTAGAGATGAGGTCTCGCTGCCCAGGCGGGTCTCGAACCCGCGGGCTCAGGCAATCCACTCACCTCAGCCTCCCAAAGGCGCGGGATTACAAGCTGAGCCACCGAGCCCGGCTCAGTAAATAATATTTTAAATTCAATTTCATTTTGTTTTAGATTCAAGGGACATATATATGCAGATTAAATAGGTATAGTCCTTGATCGTGAGGTTTGGGTTTCTACAGAGTCTCCTCCTCCAGGTGGTAAGCATGGTACCTGATGGGTGATTTTTCAGCATATATCGCCCCTACCTTGCTCGTTTCTTTAGTAGTAGTCCCTAGTGTCTGTTGTTCCCATCCTTGTGTCTATGTGTGCCCTGTATTTAGCTTCCATGTATGAATGAGAACATACTGTATTTGATTTTGTTTTTTTGTTAATTTGCTTGAATGATGTCCTCAAGCTGCATCTGTGCTGCTTCTATTAACATGTTTTTTTAAATGGTTGTGTAATGTTCCATAATGTATATATACCATATATTTTTTATCCAGTCCACCATTAATGGGCTATTAGTTTGGTCCCATGTTTTTGCTAATGTGAAGTATGCTACAATAAACATACACATCCAGGTTTCTTTTTATAGAACAATGGATGCTATTTTAAGTATATACTCAGTAGCAGGGTTGCCAGGTAAAATGGTAAATTTACTTTTAGTTTTTTTTTTTTTTTTTTAAGATGTGGGGTATAATTCAAGGTTAAGTATACAAATGTTCATTGTGCAGGTATCCTCATTGATGAGGTGTGCCCCTCCCTCCCCAGGCAGTTTCCCTCAACTGCCAATCCCACCACCCCCCTCCTTCCCTGGCAGTTTCCCACTACTGCCAATCCCACCACCCCCCTCCTTCCCTGGCAGTTTCCCACTACTGCCAATCCCTTTCTTTTAGTATTATGATAATTGTTCAAGGTCCACTTATAAGTGAGAACATACTTTTAGTTATCTGACAATTCTCCAAACTGCTTTCCAGAAAGACAGAACTAGCTTACATTCCCATCAACAGTGTACAAGCATTCCCCTTTCTGTGCAATCTCACCAACACCTATTATTTTTTGTTAATGAGAGCTATCCTGACCTGTGTGAGACTGTATCTCATTGTGGTTTAGATTTGTATTTCTCTGATAAATTAGTGATGTTGAACATTTTTTCATGTTTGTTGGCTGCTTGTATGTCTTTCTGTGAGAAGTGTCTGCTGATGTTGTGTGCCCAATTTTTAATGGGGTTATTTGTCTTTTTCTTGTCAATTAATTTGAGTTCCTTATAGATTCTGGAGATTAGGCCTTTGTTAGACACTTAGTATGCAAATGTTTTCTCTCATTTTGTTTACTCTATTGTTTCTTTGTTGATAGATTTTAATACTGTGTGGAAGTTTTTTACTTGATATCCTTGGCAATTTTAGGTTTTTTCTGCCTTTGTTTTTGAGGATTTGGTTATGAATGCATTGCTTAGGGCCATGTCTAGGATTGTATTTCCTAGGTTTTATTCTAAGATTTTTATAGTTTAGGGTCTCACTTTTTCTTTCTTTCTTTCTTTCTTTTTTGAGTTGAAGTCTTACTCTGTCACCCAGACTGAAGTGCAGTGGCCACTCCTGGCCACTGCAGCTGCGACCTGCTGGACTCCGGCAATCCTTCCGCCTCAGCCTTCCAAGTAGCTGGAACTACAGGCGCATGTTACCACGCCTGGCTAATTTTTTGATTTATTGTAGAGATGAAGTCTCACCAAGTTGCCCAGGCAGGTCTCGAACCTGCAGGCTCAGGCAATCCACTCACCTCAGCCTCCCAAAGCGCTGGGATTACATTACAGGTTGAGCCACCGAGCCTGGCTAGGGGTGACTTTTAAGAGTTCAATTCACTTTGAATTAATTTTTGTATCTATATAGGTAGGAATCCAGCTTCATTCTTCTGCATATTTTTAGCCAATTTTCCTACCATCATTTGTTGAATAAGATATCCTTTCTCCAATGTTTGTTTCTGTCCACTTTTACAAAGATTAATTGATCTTAGGGAAGCAGGTTTATATCTGGATTCTCTATTCTGACCCACTGGTCTCTGTTCCTAAGATTGTACCAGTACCACGCTATTTTGATTAATGTAGCCTTTTAGCAAAGTTTGTAGTTTGTCAATGTGGTATCTCCAGCTTTGTTCCCTTTGTTTAAGATTGCTTTGGCTATTCAGGTTCTTTTTTTCCTCAATATAAATATTTCAGTATTGTCTTTTATAATTCTGTGAAAATGATACTGGTAGCTCAATAACCATTGCATTGAACTTGTAGATTGTTTTAGGCACCATGTATAGCTTAACAATATTGATTCTTTTGGTCGATGGGCATGGGATGTTTTTCATTTGTTTGTGTCATCTTTGATTTGCTTGTTTTATTTGATACAATAATAGTGAGATACTTTTTTGTTTTTTATTTGCATGTTTTTTATTTGTAGTTCTTATTACAGAGGTCTTTCTTTCACCTCTTTGGTACACGTATTCCGATGTATATTTTTTTGGTGTGTGTGTAGTTATTGTAAATGAGATTGTGTTTGATTTGGATCGAAATCTGTTGATTGGTAGTAGCTAGAAAAGTAATTGATTTTTGAGGTGTTTTTTTTTTTTTCTTTCCCCAAGACTTTACCAAAGTTATCAGTATTTGAAGTATTTTAGTGGAATCTGTTGGGTTTTCTAGGTACAAAATTCTATTATCTGTGAAGATACATACTTTAACTTCCTCTTTTCTTATTTAGATAACTTCTGTTTCTTTCTTTTACCGATTGCTCTAGCTAGGACTTCTAATGCTATATTAAATAGAAGAAGTGAGAGTGGACATCTTTTCCTTGTTCCAGTTCTTAAGGGAAATGGTTCCATCTACTGAACGACAAATATAATGTTGGAAGGGGGTTTAGAAAATATGGTTCTTTTTGTTTTGAAGAACGTTCCTTCAATGGCAGATGATTGAGTGTTTTTATCCTGAAGGGGTGTTGGATCTTATAAAATGATTTATCTGTATCTATTGAGATATTCAAGTGTCTCTTGTTTATTCTTCTGTTTATGTGATGGATAACATTTATTGATGTGTGTAATGTTGAACCAGACTTGCATCCCAGAAATAAAGCACATATGGTCATGACGAACTATCTTTGTAATGTGCTACTGGATGAACTTTGCTACTACTCTGTTGTGGATTTTTGCATCTATGTTCATCAGGATTTCGGTTTGTAGTTTTCTTTGTTCTTATGTCTTTGCCATTTTTGGTATTACAATGATACTGACTTCATAGCATGAGTTAGGGAGGAGTCCTTCCAACTTCATTGCTTGGAATAATTTCACTAAGATTAGTACCAACTGTTCCATTTAAGTCTGATCGAATTCAGTTGTGATTCTGTCTGTCCCAAGACTATTTTTAGTAGATAGATTTTTTTTTAATTACTGAATTGATTTTTCGGTCTGTTCAGAGTTTCAATTTCTTCCTGATTCAATCTTGGGTTGTATGTTTCTAGGAATTTATCCATTTCCTCTAAATTTTGTAGCTTTCACACATATGGGTGTTTATAATAATCTCTGGCAATCTTGTATTTCGTCAGGATAATGGTAACATAACCTTTCTTTACTTCTGATTGTATTTATTTGGATTTTTCCCACTTTTGTTAATCTGGTCAGGAATCTGTCAATCTTGTTTTGTTTTGTTTTGTTTTTAAAGAACAAGCCTTATTACTCTCTGATTTTTTTTGGATATTTTATTTTCATCTCAGATTTATTTAGTTTTGCTCAGACTTTGGTTATTTATTTTCTTCTTTTAACTTTGAGTTTAGTTTGTTTCTGTTTTTTCTGTTCCTTTAGCAACAACATTAAGCTATTTGAGATCTCTCTTATTTTCTTGATGCTAGCATGTAATGTTATAAGCTTCCTTCTCAGCACCACCTTAATGACATCTTAGAAGTTTTGGCATGTATTGGCTTTACTTTCATTTGTTTCTAAAATCTTCTTATTTATTTCTTGATTTTGTTGCTTACACACACAAAAAAAATCTTTCATGAGCAAGTCATTTACTATCCATGACCTTGTGTGTTTTGGCAGGTTTCTCTTGGTGTTGATATGTATTTTTATTCCACGGAGATCTGAAAAGATGCTTGATTTGACTTTTTTTGGAATTTATTCAAGGTTGTTTTTTGGCCAATTATGTAATAAATCTTAGAGTATATGCGTGCAGATGAAAAGAATGTATATTCTGTGATTGTTGAGTGGAGTATTTCTGAAGATGTCTGTTAGATCTAATTGACCAAGTGTTGAATTTACATTGCAAATACCTTTGTTAGTTTTCTGCCTTGATAATCTGTATAAATCAGGTAGCAGTGTGGTGAAGTCTCATTATTATTGTGTAGCTATGTCCTCCCCTAGCCTAAGTTGTAATTGTTTTATAAATCTCTATGTGCCTATGTTTGTTGTGTATACATTTAAGATCAATATTTCCTGTTGTTGAATTGAGCCATTTATCAGTATACAGTGTCTTTCATTGTCCTTTTTGCTTTTATTGGTTTAAAATCTATTTTATCTGATACAAGAAGAGCAAGACCTCCTTTTTTTATTTGCAAAGATGATCTATCTCCATTCTTTCATCTTGAGCCTCTGGGACTTATTAGAACTGAGATGGATTTCCTGAAGACAATAGAAGGATGGATCACGGTTTTTTTAAAAATTCAGTTTGCCACTTTATGCCTTTAAATAGCACATTTAGATCATTAATGTTCAGGTTGGCTATTGATATGCGATGTATTTTTTTTTTTTTTTTTGAGTTGGAGTCTCACTCTGTCACCCAGACTGGAGTGCCGTGGCCGTTCCCGGTCACCGCAGCCTCGACCTGCTGGGCTCCGGCGATCCTTCCGCCTCAGCCTTCCGTGTAGCCGGAAATACAGGCTTGCACTACCACACCCGGCTGATTTTGATTTTTTTATCGTAGAGATGAGGTCTCTCCAAGTTGCCCAGGCGGGTCTCGAACCCGCGGGCTCAGGCAATCCACTCACCTCAGCCTCCCAAAGGCGCGGGATTATAGACTGAGCCACCAAACCCGGCTGATATGCAATTTTTTTTAATGTCATATTCTTGTTAAGAAGTTTCTCTGTATTTTTAGCTTTGTGGTTGATTTGTGAGGTCTTTATTCCACGTGCTTATGTGTGCTTTTGTGTGTAGTTGCCATCAGTTTTGTGTTTCCATGTTTAGAAATCTCTTGAGCATCTCTTGTAAGACTAGTGTAGAAGTGACAAATTTCCTTAGTGCTTACTTGTTTGAGAAGGATATTAATTCTCCTTTATTTATAAAGCATAGTTTGATAGAGGTAAGAAATTCTATCTTTTCTGGATTTTAAGATTACTTCTGAGAGGTATGCTGCTGTTCTGATAAATCTGTCTTTTTAGATGTCTTGTCCCTTCTCTCTAGTTGTCTTTCAGATGTTTTCCTTCAGCTAACCTTGGCTAGTCTGATGACTAAGTGCCTTGGGGATGACCATTTCATATAAAACATCACAGGTGTTCCCTCTGAATTTATCATATCGTCATGAGAGTTTTTCAAGCAAAATAGGGAAAGGTTTCTTAGATAATATCTTGAAAAGCTTGTTTTATCTTGTTCTAATTTTCCTCTTTGCTCTCAGCAAAGCCAGTCAAATGTAGATTTGTTTTCTTTAAATAATCCCATAGATCTCAAAAACTTTGTTCTTAATCTTTCAAAAAAAATTCTGATTGGATTAGTTCAAAGGATCAATCCTTAACCTCTGAATTTTTTCTTCTGACTGGTTGAGTGTGATATTATGGCCTGTGATTGTTTTGCAATTTCTGAAGTAAATCCTTCATTTGCAGGAGACCAGTTTGTCTCTTTCTTAGGATGGCCATGTCACTTTCACTTTTTTGGACTGTTTTTCTGACTTGTTTGATTTGGGTATTCACTTTTTCCTGGAAGTCATCGAGTCTCTGTGCCATCCATATTCTGAATTCTATATCTGTCATTAGGGATAATTCATTCTGGTTAGAATCTCTTGCTTGGAAGATGGTGGGATCCTTTGTGGATGTTGAAACACTTGGTTTTTGAGATTGCTAGTGTTCTGTGCTGACTCCTTCTTATCTGTGAGGGTACACTCCTCTTTTTTTATTTTTTAAAGTTTCTGTCAGGATGGAATTTGTAATGTTTCCTACTTCTTTTTTAGTTTGTATTTTTCTTATGAATGTGCTTGTGGTGTGTGTTGTGTATGATCTACTGGCTTATTTTAGTTTTCCGACTCCCCATTCTCTCCCTGATCCACAGGCTACAGAGCAGAAGCAGTGGTAGCTGCGTTTGAGGGGGAAGAGGCAACAGTGACTTCTGGAGATTATGTCCTCAGGGAAGTGTTGAGAGGCAACTGTAGTGTTCAGGTGAGGCAGGGCGCTGCACAGCGCTAGAAGGCTCCTCCTGGTAGAGACCTGTTGGGCCAGGTATCTTGGCACCAAACCCATAGAGAATTGGCCTCTCTCTGATTTCTTTCTGACCACCAAGTAACAGGCAGTGCTGCTGACTGGGAGCCATGCAGGAATACCCCTACATATTTTCCTCATTTGTCCACTTGTGGGAGAGCTGGAGGCAGCAATGAGGACAACATGTGCAACGAGTTTGGTTGGCACATCACTGCCAAATTGATCAGGTTGGGATTAGGCAGAGTTTTTCCACCTGGACGAGAACCAGACTCTTCCTTAGCCAGGGGCCATCAGACCCTGCCTGGCTGGGAGCTGCAGAGTTTTCATTCTTTGGCTGCACATGGGTAGGGCCACAGCAGCAGTGTCAGTGCATGTCTGGGAGGTGACCAGCTGGAACAGCCCTTTCAAAGTGATAAGGTGAGGGTGGGATGACTTTTTTCCACCTGGACAAGGTCCGTTCTCTTGCTCAGATCAGGCAGCAGGAGCACTGCCTGGCCGGGAGTTGCAGTGGAGCTCTGCCTCCTAGTTCTCCCTGATACACGAGAGAGGCAAAGATAGTGATGCAGGGGGCTGTGGGAGATCTGTCCACCATCTTTGCAAGTTGGTGGTCTCTGGAGTTCAAGTCATGGTTACAGCCCCTGAGAGCAAAAGCTGCCTCTGAGATGGCAGTAGTGCTCCTGGTGGAGGACTGCCTGGGGAGGGAGGGAGGGACACCTGCATGTGTAATCCATGTCTGCAGAAAACTGCCCTGGAGTCATTCCTTGGTGGTGTGGCAGAAGCTGGTTCCAGATCTCACAGGGAATAAGGGCCTTTCAGGCTTCACGTGGACCTGAACGGTACCTCTGTCCACACTCCAGGCAACTTTCTGCATTAGGGCAGAGTGGGGGTAGGGAGCCCAAGGGACTCTTTCCAATAACTAATGCTGCAGAAGTCTGTGGGAGGTTTGTGAAACCCTAGAGAATTCTCCCAATCTCCTACCCTTTCTTTTCATAGGAATTCCTCCCCTGGCTCCACACCAAGACCAGATCTATAGGTAGTTGAGGCTTGATCCCCTTTGCTCTCAGTTGTCTTTCTGGTGGATTTCAGTATGGAATTCCAGTCTCCTGAAAGGCCAATATTTACTCCCCATTTCAGATCCTCTTTGTGAGAGAGACATTCACTAGCTGCTTCCAGTTGACTTTCATGAAGCCTTTCATAAGTAACTTATTTTCCTACAAAGCCAAGATCTTGGGTTCTTATAAAAATAGTTCCAAAATATATACAGATTAATTTCTCATTTAACTAAGGAATTTTTAAAAGTTGTTTATAAGTCCATTTGAAGCTCAGAAGTAGACAGCCCAAACAGATTTCGGTGATTTCTATGTCTCTAGGACTAATATAAAACATTTTAAGTTCTCTGAAACAATGACATATTTTTCCTTACTTTCCTATGTCTCTACCAGAATAATTTGTTCACACATTTTTTTTCTGAATTTAACCAGGGCTGCAACTTTTATTTTCTATTCTAAATACATTATTAACTAACTCCAGATACCCAAACTGGCATAACAAAGTCCCTCCCTGGGAAAAGTTTAGAAGTACCAACAGCCTTAGAGAGCATCAAGTCCCACCTCTCATTTACTTGAACAAACTTCTGGCTGCAGCACACAACAAATGTAAAGCAAATGAGTAAATATATACAGAAATGAAACAGCCACACCAAGCAAAGCATACCCTCTTGCCCCCAATTTCATGGGAAAAAGCTCCCTGATTTCATTTGGTAGCACGGCTGTAATGTTCTGGTGCTGCTGCACACTGTCTATTGCTGCTCTTAAATTGCTCTCTGCTTTCCTTGCTGCTGATACCTCAGAAAGACTGTGCATACTAGTTTGTATTAGTTGTTTTAGACTTTTGATCAACTGTGTGTTCCCTGTAATGGAGCACTTCTGTATAAGGAAAAAATATATCTTTTGATGTGTCCATGTTTTATTTTTTACTGAACTCCTGTCAAATAATAAAGCATGTAGTATATATGTGTGTGTGTGTGTGTGTATATATATATATAGTATATTATATATATATAGTGTATGTGTATATATATATATATATATATATATATATATATAAAGTGTATTTTTTAAAAGAGGTTTATTGGCATTCTATAATTCCGAAGAATTTTCTGTATTGCACATCTCAATAGCACATCTCAGTTGGAATCAATTGGAAATATTATTAATCTGGTCAGGGGAATTTGCGCATGGTTTAAGTGAATTAGTGAATTAATGAGTTTGAGATACTTTAAAAATGTAGAGTCGTGGATCACTTAATGAGATACATTCTGAGTAATAAGTTATTAGGCGGTTTTATCCCTGTGTGAACACCATAGCATGTAGTTACAAAAATCTAGATAGGTTAGCTTTCTACATGCCTAGGTTATATGGTATTTTACTAAGACTATTAACCTATATAGCGTGTTGCTGTATTGAAAAATGGAGAAAACTGTAACACAATGATATTTGTGTTACCAATTAGACATCTAAGCATAATAAAGTACAGTTAACATATTATGTAAAAGATAAAAAAGTAGTACACTGGTATAGGGCATTTACCATGAATGGAGTTTGCAGGACTAGAAGTTATTTGGGGTGAGTCAGTGAGTGAGTGGTGAGTAAATGTGAAGGCCTAATACATCACTGTACACTGCTATAGATCTCACAAACACTATACAATTGTCTTACACTGAAGTTATGAATTTTTTGCCAATAATAAATTAAACAGCTTATTTTAATTTATTTTTTACTTTTTAATATTTTTTAACTTTTTGACTCTTGTAAAAATACTTAGCTTAAAATATAAACACACTGGACAGCTGTACAAAATTGGTTTTTTATCTGTCTTTATAAGTTTTTTCTACTTAAACATTTATTTACCTATTATTTTACTTGGTAATTTTTTTTTTGTTAAAAATTGAGACATGGGCCGGGCTCGGTGGTTCAGCCTATAATCCTGCACTTTGGGAGGCCGAGGGGAGTGAATTACCTGACCCTGCGGGTTCAAGACCCGCCTGGGCAACTTGGCAAGACCTCATTTCTACAATAAGTCAAAAATTAGCTGGGCATGGTAGCGCGTGCCTGTAGTTCCAGCTATTCGGAAGGCTGAGGCGGAAGGATCCCTGGAGCCCAGCAGGTCGAGGCTGCAGTGGCCGGGAATGTGACACTGCCCTCCAGTCTGGGCAACAGAGTGAGACTCCAACTCAAAAAAAAAAAAAAAAAAATTTAGACATGAACACACACATTAACCTAGGCCTACACAGGGGCAGGATCATCAATATCACTTTCCTCCATCTGCACATCTTGTCCCATTCAGAAGGACTTCAGGGATGATAATAGGAGTCATCATCTCCTATGATTACAACACTTCTCCTGGAGTGTCTCCTGAAGGACCTGCCAGAGGTTAATTTACAGTATTTTTTTTTCTCATAAATAGGAGTATACTCCATAATTATAATAAAAACTATAGTATAATAAATGCATAGACCTATAATGTAGTCATTAGTTAGATCTTTATAAGACTGGCAGTGTAGTGTTTGTTTGCACTAGCATTATCACTAAAATGCGAGGAAAATATTACATTAAGAAATTACAATGGCCATGATGTCACCAGGCTTCCTAAGGACCAAGTTGTATAGGCGGTTCCTTGTTGACCTAAATGTCATTATGTATCACATGAATGTATTGACAGAATAGTATTAAAAGGCTAGAGACTAATTTTACCCAATTCACAGATTTCACCCAATAACAGATCACCACTGAAATTATCAATAATTGGTAAAATTAGAAATATCTTAGCCGGGCTCAGTGGCTCAGCCTATAATCCCGCGCCTTTGGGAGGCTGAGGTGAGTGGATTGCCTGAGCCCGCGGGTTCGAGACCCGCCTGGGCAGAGAGACCTCATCTCTACAATAAATCAAAAAATCAGGCTGGCGTGGTAGCGCATGCCTGTAATTCCAGCTACTTGGAAGGCTGAGGCGGAAGGATCACCGGAGCCCAGCAGGTCGAGGCTGCGGTGGCTGGGAGCGGCCACTGCACTCCAGTCTGGGCGACAGAGTGAGACTTTGACTCAAAAAAAAAAAAAAAAGAAATATCTTGCATTGTTACTACAATGTAGGTAAGAATGATGTCCAAAAGCTAGAAACAACAATCAATTAAATGCTTATTTTCTTGTAGAAAATCAGGTATAAGCCAAAGTAAAAAAAAAAAAAATTCAATTATCAATCCTCGTATTTGCAAAGTGACAGCAAACCAAGTAATGAGAGGATAATGTCTTTGAACAGAATCTCAATAACATGCATTACCTTAGCACAAAGGAAGATATTACATGAGAGCTATGAAATAGGCTGGCTGAGGGTACAACTCTTATTGCCCCTTAATCTCACAGTGTACAGGAAGGTCAGCTTTAGTAGATATACAGGATGCACAATTAGTTTGAATTTCAGATAAACAACAATGTTTTCAGTATATGTACATCCTGCACAATATTTGGGACATACTATACTAAATATGTTTCTTGTTTATTCTGAATTCAAGTTTAACTGGAAGTTCTGTATTATAGCCACCAGAAACCCCATATACTATAGCAAGCCTATCCTAGAAGACTTCCTCTCAATTGATACTTGACTCACTTTTTCTGAGAAAACCATGACAGGGACCATTAATTTAAAACTCCAGGCTTTCATTTCTTAACACTGTTTTCCCATCTCTGAGGTGGTACTCAGCATCAAGATTTTCTTCAGTCTCATCTTCTCTCAGCTGCTGGGTATCCAAACTATTCATAGAAATCACAGAAAATAATAGGAAAAAAGTCCCCTTTACATTTTATTTAGAATCAAATGAATCAGGTGGAAACACACAAGATTCTGTGACTCCTTGGTCAGGTCAGCAACCAATAACTAAATATGAACTCAGAGAAAATATCAGACATTAATAAAAGCTATAGTGCAAATAGACCAAAATTAATTACTCTAAAAATGTAATTCTATAAAACACATTAAAACATGCAATATGAATTTCAAAAGATCTAAAATGTCTTCAGTAAGATTTAAATTAATATTACATTTATAATGCAGAATAAAGTAATCATGAATAAACTCTAAGTCCAGAAAAGAAGTCATGAGGACAACAAAATATTTTTCAGCAATAAAAGCAATAAATATTAGAATTTAGAAGAGAAAAGTAAATTTATCATACAGATAATAGAAAGGGCACCAATATATATATCTTTATATGAAGTGTTATGGTTATAGAACTTAAAAAAAACCAAGTGAATTAACTAATTAAAATGCACGCTATTATTTTTCATTATATTATTCTTCATTAAAATATTTGTGAAAAAAATGAATACATATTTATATACTTAGTTTAAAATAATACATTTGACATTTAAAATATAGATGCTAGTGAGTTTGTATTTATGCAAACATTTTAGAAATAAAAATAGATTAGAAAATCAACTGTTCACTTGATCTAAAAAGTGCAAAAAAGAACATAAATATATATGGATAAGTAATTAAATATTAACTGGTTCCAGTTTTGATTGTTACTAATTTTAACACATTTATATATCTTAGTTACTCCATAAGTTAGTTAATATTATTATTTACTTTTCACAGTTGAGAAAACTAAGCACAGACAAGTTAAGTAACCTGCAAAAAGTAACAGAACTAATTTGTTTTAGACTTGCTCTCTCAAGTCCTTCCTCTTATTCATGTATATAATAATTCTTATACATTTACTTTCAATATTAATCAAAGTGAGCAATATTTTTCTATTTCACCTACATAAGTGATGTGCCTTGTACGAAGTAGAACCCAGAATTGAGGATTTGAGCAGAAAACAATTTTAAAAAATGTTTTGTTTTGTTTTTCACTGTAGTAAAAAGAGAGTAATTTAGTAGCATATATTATGATCTTTTTATGCTTGTACCTTTTGATGATGTAATTTTCTTTCTGCAATTAACACCAAAGTGAGAATAATAGTAGACTACTAAGATATTTACAAAATTTTTGGTTACATTTACTAATAATAGTGAAATTTGGGACAGAATAAATGTCCCATAATAAGATAATGCTACGGCAGGGCATAGTGGCTCACACCTATAATCCCAGCACATTGGGAGGCCAAGGTGAGAGGATTGCCAGAGCCCACAGGTTCGAGACCAGCCTGGGCAACTTGGTGAGACCTCATCTCCACAATAAATCAAAATTAATGGGTGTGGTGGTACGTTCCTGTAGTTCTGGCTGCTTGGAAGGCTGAGACAGAAGGATCACCTGAGTCCAGCAGGTCCAGGCTGCAGTGGCCGTGAGTATGCCACTGCACTCCAGCCTGGGAGACAGAGTGAGTCTCCAACTCAAAAAAAAGAAAAGATAATGCTAAACAAACAATGATGTATTATCAGAGTGGACAAGTACCCAGATGTCAGTGTGGGATGCAGAAATTTTAAATGTCTCCCCAAGATTTCTTACCCTTATCTCCAAAACTGTGGACAAGATGAGCTATCACATCCATGATTATGTTGGGTTATAGGGCAAAATGAATCTTGTACTTGCTGTCAAGTTATAAGTCAGTTGACTCTGAGTTACTTATATAGGGGCTTATGCAGGTGGGCCTAATGTAATCTCGTTAGCCCCTTTAGAAGAATAGTTTTCACAGCTAGTCACGTGGAGGACGTCAGAGAGATTCACAGCAGAAGAAAATTCTTTGTGGCACTGCTGACTTTGGAAACGGCCACGTGCAAAGATGGGAGATGGCCTTCTAGGAGCTGCAATAATACTCAGTCATCCCGACAATCAGAAAGGAAACAGCTGTCTCAGTACTACAACTGCAAGAAAGTGAGCTGCACCAACAGACTGAATGACTCTCCTAAGTTGGTTCTTTCAAAATGTTCAGAACAGGGTCCACTTCTCCAGACATTTTGATTCAGCCCTGGGAAACTCTTAGCAGACAACATGGGTGAACCTACTCAGACTTCCTACGTATAAAACTATAAGCTAATAAGAGATGTTGTTTTCTAAGCTGCCAAATTTGTGATATTCTGTTACATGGTAATAGAAAACTAACACAATTCATAATCATGATTTTAAGGAAACTTAATGTGGGATAATAGTTAATATATCATATCACGAGCGATAAAGAATACAAAGATAATATCTACCCAATCATTAACAGGAAACATTAATGTTGCTTAACTACAAGAAGTAAAATTACAATTGATTTATTAAAAAATTTTTGTTGTTGTTGTTGTTGTTGTTGTTGAGTTGGAGTCTCACTCTGTTGCCCAGACTGGAGTGCAGTGGCCGCTCCTGGCCACCACAGCCTCGACCCGCTGGGCTCCGGCGATCCTTCCGCCTCAGCTTTCCAGCACTACCACGCCTGGCTGATTTTTTGATTTATTGTAGAGATGAGGTCTCGCTGCCCAGGAGGGTCTCGAACCCGTGGGCTCAGGTAATCCATTCACCTCAGCCTCCCAAAGGCACGGGATTACAGGTTGAGCCACTGAGCCCGGCTTAAAATGTTTTATAAAAATTGTGTTTATTGGGCAAGTTTTCAATAAGACATATGGATATATGAATATGTTCATAAATAGAAGAAAATTCTCACATTGAATGGGGATGACTAATCTTACATAATGTTTATGGTTTAGCAAATTAACATATGTACCACAAAAGACCTTGAAACAATACTCCAAAATGTTGATATTGCATTTGGTTATTAGGATTTAGGAGGCGTTTCTGTTTCAATTCTATGGATATATATATATATATATATATATATATTTCTCAGTTTTCCACAGTAAAGGACATTACCTTCCAGAAATATCAGAATTTGTAGACACTTTGTAATTTGTTCCTATGGATAAAATTGATATTTAGTCTCTGAAAATTGGGAATGCTTTTTTTTTTTTAAAGCAAGTTTCTCTTCCTTTTTCCACCCTCCTCCCCACCATTAAAGCAAACTGAAAATTGCATGTTGTCTAAATAGAAAGACCAGTAAAAACTACTTCTCCTTTGTGGTTTATGATTCACAATTTGACATATTACCTGCTCATGCTTTCTGATTGTGAGAGGTTTCTTCAACCATTTGACCAGTCGGAGAGATTTTCTTTGTCTTACTTCGTCTCAGTCTGAGAGTTTACTCAGTTGTGGCAAGAAAGACAGGTTGAACAGCTTGTTTTATCAGGTTGAACAGTCGAGCATGATCAGTTCACTATTCCAAAAGATAATATGCATGTTCCAAAATTTTATCACCCCCAAAACTGAGATTATTAAAAGCATTATTTTGCTTTATATGGTAGTTGATGGATCCATTTTTTAGTCAGTATATGCTGAGAACTATTTAATAAACGAGTAGTACTCATAATTTCTGATCTGGTTTTTGTGCAGATATCACCATGTTTTTCTTAATGTGGACACTTAGACTATTACTCAAAAAGGCATGCTTAAGACAGTTCAGTGTTTAAGACGGTAGGTTATGGGACTATAACAACTGCTTAAAAATTCTAGCTCTGTTTATTAATCTGAGTTCTCCAGAATCATTAGAATATCTATTATCTGTTTATAATCTATGAATGAAAGTGAGAGAGAAACAGAGTGACAAATTTACAATAAGGACTGGTTCATGCAATAATGAAGGCTGAGAAGTCTAAGACATGCAGCTGGTAAGCTGGGTGCCCAGAACAACTAATGGCATAGTTGTAGTCTGATTCCAAAGTCCTGAGGACCAGGAAAGCTGATGGAGTAAGTTCCAGAGTGAGTCTGAAGGCCTGAGAACTAAGAGAGCAACGGTATAAGTTCCTGAGTTTAAGTCAGAAGACAAGAAGAGACCGGTGTCCCAGCATAAACACAGTCAGGCATAAACCAGTGTCCCAGTATAAACACAGATAAATAATTTTTTCTTCCTCGGCCTTTTACTCTTTTTAGGCTTCAACAAATTAAATGAGGCTTACTATAAAGGGCAATATACTTTATACAGTATGCTGATTCAAATTTAATCTCATTCAGAAATACCCTCACAGGTACATCCAGAAATAATGTTTAACCAAATATCTGGGCACTTTGTGATCCATTCACATTAACCCATAAAATAAATGATTACACTCTGGTGCTTAGAAGCGCTGTGACTTTGTGCAATTAGCTAAATGCTGTCTCAGGTTTTAATTTTTTTTTAACATTGAAAATGAAGACAATAGTTTAACCTCTCTTATGGTGTTGGCATCAGATTTAAGTGAAGTAATCATATATAGCTCTATAGCTTGTGCTCAATATATATTAGCTAAAATAATAATCCCTTAATAATGGCCACAGCATAGTAATGTTATGAGAGAAAAAACAATATCATTACATCATGCTTCTTCATCTCGAGCTAGGAAGTTATTTTGAATTTTTTCATAATAGCATTATGGTATGTTGCTCTGGAATAAATCCCAGATATAATCTAACCATTTTATTTTAATCTATGAGGTTAAGTAATAAGAAAGTGAGGCTGTAGCAGAGAAAAACACAGAACCTAACCCAGGATTCTCATTGTCACTATGTGGTTAGAGTGACACTTTTAAAAATTGAAATATATTGGGATCTTGTGTTTCTGATTCAGTGGCTAAGTAGAAACTGAGATTCTGTTCAGGCTCCCACAGGATGTTAAAGCCATTGTTCTATGGACCACACTTTGCATAGAAATGCCTCAGCATGATTTCAAGGATGCAGAACACAATGAACAAAATATTTCAGTCACAGCTTATCTGAATTTTAAAATTTGTATTTTCTACACAAAAGAAAATAATTACTTGACCATTACAAAAAACGAATCAAATATTCTGTGAAGTAGTTTGTATGTAATATATTTTTAAAGAAAAAAGATTTAAAAGTTATCACTCCCTATTCTGACATTTATTTTCAAGTTACCTGAATTCCTTTATCAGAAGAAAGTCATATTCGATATTAATTTAAATAATAACACATTCATCCAGTAGAGTATCATCTGCCCTTTCCATTCATTCCTTCTCATTGTTGTGTCATACACAAAATGATATTCCATTTAGTAGAAAATATTCTGGTAAAATATTTACTATTAAGATATATTTTAGGTCAGAATTTCAGGAAAGACTTCTCTGCTAAGGATTAAATGAATGCTATTCACACAAAGAATGAGAGAGTGGAGATGCATGGAGGAAAGACTTTCATTTCATTTATCTTCATAATTTGTTTAACAATATTCTGGTGTGTGGCTATTACAATGTTATTCTACTTTCTTTATAAACTCCTTTATAGACAGTAGTAATATTTTGTCTGTCATCTGATTGAAAAAAGAGCCAAAGAAGATGGTGTCATATCAAACTTTCTTTGTGGTAATATGTTATGCATATTTCCTATCACATTACTGTTAATTTACAGAAATTATTTTAACCCCTGATCTTTTGCATGTTACCAGCTGCTATCATCTAGGCAGAGTTGTTATGTATTTGTCCAATTAACAATGTTCCGCATTTTCTGACAGTTTCTCAACACTTTGTCTATTGCTGGAGGCATATGAACTATTCACATTTTGCTATATGTTTCTTATTATTTTGAGGGGCAGTAATTGCTTATTTAATTAGGAGATTAGATGTAACCAATTTTAAATGTCAATTGCTACAAATTATAGTCAATTCTTAAAGTTGTTTTTCTCTATTTCTATAATAATTATTAAAACATCAGGTAAACTTTTATTGAATGTTGGCTTTATGTGTGACTGATCGATTTATATATTGGTGAGGCTTCTTCAAAATATGCCACACAAAGTTAAAGAAATCTGTTTTCCATCTAATTTGCCTTATGCCATACTAATGTTAATAATATTGCCATGATGTATATGATAAATTTTATTAGATATTGAGGTGATTTCTACATATTTAAGATATATCTACCTAAATTTGATATAATGCTTAAATACAGTTGACCCTTGAACAACATGGGTTTGAACTATGTACGTTCATTTATAGGTGAATTTTTTTTCAATAAGAGTAACATTGTGAGTGCCTGCCTCTCCTTCCCCTTTTTCCATCTCCTGCACCTCCTCTGCCTTTACCATCCTTCTCAACTCCCTCTCCTCCTCAGCCTACTCAATGTGCATCTGACATAGATAAAGATCTTTATGATGATCCACTTCCACTTAATGAATAATAAAGATATTTTCTCTTCCTTATACTTTTTAAAATAACATTCTTTTCTCTTGCTTACTTTACTGAAAGAATACAGTATTTAACATACATAACATACAAAATATGTACCAATTGATTTTCATATTATAGGTAAGGTTTCTGTTCCACAGCAGGTTATGAGTAGTTAAATTTGGGGTCAGTCAAGATTTATAGGAGAATTTTTCACTACATGGTATTAGCGACCTTAACGTCACATTGTTCAAAGATCAACCCTATTTAGAATAGTTTTGTTGGTCAAACATGATTATATAATTGGAGAAAGAACATTACTAGTATAGGCCTCATCCCTGATTTCCAGATGTTTAAATCCAATTTTCTAGTTGACACTTATCTGTATATTCCACAACTCAAACTCAACATATCTAGAAGTTAGCCTTTTAATTACCCACACAAATTTGTTTTTCATTTAATGTTAACATTATGATAAAGTACACAATCTTCCTTCACATCACCCAAATAAAAAGCTCTTTTCTCCACACATAATGTATAACGGTTGCTCAGTTCCATCATTATCACCATTGGACCATCTCTTACTCAGTACCACTTTCCAATTTCCAGATTCCCTTTCTTTTAGTCCTCCAGGGACTTTTGTTTTGGTTGGCTTATTTTTTCTGTTCTGATTAACACTCTACTGAAAAGATTGACTGCTGCTTTAAATTTTGCATATGTTTTAAATATTATTTTATTATAGTAAGAACATTTAACATGAGATCTACCCTTCTAACCAATTTTTTTTTTTTGAGTTGGAGTCTCACTCTGTCACCCAGACTGGAGTGCAGTGGCCGCTCCAGCCTCAGCCTTCCAAGGAGCTGGAACTACAGGCGCGCGCTACCACGCCCAGCTAATTTTTTTGATTTATTGTAGAGATGAGGTCTTGCCAGGTTGCCCAGGCGGGTCTCGAACCCACGGGCTCAGGCAATCCACTCACCTCAGCCTCCCAAAGCACTGGAATTACAGTCTGAGTCACCAAGCCCGGCTTCTCCTAACCAATTTTTAAGTGCACAGTACAGTATTTTTAACTATAGCACAATGTTGTGTAGCATATCCCTATAATTTATTCATACTTCATAATTGAGATTTTATGCTTATTTATTAGTTGATTAGCAATTCTTCATTTTCTCTTCCTCTAGCCATTGGTGACTACTATTCTATTCTTTGATTTTATGAGTTTGATTGTTATATATATGTATACATATATATATGGAATTATGCAGTGTACACACACACACACACACACACACACACACACACACACACATATGTATGGAATTATGCAGTATTTGTCCATGATTGGCTTATTTCACTTAGCATAATGTCTTTAAGATTCATCCGCGTTGCCACTTATGGAAGGATTTTTTTTTTATTGTATGTCACTGATCATTAGAAAATGCCAATTAAAACTACAATGAGGTGTCATCTTACATCTTAGGCTGGCTATTATGAGGAACAAAGCAATCAAAAAAGATAATAAGTGTTGGTATAGATGTGTAAAATTTGGAACTCTTGTACACAGTCGATGGAAATGCAAAACAGTGCAGCTGCTAAAACAGAATAGATATTCATCAAAAATCAAAAGTAGAACTACCATATGAAGCCATGCTAATTCTTGGTAACTTTCTTAAAGAATTAGAATCAGAATCTTGATGAACTGGGTGTGGTGGCTCACACCTGTTATCTCAGTATATTGGGAGGCCCAGGTAGAAGAACTGTTTAAGTCTAGGAGTTCACGACTAGCTGGGCAGCATAGTGATACTTTTTCTCCACACACACACACACAAAAATAAATAGCTGGATGTGGTGGTATATGCATATGGTCCCAGTCACTCTGGAGGCAGAAGCTGAGGGATTGCCTGATCCAAGAGGTAGAGGCTGTGGTGAGCTGTAATTGTACACCTGCTGTTTGGTCTGGGCAATAGAGTGAGACCTCTGACTTAAACAAAACAAAACAAAAACCAAAACAAACAAACAAAAAACCGGAATTTTTTTAACTTCTAAGATTCTTACTCTGGATAATTTAAGAATTTGAGAGTGTTTAAAGGGAAAAACACTGAGTAGACATCTACTACAGGGGGATCTTTGAGTAATAGGAATAAAATTAAGCCTTGCCACTTAAATAGCAGAGCAGACACATACACAAGGAAATTGTTTTCATGCATTGATCAATGTGCACTTCAAGACAACAATCCTCAGAAGAAGGTAAATGAATGAGGTGAGCCCTGCAATTCTTCCAGCTTTCTACTTACAGTTATTGACCTTCAAAACCACCTGAGTTAAGGAGACAAAACTCCTTTTTCGGGATAACTAAGGGGGTAGAACTGTTATAGCAGAGTGCCAGAAGAGGAAAGCTATACAGTTATATACCCTTTACAGTTATATACATTTGCAAAGGGTTCTTTTCAAGTCTCCAGCTGAGTACTTATCAGCACATATGTCTGAAGAAAATATGAGGCCAGGGAAAGAACTCCATGAAAGGAGGAAAGGAAACAATCTCCATAAGACTGGGGTAGTTTGTTTCTTGTCCAAAGTGCATTTAGCAATGTACAGGTCACTTAAGCTTTAAGGATGTCCCGCATGCTGTGAAATACAAAGGAGGGACGGATGGATAGTTTTTTCAGGTAGCTAATAGGAAGACAGGGGAGGACAAGAAAATGTGTTTAAGCAAAATATTAGAGAAAAAAGAGTGATTTTAGAAGACACCAGAATTGAAGAGGTTTAGGTAAACATTTCAGGCAGAGGTCAAAGACCTGCGATGTTTCAAGTTTGAGGGTTTACTATCATGGGGTTAGAATAAGAGTGAAGGAAATAACCCGTGAGAGTCAATTTCCAGAAACTGGAAGATTTTGAATACCTTTTTAAGAAAATAGCTTCATAGTCTGTAGATTAAATGGTGAAGGATATAAAAGTACCGATGGTTCTCCACTTATGATGAGGTTATGTCCTGATAAATCCACTACAAATTGAAAATATTGGGAGTAGAAAATGCATATAATACATTTAAGCCACCCCACATTATAGCTTAGCCTAGCCTACCGTCAACCTGCTCAGAACAGTTACATTAGCTAACAGTTGAGAAAAGATCGCAATTCAAAATGTGAAATACAGCTTCTACTGAATGTGTATTGATTTGACACCACAGAAAAGTTTGAAAATCCTTAGTCAAACCACCTTGTCAAGATAACTTCCTGATGATAGGAGGGCTCCTGAAAAAGGGTTGCCAGCCAGAGGCCAAAAGCACGGGTTTATAAAACCTTAGGAACATACTGATTGGGTGACAGCAGCCCCAATCACAGAGAGGTACCATGGTGTGGGATTGCAGTGCACCATTTGGGAAGAGTGTTGCAAAGGGCCAATGCAAAGGAAGCGGGAAAGGGGCAATCCTCACACCTGGAAATACTTGTACTCATTCCAGCCAATAGGGATTGTCACTGAAGTTTTCACCAGGGACTGCTCCTAATCTGTCTGCCTGTCTGGTGTCTTCCTTTCTCCTCTCTCACTTTGCCTGCCATGACAGGACATCACGCCCAAAAAGGAGAGAGAAGGGGTGTGATCCAAAACTCGAGAAAGCTCTGCCCATTTCCAGAAAAAAAAAAAAAAAGAATATTCCTCCTTTGCTTTTAATATCAACTCCTTCATGAAAGAAATCCTATGTTTTACCCCCCTCACTTGCCACTCTGCGAGAAGTTGATTTTGGAACCAAGTTCCCACTTCTCCATTTCATGGCCATAGAACTAAATCCTGCATGTTTGACTCCTACTTTGGGTTTCCTGTATTGGCTTCTCTCCACCTGACAGGAAATAACCCCATATTGAGGAGGCAAAGCCAACTCTGTCGGTAACAAAACCATCTATACTTTTATTTAGCTATGTATAGAATATGAATGTGTTTTTATCACATGTTCATATACTGCCTAGAAGTTATGTAAAGTCCAAAGTTTAAGAAGATTAAAGTGTAGGTATGCAAGTATATTCTGAGTACTGAGCTAGATATTAAAAAAAATAAATTCCCACCCAGAATATAAAAGTTGTGTAAAATTGAGCTATTTTGCAACTGGATTGGGGTTGCTGTACTCTCGTTTGTGGGAACCTCAGAACTTCCGGCCAAGATAAGGGCAATGGGATTTACAGCATGTTGTTTAAAGTTTGTCGCGCCTTAGGAACCTCTTGGGATAGTTTGTTTTCTGCCAATTTTCACCCAGCATAATCGTTTGTCAGCCTGACTTGACCAGAGAGGCGTAAACGACTCCACAGGGAACATCTTCCTTGAGCTTTCCTGAAGCAAAGATTTTGGTGATTCAAGATAGAGAATTGTGACCCATATGAATAGGGAATCTAGGACATTTGTCCCTAGATTTTTCTAAGACTGAAATGAGCTAAATCAGTTAATAAAATCGAACTGCTAGCAAAATAATAGTATCAACCAGCTTACTCCATTTTGTTTAAAGCTTCCAACTTAGATGCCTGCCCGATGTAAGAATCACTCCTCAATGCCTGCATGTGACTACAGTAACATTCCCATGACCACAGACCCAGCTTTGTCTCCTTTGGGCAGGTGGTGCTGATGTTTCCTGCTGACTGTTACAAAACTCCTTAGCCATAAGTTCCATGTAACTGTATGCTTTGTTAACTGAAATCAAATGTTACGCTTTGCAAATCCCCATTGTTACATTTTCATATTTTGCTCTTATATTTTGTTAGTGATCTAACCAAGGTGACTCCATTGTATAGTAGTCCTTCCACCTTTTCTCCATGAAACTGCCCTAATTGTTCCAGTCACTGGCTCTGCCTGGGACATGAAGTTAACCAAAACTCCCTGACAATCAAAAGTTCCCATTTTGGTTGTCAAGTTGTTAGTAATAGTTGCTATGGTCACTAAATTGCTGTGTAGCCAACACTGCAAATTTTACCTATAAAAACTTGTCACAAACTGCACTAGTTTGTCAAGTTTTTTCTGGCGTTTGCCTGCTCTTGACCCATGCGCTAATAAAAAACTCTTAATTAATTAAACTCAGCTTGCTGGTGTGACTTCTTCTCGCTTACTCGATCATAACAAGACCTCGATGCGTTCCTGCATCACCTCTCTTGCTGCACCCTATCCTTTGGCTTAATGAATAGCCTTATATACAGATATTCTATGGATTCTTGTGAGCTCTTCAAATATCTGAAGTTATGAAATTTTTGTAATCGTTAAAATATGAAACGTTAAACATGAAGAGAAAGCATTCTTCAAAAATGCCTATGAAAGCAGATGAAGACCATTTTTGACTGTTAGTCACTCCTTTGTCAGAAACAGATATTAGAAGTACATTGGATATTATTTTCAATTTTACAGAAAAAGTTTTCTAGAATTTTGTAAAACAAATTATTTTTAAGATGCTGAGTAAAGGCATTTTTTAATTATTCTAATAATTATTAGATATGTTTTAGAAAAAAAGCCAACTTAGGAAAATGGTATCAACTAGAAAAGAAAAAAGTAGTAAACACACACTACAAATAATAGTAAAAAGAAATATTTTTAATTTGGAAATTTCAAACAATATGAAAGCAAAGTATACAATAATGTGAAAGTCTTTCACTGTTGAAAAGCATTTAGGAATATTGAATAACTGATTGTTTAAATATAAGTAACCATATTTATTGAAAATGTACTGTTTAATGAGAGTGCGGTTCATGGAATTTGAGAAATGTGATTTGCGTTTTTTGATATAGACAAATACCTAGATGAACTTATCAGTTATAAAGGAAATTTTAAATCAAAAGGGACATAGAGATGAATATTTTAAAATAATAAAATACAGCTATGAACTATTGATTTTGCTTAAATATTTAGTTAAAAGATATTTTTCCAGGATCAAATTATTATTGTTGCCTCAAAAACTAATAGAAATGCTGAATAAATAAATATTTAAAAAATTACCATGATAAATAAAGTCTTGTTTTTAAGTTCAGAATTTATTTTTATATGGTAATCTTATGTAAGGAGCACCTGTTTAAACATCTTGCCTGCTTTTTTTTCCTATTATCAATATATAGGAATTCTTTCATATACTGAATGAGAGTCCTTTGAAGATTATATATATTACCAATATATTTTATTACTATGCTTCACATTTTGCACACAAAAAAATTCTTGATAAACAGAGTTCTTAATTTTATTGTCTAAGTGATTATTATGTTACAATCTGGTTAACGCTTTCATTGTGCTCGGTTTAAGAAGATACACTTACCTAAGGTCATAAAGATATTAAACTAGTTTAATTGTTAAGAACTTTATGAAATATGAAAGCTGAATACCTATCATATATAAACAATTTATTTGAAAATAATTTTTTTTTTTTTTTTTTTTGAGTTGGAGTCTCACTTTGTCGCCCAGACTGGAGTGCAGTGACCGCTCCCGGCCACTGCAGCCTCGACCTGATGGGCTCCGGCGATCCTTCCGCCTCAGCCTTCCAAGTAGCCAGAATTACAGGCATGCACTACCACGCCCAGCTGATTTTTTTATTTATTATAGAGATGAGGTCTCGCTGCCCAGGCGGGTCTCGAACCCGCGGGCTCAGGCAATCCACTCACTTCAGCTTCCCAGTGGCGCGGGATTACAGGATGAGCCACCGAGCCCGGCTTGAAAATAATTTTAATGAAAATTAAAATTGTGGTGAGTTTATAGTCAGGATTTAATTTTTTCTGTATGGCTACTCAGACGATCTAGCACCAAGTTTTGAAGAAAACTTCCAATTCTTTCTACAGAATTTAATAAAATTTGTCACAAATCTAGTGACTTTTCATATGAGAAAGAATTTTGTACTGAATAATATTTTGTTGGTTTATTTATTTATTAAACTAGAAAATATATTCATTTAGAAAGTAAATTAGAGAGATAGAAAGAAAGAGGAGATTTGCCTACCCAACGTAGGGAAGGGAGCCAAAGCCAGGAAACTTGACCACAGTCATAGCTCAAAGAGCACGTGACCACACCAGAGTCTAGCAAGACAATGGCTGGTTTATTTATTTATCTTCCTGCCAATAATTAGTTCTTGAAGCTTTATAATAATTCTTGCTATCAGGTTGAATAAATTCTTCCAATTTGATACTTTTTTCTCTCATCTAAATTTAGAATCAACTTGTCACTTCCCAAAAACTCTGGAGATTTTCTTTTTTTTTTCTTTTTCTTTTTTTCTGTGACTTCATTGAATCTATAGATAAGTTTGAGAAAAACTGACATACTCATTAATTACTCTGTTCATGCACATGCCTATCCTTTTACTTATACCTTTCTCACTTATCCTCAATGATATTTTGTAATTTTCTGTGTAGATTTATTTCTAACTTTTCATAGATTAATTTCCTGAATATTTTGATGCTATGTTAAATGATGTTTTTTATGAATTTAACATTCTAATAATTTAGTGCTAAAATTCCACATACAATGGCTTGGCATATGGATCGATCTTTTTTACTTTTCATAGTTTACATGTGGATTCACCTAATATTCCATGCATAAAATCATACATATTTAGATAATAATTTTCTCTTCTAATCTGTTTTTTGGCTTTTTTTTGAATTAATGTTGTTAATAACATCATATGATTATATAAATGAATACAAAAATGTATTCAATTTACATCCAAAAGTCACTCATTATTAGGAACTTTTGGAAACCTAGAGATCTAAGGCAAACTTATTAAACTAATAAAGGAAAGCTACAGAAGTATTAAGGCAATCATCATTGTTAATGGTGAAATAATGAAAAATATTCTCCTGAAGTTGGAAGAATTAAAAAAAGGATGTCTGTATTAACATTCTTTTCAAAATTATATTAATAATGGAGACACAATTTACTAATATATCATCAATAATTTTGCATGCATGGATTTAAAAATATTGGAATATATTAATAGTATAAAATTTATATTGGATTTAAATAATAATTGAGGCATGTTTCTTTTCTCTTCTCTGGAGGAGTTTCTGTGGGATTTACATAATTTCTTTCTTAAATGTAGAACTCAGTGAAGCTATTTCTGCTTAAAAAATTTTGGTAAGGGTATTTGTCATTTTTAATATAATAGATAAGGGAATGTTCAGATTTTTTGTTTGCGCTACTTGTTCTTTCTTGGATTTTGTCTATTACATCTAAAACTTCAATTACATTTTTTTGGCAAAACTGTTAATATAGCATCCTCTTTTTATTTATCTGTATCCACTCTCAGTTTTCTTTGTCTGTCTTGGCTGTAGTCTATAAATATCTCATTGATCTTTTAAAAAAACCTGGCATGTGTATTTGGTAATTTTTATATTGTATATTTTGTTTTTTCTACTAATGTTATCATTTCCTTTCTTCACCTTTCTTGTTTAAAAAATTCTTTCTCAACATTCTTGTAATAGAGGCTTAACATATTGATCTTATAGCTCTCTAGATAAAATACGAGTGTTTAATTCTCTGCCTTCTCCATTCTCATCTTCAACAATAAAGTAACACATATGGCCTTAAATATATACTTTTGATGTCTTCATATTCTTATAATTTGCATCTAAATTTTTCCAACTTTAATTGCTGTAAAATATGTCAGAAAGCTTTTCATTTTCAATAAACAGCGATTCTTCAGGTATGTGTTATACACTGATTACTTGCTAAATTTCATTGGTTACATGCTAAATTAAATTTTATACATGTAGAAATGATTTTGATTTTCGACCTTTGTTTTTGTTAAGCACAGGCCAGGCATGTGTCTACTTAACTTTGACCCCTTCTCCTATCTTGAGGAGGTGAATCTCCTCTCTCTCTCTCTTTCTCTCTCTCTCTCTAATCTATTTTCTAAACAAACTATATTTCCAATAAAAAAAAATAGATAAATAAAAGTGTTCAGATTTTCATTATTTCAGCATATGGTTATTTTTCACATTTTCATTGGAAATTAAAAATAATTTTATTTACCGGTTTGAGATGTAATAATAGTCTCTATATGTCTGTTTTGTTACACCATAACACATATTTTTCATGGTTTTATTTTTGTTTGTTAAATCAGTTATAGAATATTTATGTTGCCGGGCTCGGTGGCTCAGTCTGTAATCCCGCGCCTTTGGGAGGCTGAGGTGAGTGAATTGCCTGAACCCGCGGGTTCGAGACCCGCCTGGGCAGCGAGACCTCATCTCTATAATAAATTCAAAAATCAGCCGGGCGTGGTAGTGCATGCCTGTAATTCCGGCTACATGGAAGGCTGAGGTGGAAGGATAGCCGGAGCCCAGCAGGTCGAGGCTGTGGTGGCCAGGAGCGGCCACTGCACTCCAGTCTGGGCGACTGAGTGAGACTTCAACTCAAAAAAAAAAGAAAGAAAGAAAGAAAGAAAGAAAGAAAGACGGTGTGGAGATTTCTGAAAGAAGAATTGACCTTCCATATGACCCAGCAATCCCCCTACTGCAAATATACCTGGAGGAACTTAAATCATTCTACAGAAAAAGATACCTGCACATGCATGTTTGCTGCAGTTCTATTTACAATAGCAAAAACATGGGACCAACCGTGCTGTCCATCAAAGCTGGACTGGATTAAAAAAAATGTGGTACATATACACAATGGAATATTATGCAGCCACAAAGAAGGACAAATATTGAGACTTTGCAGCAAATTGGATGGATTTGGAGTCAATCATACTCAGTGATTTATCACAGAAACAAAGAACAGAGTTCCATATGTTCTCACTCATAAGCTGACCTTGAACAATTATAATGCTATAAGAAAGCAATTGGCAGTAGTGGGAAACTGTGTGTGGGGGGGTGGGATTGGAAGTTGAGGAAAACTGCTAGGGGAGGGAGGGGCATACCTCATCAACAAGGGCACTGCATAACCAATGTTTGTATACCTAACCCTGAATTGTACTCCACATCTTTATAATAATTTAAAAAATACAGTCATTTTTTCATATTTCTATAACTCAAAACCACATAGTCTACCAACTCCAGCTAGAGAATATCTCTATAAATTAACATGAACAAAGATGATGTGTTATATATACAAAAACAAAGCAAGGGAGCAAAAATTAATCAGAAGCTAATGCAAGAAATACTTGATTTTTTTCATGGGTTGTAAGTTATGAAATGGTAGCCCATTCAAAAATGTTACTGAGACAATTGTTTACATTGCAAAATAGTATATTAAATAACTAATTTGTGTATGCACAGTCTAAATTCCAGGCCTATAAAAGAATTAAAAATACTTCCTAAAAGGAATAGAATAAATTAAAAGGTAATATTTATATACCTTTCAGGACAAATAAACATTCTTAAATAAGCATACAAAGACGAAAAGTAAAGGAAACATGGTCATATTTAATTACATTACATTTGGAAGTATTACATATGTCAAAATTCTCTATGGACAAGATGAAAAGGCAAGCCAAAAACAGGAAAATGATTTTTTTATCATGCATTTAACACCAAAATATATATCTAAAATAAGAAAAGCAAACTGTAGAAAAAAATTAGAGAAAATTAATATGCAAACCACAGGAGAATCAGCTTCCAAGTGAATTAACTTGTATGGTGAGTCTCAGTAATTATGGAAGTTTGAATTAGAACTACAGGACTATTTTCTATTCATCAGTTAAATATTAAAAATTCTAGAGGAACAAGAAGTCTCTTGTATTGATCATAGATATACATATATAGATTATATTTATTTCTATTGATCATAGGCATGTTCAACAGCTTTAAAGACAACTTTATATTTTATTAAAAATTTCTAAATGCTTATACCACATAATCTAAAAGTTCCTTTTCAAGTTATAAGTCCTTGAGAAATATTACCATATATACACACAAAAACATATTTTATTTCAGCATTGCTTCTTATATAAAAAATGGAAATAATCCAAATGAAAATACAAATAGAATGAATAGGTTTTGTAAAATCCTGGATGACCTCCCTTCTTCTGACATAACTCTCTAACCATAGCAGAACTGAATAAGGGTTCTTTTATTCCTATTGGAACATGCCAGCCTTTCTCGAAAAATCCTTGTCATACTTTTAAATAAGTTTTGTGGAGACCTGTCCAAAGAGGTAAGTTATCATTAGAAGTGACTAATTTTTTGTCCTATGTCTCCACACATATCTCTAACAAAGGAAAATAATTACAGACTATGTTCTTCCCTTAAAATATTATCGTCTGTATATCTCTGGATATCCACTAATTTACTGATGACTGGACATCCACCCACATGTCCCAATTAGTAAGACTGAGTTTTATTATGTTTTCCTACATCAGCTTAGTTCATTTTATTTTTAATTAACTAGTTTAGGCATGTGAGCATCATGAAACCTGAAAGCAGGTGACAGGTATTTGTCACATTTTCAGGCTGTGGGGTGTGGAAAGAGGGGTTAGAGAAATAATGAGCGTAATGGAGTGGACACTCTCTCTTTTTCAGTAGTCTTCTCCATTATTTGCAAAATCTCTATAGATAATTATATGCTCCTTCTCTTTTTCCTATGCTTTCCCTCTTACCAGAGTTTAGAATGTAAAGACAGCTGCAACTGGAGATTAGCGATGAATAGCAATGGCAGAAGGTTTGCTATTTTTCCTTCATTTTATGTTGTAACACCTAATTTGAAAAAGCAGAAATGGACACTTGCCAGACCAAGAGATTAAAAGCTAAACCAAAAATAACAACGATGGAGAAGGGATTGGAGGTGAATGTTCACAGTAAACAGTTGTGTTTTGACATAGAGAAGGAACAAGAGATGAAAGGAGGTGGGAATTTGTGTCTGCAGAGAATATATGTTCTGATAGCCTCTGCTTCTTCCGATGCCAATTGTTTTTGGATTTCTCCTCAACATCATATCTATAGCCACCATTTCCTAAATTTTCATAAATATTTGCTAAACTCATTATTTTCCAAATCACCTTTTGACAATCTGTGTTCTTCTTTTCTATTTACATATGCTATCTTCCTTAGAAATATCTCCCCATGTCGGGGAGAAGTAGCTAATAGATTTAAGTTTGGAAACTTGTAGTGAAAACGGAGTGACATGATTTCAGGTCATGTTCTATTGTATGAATTAAAGTTCTCTAACAATAATGGGCTTGTAAGGCATAGAGAGTCGACCAGGCAATCTTAATTCTTATCCAGGTTACTTCTGAAGCCACATCCTGCTTTAAACTCTAAAGCAACAACAAAAAAAATAAGACATATCCTGACCACAAATCAGTTATATCGATTTGACACCAGTTTTTATTTTTAGATATAATTCTCCATTTATCATTTGTCCTGGGAGTTACAGTGTATGTTGTGCTTTTTTATTAGAAATGATTTTGAAAATATTTCAGATTACTAGTTCTAGAACCAGTGGTTCAAAAAGCTAGCTGTGTTATTTAAGACATAATATTTTACTTCCTTAGATCCAAGTATTATTAATTAGAAAACATAATATTTTGGCTTGATTTATAAAGTTACTTACAAACTACTTTGTACCTTTCCTTACTTATCTAACTTGGTTTTATGTTTGAACCTACCTTCATTTCACGTATATGAATTTATAGAAAGCATAGCAATTCTCCACATTTTAATTGAATGTTTAAGCTGAATAATTTAATAAATGTATGAACACATTTTTAAATGGTAAAGCCATTTTTAATTATAACTTTTACAATCTTTACAAGAGTATAGTTCCGAAAAATGATTCTGTTATTTTCTTCACTGTATCTCATAAGTCCCAAGACTTTAAGAAGTGAAAATAACAACTTATCTGAAAAGATGAACATGTATGTAGAAGTTTTCTAAAAACAAAATTTCATAATCTTAATGTGTTGTGCTTCAAATTAGCACATCTACTAAGCAATTTACTTGAAAATATACACAGAAAATTCTAGCAGTAAGATGACTAAAACATGACAGAAACAGAAAAAAAAAGTTTTTGTCATGTAAATGATTTGGATACAGATCTCCAGTTTAATGGCTTTGGGTTTCTTTCATTATAAAATTGTATTGCATCTTTGTAATTTCCCTTTTTGGCACAGAGGACAGGTGTTATACAGATGGAGAAACAGTTGTGGTTTTATGGTATCTCCTCTCCTAAACACATTAGTATTTGTCATTCACTGGAGTCCTCTTTCTAACAATGACAAATAACCTCATGTGCACTTGTTAAAAAAAGACTTTAGTAGCTGGAAAAAGAGAAAGCATGTTTCACTTTTATCATGTTGAGAGTAAGAGATGAAGGGAGTTTCCTTATATAGTGTAGATACTGAATATATAAGAAAGTGGTTTTCTGATCCCACATAAAAGTACTCATGGAAAGAGGCTCTGGTTACAACATAAACTAGTTTTAAGCCAGAAAAAAGACACCTCTCATTCATATCTACCACCTACCAATATACACACACAAAAAAGGAAAAAATATGTGCCAAGTTGCAACATAGATAGATGAGAGGCCTCTGGTGGCAGTGATAGAAGTAACAGGATATTTATAGAAATGGTGAGAAAAATTGCAATGCAATTTACATTTCCATTTATGTGACTTCAAGGCCCTTTGCAGACCAAATTTTCCAACTTTCAGTTAATTAGGTCATTTATAATAGAAGTGCCTTAGTAAAGATTGCTGCCTGGACAGTAGAAGTAGAACATCAAACCAAATGACCCAAACCAGTGGGCAGAGATAAAAACTTAGAGACATCTCTCCTGCTCAGTAAACTGAACTCTCCACTTTTCAGAGCTTCCTTTACATGGATCATTCAGGCATTTTCCTGCAATTGAGTTTTTTGCATATTCTGGATATTAGTCCCCTGTTGGAAAAATAGTGTACAAGTATTTTCTCCCATTAAAGATTATTTCTTCACTCTGTTGATTGTTTCTTTTGTTCTGCAGAAGCTTTTTAGTTTAATAGTTTCATTTGTCTATTGTCTTTTTTTTTATTTGTTGCCCATGCTTTTGAAAATTTAGTCATAAAACTTTTGCTTGGACAAATACCCTAAGATATTTCCCCTGCTTTTTTCCTACTATTTTATAGTTTTGAGTTCTACATTTAAATATTCAATTCATTTGGAGTTGATTTTTGTGTATGGTGAGAGATAGGTGTCTAATTGCATTATTGTTCATATGAATATCTCATTTTCCCAGCATCATTTTTTGAACATGGTGTTCTTTTCTTAACTTATGTTTCTTGTGACTTTGCCAAAGATCTGTTGATGGTAAATGCATGGATGAATCTCTGAATACTCTAGTCTGTTCCATTAGTTTGTGCATCTATTTTTTATACCAATACCATGCTATTTTGGTTCTTATAGCTTTATAGTATAATTTGAGATCAGGTAGTTTGATGACTCAAGCTTTGTTCTTTTTGCTAAGAATTGCTTTGGCTATTCAGGATCTTCCATGGTTTAATATGAATTTTATGTGTTTTTTGTTTGTTTTGTTTTTTTTGAGTTGGAGTCTCACTCTGTCACCCAGTCTGGAGTGCAGTGGCCACTCCTGGCCACCGCAGCCTCGACCTGCTGGGCTCCGGCGATCCTTCCGCCTCAGCCTTCCAGGTAGCCAGAATTACAGGCATGCGCTGCCACGCCCGGCTGATTTTTTGATTTATTGTAGAGATGAGGTCTCGCTGCCCAGGCTGGTCTCGAACCCGCGGGCTCAGGCAATCCACTCACCTCAGCCTCCCAAAGGCACGGGATTATAGGCTGAGCCACCAAGCCCAGCTTAGGTTTTTTTTTTTTTTTTAATCTGAAGAATGTCAGTGAGATTTTGATAAGGATTGCATTAAATCTGTAGATTGCTTTAGATAGCATGGTCATTAATTATTTCAATCTATGAGAATGAGATATTTATTCATTTATTTGCATCATCAATTTATTTTATCTGTGTTTTATAGTTTTTTTTTTCTTTTACGAAGTCTTTCACTTCCTTGGTTAAATTAATTTTAGGTATTTTAATTTTTGTTTTTGTAGCTATCGTAAGTGGGATTGCTTTCTTGATTTCCATTTTAGCTAGTTCTTTATTGGTGTACATAAATTTTGCTGATTTTTGTATGTTGAATTTGTCTCCTGTAACTTCATTGTATTTGTTTCTCAATTCTAATAATTTTTTAGTAGTGCTTAGGTTTTTCCATATATAAGATTATGTCGTCTACAAAAAGCGACCGTTGACTTCCTCCTTCCCTTTTATTTCTTTCTCTAATTGACTGCTGTGACTAGAACTTCCAGCACTATATTAAATCAGAATAAAAAAAAAATCGATTTCCTTTTTTAGTTCCATTTCTTCCCATTCAGTATGATGTTAGTTGTGAGTTTGTCATATATAGCCTTTATTATATTGAGGTGTGTCTCTTCTATGCTTACTTTGTTGAGATTTTTTATCATGAAGGGACATTGAATTTTATCAAATCCTTTTTTTGTGTCTATTGAGATATTCATATGATGTTTTTCTTTTATTTTGTTGATGTGATGTATCACATTTATGATTTGCATATGTTGAATCATCCTTGCTTCTCTTGGATAATTCCCACTTGATCATGTTGCATTATCATTTTGAAGTGTTGTTGGATTCAATTTGCTAGTATTTTGTTGAGAATTTTTGCATCTTTGAACTTATTTCTTATTGTGGTGGTGTATGGTGTATAGTATTTGTGTCTTTCATCTGAAGGACTAGGACTGCCCTAATTTATCTTTACCCCAGAACACCAGAGGAAATATAAGATCAGACTTTCAACATCATAATAATGGTCAGGCAAGAATAAATTGAGCATTGGTCAGAAAAGAGCCACAAGGGCATCTGCCAGTGTGAACAAGTTTCTCATATAAAGGATCCCCTTGTCTATGGATCAAAGAACTAAGCATTATACTGTCTGCCAAGTGAAAGGAGTATTCCATAAAAGGCACACTATAAACACTGTAAATATGCACATTAAGCTTTCCTTCATTTTTTTTGTTAGGGCAGGGTTGCTAGCCACTCTGATACTAGCCACAACTTAACTAGAGGCTCTCAAAACATCAACAGCAAGGTCTATGAAAGTCCCATGGACAGCAGTAGGTTTAAAATAGTATAAATACTCCTCAACAGGTACAGTTGTTGGGGGCAGGATTAATAAATCTTAGAATTTAATTAGTTTCTTTTGTGCCCATAATTCCAACCCTCCCAGTCAACTGGAAATTTCAGTAAGCCCATCTGATACCATGTGTGCTATCACTTCTAAGAGTATCAAAACCACAACATATTGCTAATAATATTTGAAATTTGGATTTTGTAATGTGTATCACATTCTGGATCAAATAATTTTGGTTTTGAATGGAGACAGTTTGACTTACTACATTTTAATGCGTTTTTTAAAAGGTAGTGTGGTTATCAGTACCCTAAAATACTGGTAATTCCATAGAAAAGTTATACTGGATAAAAACCTGCTTCTTAGAAAATGTGTTTCTTAGCAAGAGCTAATACTTTTGATTGAGTATTTTAAAATGCAGTTTTCCTTTCTTGGTACTAGATTTCATCTTAAAAATGTCAGAAAATGTGCTGAATTTAAGTTTTTCCAAAAGAAATTTAGAAAAAAAATTTGCTCATATTAGTGGTGAAAATAAAGAATAATCACCAGATGCAAATATCCACTAGAGAAACATAAACAAATGGGCAAATAAAAAATACAAAAAGAAAGATGGTAGTCCTATTTTTCAGCAAAACACTCAGTCTTTATTCATGCAGAATAGTAAATAATCCGAGAGAGAGAGAGAGAGAGAGAGAAGAGAAGAGAGAGAGAGAGAGAGAGAGAGAGAGAGATTTGCCATTTTGCCATTGGAGACAGATCTGAAGGCAAGAATATAATTACAATCTAATTAAAATCAGAACATATAACTTCACTAATAAGAACAACGGCAAGTCTTTGGTAATTGCTGAAATATACAAGTACAACATTTGTTATTATTAAGTTGCTAAAGATAAAAAAAAAATGAAAGAAAGAGTTATTTTCTAATTCATGTTTTTCTTATAGTATTGATTCCTAAGAGACATATATGATTTCAAATTACAATTTATAAATTTTAAGTTAAATATGCCCCCAAAATGCTTATGCATAAGTAATAAAAAGTTGCAAATGGTTTAAGTCAAGCACTAAGTAACATTTTGCTGCAGATACATTTCATTTGATGGGGAAATACATGAATAAAAGCTGCAGTCTGTAATGTGACCTAGGCATCATTATAAGATCAGATAAAAATGTGGTTCTCAGGACATGCTAAGCTTCAATAAATAACAGTGCAATCATATTAATAATCAAATATGATATAATTAATTTTTACTTTAATGGAATTTTCCATTTTCTTTTTTCTGGTCCTTTATTCAATTGTTCAGTGCCTAACAGTAAGGAGTAATCACTAACTCCAATCTTCTGCGTTTGGTTCTCTATCCAATTGTTCAATATCTAATATTAAGAAATAATCAACTCTAATCTTCACGTTTCCCTTGCAGTATCAGTAAAAGAGAGCAACTTGTTAATACTGTGTATTTAATTATAGACAGTGCACCTAATCAGAGTCAGCATGGAGAAGGCATGGTTTTCTGCATCTGCAGGTTAACCTCTCTGAATACTAAACAGCACGTGAAAGCATTCAGCACCGATCCTAATTCAAAGTAGATGATCCATAAGCATTTAGTTATCGGAATGTCAATTTGATCTTAAACTTTATTTATAGAGAAGAATATTAAAGGTCACATAACTTTAAAAAGTAGTTTGTATACGTGTAATTAAACATTTCAAGTTTAATTACTAATCCTTCAAACTTTAAAAAGTTAGTTTATGCCAGCTAAAAAATAGCAAAAAAAAAAAATTTGTGTTATTTCAATTTTGCTATGTAGCCATCATGATCAACTGAATCTAAATTTATATTAAAATATGTTAAAATAAAAAGGCAAATTAATTAAAAGGACTGAATTTGCTATGAATATTACATAGCAAATCAAATATTTAATATTTCCCTAAAAACTAACTTTAATTTTAAAAATTAATCTTGAAATGCCTACAATAAATGTAAAGCACATTTTCATGAAGTTTTAACTGTTCAAAATTATTCTTTATTAGGTAAAAACTATTTTAGAAATGGAAACCAAAATTAAAATCAAATGTGCTCAGAAATCATGACAGTTAGTGTACAAAAACATGCTTAATCACAAATATATATTTTATTTCACCAAAATATCTTAGAAGTCTTTTACTTGGTCAGATTCGTTTTTTACTTTATCAATATGAGCATTCTGTATTTTACTGAATAAAATAAACAATAATAGATTGTGATTATTATTTCTAAAATATATCACTGCAAGGCTCTAAACATACAACAAGAGAGGCATACATATAATATATTACAAAATTCTTATGGGAATTATTTTAATATGTGTTATCCTTCTTTATATTTTAATATTTTAATTAGGAAATGAAATTGCCCATACAGTCATGGTGGAGAAGTTAAAAGGTTATGACTGGACATATCATCATCATGTCGCAATATTCCTGCCACAGAGTAAGGTAAAAGAGAAACAGAAAACATCAACCTTTTGAAGCATAGAGCTTGGCTAATGTTAACAAAATGAGGTTTCTGAACTGTTCACACCCTTGGAAAAAAGTTTGCCTCATCAGCAGCAGAATAGATAAGGGCTGAATGTTTGTTTACGTGGTTATGGATTAAGAAATTTGTGAAGATTAGTCCATTCCTTGAATGAGCTTTCTCACTTGGTATCATCAAACTTCCATGAGCTAGATACTTACTATACAAACTAGAGAAAGCCACCCCTCACCTAGCAAGGTCTTAAAACACCCAAAATACAACTACCTTTTAATTTATACCCATTTTTCAAAAATGTTTTTGAGAGACTCTTGCAAATAATTTATTCTAGGGATGTAACTTCTTAGAAGAGGGCCTGAGGCTGTAATATACAAGATTGCTTATGCAAAGTGAACTGCTATTAGTAAAGGAAAAACTGAAATTCAAACTGTTTATTTCTTATGTCTTAATTGAGTCATTTCATATTTGTATCAGTTTCTTTGCTATTTAAATATTTGTATACATGCTGTTGGCTCTAATACGAACTTCACAACAACCTGTTACACAAGAAAACTATATTGTTGTGCCTCTACTAAGTCAATAAAGGGACTAAATCTCAAAATGGCGCATTATATCTGTTACTCTTAAAAAAAATTAAGCTCCATTTTCAATATCTCCAAATGTAGTTAACTCTTCAGAAAATTTCTCTAATTGTCCAATTTACCTAGAGGATACATCTCAGACTCTTAACTGAATTCTGAGAAAAACATAAGCTTTTTATTTGTAAAAAGCTTTAACCTTGCCAATAACAGTATAAGAAATGCCATTTTTCATCTGGCTACAGCCAGCTTCTTATGGATCTCCACAGAACTACTCCAATTCTCTTTGTCATGGAACTGAGAAAATTGAAGCGATTTATCAATCCCAAATCGTAGCATGCTAGAGTGTAAGACTTTCAATGACTTTGTTTTGACCTTGCTTTCTTTGGTGATTCGACATAGGTGAAATAGACTTGGCCTGTAAAAGCTTCAAGGTCACTCTCAGATGAAAAAAAAAGTATCAACTAATATTAGTAGATCAGCAAAACAATGTTTAAAGAAATAATAATGTTCATTTATTTAGCTATTTTAATTACTGATAGTACTATGCTTTTGGTTATTGAGTTAATTATAATGTTTTTTTTTTTTGCCATATGAACTTGTGAGTATAAATATGTGTGAATCAATTATTAAAAAAAGAATTAACCTTCTGAAATGGGTAAGTAAGATCACCTCTGTTTACTGAATCAACACGCATCCCAAAAGTCAATCCACATCATCCCCTTTGGTATGGTGATCTTTTGGCATCTTAAATTCTGAGAACCATAGAATCAATCTTCCTATTATTTATTAGTGCATTGGGCAATAAATAACACCTGATTTTTATCAACCAGTATAGAGGCAGTAAAATTATCAAAATTAATGAGAAAAAATAGTCAGTAATTTAACCAATTGTATTTGTTTTATTATAATTTTTTGGCATGGCAAGGAGATATTATTTTCTATTATTGAGAAAATACTAACAAAACATTTAAAGCCTTATAGAGAATGAGTTACCTAAGACTCTTTCACCTCCCATGAATATTTTTTAACTTTTATAAATGTTTTTTGGTACAAAATAGTGCAAGTGTTTTAATAGTTGATTAATGTCACTTCTCCAGTTATTTTTAAAGTATATTTTTTTACTGTTTCTTTTTTTCTGTTTGTACCATACCAAAAAAAAAAGAACTTCACTGTGCATGATACAAAAAATGCTTAGCATTTTAAAGTGTTGTGGCTAGAAATTATTGAATATTCATGATCATATTTCTGTTTTACATAAATTTTAATGTATAGAACAAGATCCCTAGGTACTACCGTGCTAAGGCAAAATAAGTACATTCTTTCCTGGGTACTAATTGGAAATCACTTTTCGTGAAACATAACCTCTGACAATGCATTTGGATACTTAAATTTGGGGTTAAATATATGTTCTGAACACAACTTGTTTATTCTCCATGGTAAAGTAAATGCATCAAACATGTGGCAGCTAAATAAATGACTGGATGGAAGAGGTAAATATATAGGTAGGTAGATAAGTGAGAGAGAGAGAGAGAGAGAGAGAGAGAGAGAGAGAGAGAGAGAGAGAATAAATAGGTAAAATTTGCTCATCTAACCAGAGTGGCTCCCACTCTATTCTGTATAAGACTCTATCTAAGGGAAAGTAGTAACCATTGTACCAATTAAGTTTTACATGAATTAGTAGAGTAATTGGTCTTCTCAATGTATTTTGGGGGGTAACATAAAATTATTAATTTTGAAATACAATTTTTCTTTTTGAGTTGAAGTCCCACTCTGTCACCCAGACTGTAGTGCAGTGGCACGCTCCTGGCCACTGCAGCCTCTACGTGCTGGGCTCCGGTGATCCTTCCACCTCAGCCTTCCAAGTAGCTGGAACTACAGGTGCGCGCTGCCACGCCCGGCTAATTTTTGATTTATTGTAGAGATGAGGTGTCGCCAAGTTGCCCAGATGGGTCTCGAACCCGCGGGTTCAGGCAATCTACTCACCTCAGCCTCCCAAAGCGCTGGGATTACAGGCTGAACCACCACGCCTGGCTGAAATACAACATTTTAAATGTTTACACATTGATTATTTTTACCACTGTCTTCACTAAAAATTAATCATTTCATTACTAATTAAATTTTTCTGATTAATACAGTTCACAAATGATGGCGTTAGATTTTTCACTTCTTCTAAAGTGATACATATTTAAAGTGTAAGTACAAAAAGATAATGACTGAAGTAAAATGTTCAGCAACATCTAACAAACCAATCCCTATGGAATGTTACCATCATTCTATTCCATAGGTTTCTCTGAAACACAAGTCTTTGCTTTGAATTTCAGTGTCTTAAAATGCCAGAACACATTTTACATTTTCCCCTTTAAACTGGCATATTCCAAGTGTTTAAAGATTTCAGCTGTAAACTTTGAATCAAAAAATAAATTTTTCGAGCCGGGCTCGGTGGCTCAGCCTGTAATCCCGCGTTTTGGGAGGCTGAGGTGAGTGGATTGCCTGAGCCCGTGGGTTCGAGACCCGCCTGGGCAGTGAGACCTCATCTCTACAATAAATCAAAAAATCAAATAAGGAATCTGAAAACTGTACAATGTTTTTATTTTATTGTATTTATGTGTGTGTATACTTATAATAAAGTTTAACTTTTAAATTAGTCACAGTAAAAGATGGGTACTAATAAATATTAATAATATAAAACAATTATAAAATGTAATTAAGTAAAATTTATGTGAAAGTAATATTTTGCTCAATATATCTTATGGTACTGTTCTTACCCTTCTTCTGATGGAGAAGGATATTTCAAGATTTCAACACACTACCCAGAATAGCATACAACTTAAAACCACAGAAGGCAACACAACCAACAAGGAGGAGACTATTTTACTAAATTTACAGGTATTAAAAATATGGTATATTTACCACCTAAAACAAAAACAATATTTTCTTTTCTCAAGTTTTAACATCACTATTCTGCTTCTGTGGCCCCTCACATTTTTTTTTTTTTTTTTTTGAGTTGGAGTCTCACTCTGTCACCCAGACTGGAGTGCAGTGGCCGCTCCCGGCCACCGCAGCCTCGACCTGCTGGGCTCTGGCAATCCTTCCGCCTCAGCCTTACAAGTAGCCGGAACTACAGACGCGCGCTACCACGCCCAGCTAATTTTTTTGATTTATTGTAGAGATGAGGTCTCGCTGCCCAGGCGGGTCTCGAACCCACGGGCTCAGGCAATCCACTCACCTCAGCCTCCCAAAGGCGCGTGATTACAGGTTGAGCCACCGAGCCCGGCTTCCCATCACAGTTTTTAAATTGTTATACCTTGAAGAAAATAAAAGTTCAATTTCAGTCAAGAGCTACATGAAAGTACAAAATCTGAAAGAGAAAATGAAGAAACTGGCAGGTTAGTTAAGGTAAATTCAATTGGAAAGAGCATTTCTTTTGTGCATTTCTATTTTGCAACATTATACAATATGTTTGCAGTAACAAAAGTAATCTGTTTAAATAAATTGGCTTCTGAATGAGAGTGCAATCCTACAATTCTTTCAAGGTTGGGGGAAGATTTTATGGGAGGGAATGGAGTATAATGAAACAATAGCAAGAATGAGTTCTGAAGTCTAGAAAGTACCTGGCCTGTTTTGGGTAGCAGTGTGATTCTAGTGCAATTAGACCTCACAAAATATCTACAGAGGCTGGACCAGGCTGTGAAAGATCTTGAATGGTAGAAGGAATTGTTTTTTATTTTACTGACACTAAGAAACAATGTAATGGAGATTTTTAAGCAAGAGAATCCCAAAGAACAGTCTGAGTTGTAAGAGAAAATGATAACGGAATGGAGGATACTGTATTAGTGGATGAGAGGCTGAGGCTGGGAGAAGAGTGAGAATATTGCAGTAGTTGAAAGACTAAACGGAGACTCTCTAAGGGAAGTGTTACAAGAGGTTAAGAGAATGGATGCAGGCCACACAATGAAATATTAACAGCTGAGTGAACTATATGAACAGCCATTTTAACACTGCCTAGTTGTCAGGTTTTTCTAGCTGTTCAGTTTAATTTGCCCTCTAATCCACGAGCCACGGACAGAACAGATTTCTCAGAGGTAGCTATTGATAATCACTTTACAACCCCATCCCCAGTCTGTTTCTTAAACAAGTTAATCTAATCAATTCTTCATGACTTTCATGACACGGACCCCATCAACATGGCAACTGTCATATAACTAACCTTCCCATCTCCCTGGTGTCCATCACCTAACATCAGTATCTGCAGCTGTCACCTCTGTGATGACATTGAGCAGAATACAACCCAATCACCTTGGTGACCTTCACTCATCTAAGGGAAATCTTAAAAGGCTTCAACTTTGAGCAGTTGCCCATCTTGCTTTGCTAAGCCACAGTCTGACCGTGTGGCTCCTTGAGTTGTAGTCACCATGTTTCCTAGCCTTTGCTCTTTCTCCTACCTTGGGGAGGTGATCCTCTCTCTCTGTCTCTAACTTATTTTCTAAATAAACTATATTTTCTAATAAAAAATCCAAATTATGAAAATACATTGTTTATAAGACTCAACCAAATAATATGCATTGATCTAACATTTGTGTTACATTATTCTATAGTTAATAAAATTTATACTTCTCTTAGAATAAGGATAAAACAAGAATATCTCTAGAAAAAGTCCTAAAATTAGAACTTTTGTTTAAATGTTATACAACCATGCAACACTTAACAACAGAGATACATTCTGAAAAATGCATCATTAGGTTACTTCATAAGTGTGCAAATGTCATAGAATGTACTTACACAAACCTAGATGGTGTAACCATGTACACACTTAGGCTATATCTTATAGCCTATTGATCCTAGGCATGTTACTAGCTAACATGTTCCTAGCATGTTACAGTGTGGAACACTTTCGGCTGTGGTAACATAATGGTAAATATTTTTGTATCTAAGAATAGAAAAGGTGCAGTAAAAATACGGTATTATAATCATGAGGAACCAGTGTTATATATGTGGTGAGTCATTGATCAAAACATGGTTATGCTGCACATGATTTTATATATATAAAACTTATGGGCATATATAACGGTTGTGTGCATATATACACACATACATTTATATATGATATATTTACATATATTTGCATTTTATACAATCCTTACATACATAACATATTTACTGCACATAGGTATATTTACTCTATATGTTTACATATATAAAATACATTTACACACTACTGGTAGAGTATTATTAAATGCGTAGGAATTTAGAAAAAAATCATATAATTTAAAAAATTATATTTATACTTAACTGATTTGATTTGATTTTCTTAATTAGGAAATAAAACATTTCCACTAAAAGCATAAAACTTTTTTATCATGGACTTTCATTAATTACATATATGTATATATATATATATATATACATGCATACACACACACATATTTGTATATGCATATATATACATACATATACATATATATTTATATATACATTTATCAATCTTTTGTTGGGAGATGATATCAGTCTCCCCTAGAGCTACTAAACAGACAACGTAGAAAATGAAAATTTAAAATAGGAGTGTTTACATGAAGAGATGTAATAGGCAATCACAAAGAGATAACTGAATAAATACACTATGTATATTATGTACAGAATTTTAAAAGCTGTAGCTTTTTTATTTAAACATTTCTGCTAAGGAAAATTGACACCATATAGCTGCAAACATCAAAGTATATGCAACTAAGTTATTACAATTTTTAATCTTACATCAATTTATTAAGCTATAATGATTAATATTAATGAAAGCAGCTAATTTCAAGAACTTATGTAGTTGAACACATCATAAGCATTTGTTTTTTTTTTTTGAGTTGGAGTCTCACTCTGTCGCCCAGACTGGAGTGCAGTGGCCGTTCCCGGCCACCGCAGCCTCGACCTGCTGGGCTCCGGCAATCCTTCCGCCTCCGCCTTCCAAGTAGCCGGAATTACAGGCATGCGCTATCATGCCCGGCTGATGTATTTGATTTATTGTAGAGATGAGGTCTCGCTGCCCAGGCGGGTCTCGAACCCGCGGGCTCAGGCAATCCACTCACCTCAGCCTCCCAAAGGCGCGGGATTACAGGCTGAGCCACCGAGCCCGGCTCATCATAACCATTTGTATTTCTTCATTAGGGGGAAGAATGTTTGCAAAAGCAACCTTTTAATTTGTTCAAGGTGCATAAATCTAGAATAATTTGGAATATTAAATGTACATATGTATATTTGGTGTACAATTAGTAGTAAACATTATACAGGCTACAGAGTACGAAGAAATGTGTAGGACACAGTTTATTCTATTAATGATCTTATATTCTACTTAGTAAGATTTTGTTCATACATGTGACTGCAATACAATATGTAATCAACAATTGATAATATACTGAAATCTTTCCACAGCACTTTTTGTAAATAGCCACTTTCTCAAGTACCCTGAGAGACTTATCAACACCTTACTGCTGCTGCTATGCACCTTTTCAGGGGAACAGAATACTAGTTGGGTTGTGTGAGAAGGGTATACAACATAGGCTCTGATTCATGTGTCCATTTTCCCCATATCTTTAAAGAATAACTGACACTTGATCTCTGCCACCTGATCTTAGATTTATAGTTTATCTACAACTAATTTTAATTTTGAATTTTATTTTTTTATTAAGATTAGTAATAGATTTATTTTTGCTGTATCTGAAGAACACACGTTTGGTTAATCTCTTATGTAATTCTTATGACAAACCTACAAAGCATTTTGTTATCATCCTAATTGTATATATATTAGTGTTTATTAATATTCAGAAACATGCTGAAGGATGTGTAAATATTAAGTGGCAAACCTTGGTTTTAATGTATATATTCTAGCTGAAAGGCAAATGTGCAATTTTTTACTATAACTTGCATAATATTCACTTCTTTCAGAGCTAGCATTGTCTATTACCATTGAGAGAAAGCAAACATTCATAGCATGCTTACCATATGCCAGACATATTACAAACTTCTACATATATGTTAACTTATTTAATCCTCACAACTTGGAGGTATAAAACAATAATATTATTATTATTCATTTATATATGAAGAAGCTGAGTCACTTAAATAATATGCTCCAGCTATAAAGTGGCAGATTTATCAAAGTCAATCTTTGTGGTTCTAAGGTCTGCATTCTTAGTAATGAACATATATTGCTTTATAGAATGCCTATCTGATATTCAATATACATTTCAATCTTAGTATTATAAAACTGTATTCATATGCACTCTTGATTCTTACTCGCATGCTACCATAAAAATTATTCCCTTCTAGTTTTCTCTGTTTTAGTAATAGCAAAATCATCTACCCAACCCCCAAATCTAGATTCCATTATTAATTGACATTAACTCTCTAATCCACATAAAAATTAAGGAACAAATTTTATTTATATTTAAACAGTCTACCTCTAAGTCTTCTGGTTTTGCATTTTTCCCCGTTACTATAGAGAGCACCCCCCAATTCTCCCCTTTCATACAGAACCTTTTCTATTTGTAACCCCTTCAATTTGTTTCATCTATCAAAGGAAAAACTATTTAAAACAAGCATAAAAGGATAGAACAAAAATTTATGTCATTCCTTTGTATGTAGCATTGTAGTTACATTATCACTTTTAAAAAAATTATTTGAAGCTCTGAAAGAGAAAGAATTATCTAAGAATTTAGAGAAAGTTCCAAGTGTTTGTAGAAGAGTCAAAGATTTAGATTTAATGATGCATGGTATCATCCTTACCTCTTACTGTTCAGAATAGCCAGAGAATAAGGCTAAGTCTTTTCTGAACTATCCATAAAAAAACAAGCAAACAGCCGGGCTCGGTGGCTCAGCCTGTAATCCCGCGCCTTTGAGAGGCTGAGGTGAGTGGATTGCCTGAGCCCGCGGGTTCGAGACCCACCTGGGTAGCGAGACCTCATCTCTACAATAAATCAAATACATCAGCCGGGCGTGGTAGCGCGCACCTGTAATTTTGGCTACTCGGAAGGCTGAGGCAGAAGGATCCCCGGAGCCCAGCAGGTCGAGGCTGCAGTGACCGGGAGCGGCCACTGCACTCCAGTCTGGGCGACAGAGTGAGACACCAACTCAAAAAAAAAAAAAAAAAGCAAACAAATAAAAGTAATAGTCCCAGTCTTTGCTTTCAATCTTTCAATGTATTTTGTTTTCTACATCCATACTTTTTTTTGTTTGTTTGCTTTAATGGTGGCGTATGTAATCCCTGCAACCACACAGTAGGTCAATAATTTTTTATTGAATAAATGAACAAGACGACCATAAAACCTAAGCATGGTCACCTATGTAAAATGCTTTACTCTCTCCCTCATTTTATATCACACACTATATTTCTAGTCCTCTAACAAATAATTCCAAGAGCTGTTGCAGAGATTATTAAATACTAAATTGAGTTTAGTAACATTCAAAAATCAAGTTAGTTCAATATTCCTGTCACGAGTGAGACAGGTCTACTGGAGCCAGTTAGCCCTAGCTGAAAGACTGCAATAAGATGTGAAACCACGTAAAAACAAAACGCTTCAACAGAATAAACTTTGAAATAGAAAAGAAGACAGCAGTATTTTAGGATTATTTTAAACGATGTTCACCACTGTTATTTAGAATACTTTCTTCTGATGCCAATATTCATTAACATATTGTAGTCCTGTGTTTGCTGGTGTTGCTACTGTTATTGTTTTCGCTTGTTTTGTGACTCCCAAGGTCACTGAGTTAGGCGAGAACAAGATGGCTAGGGACTGCAGCTCAGATTATATTAATTTTCTAAGCAGTTTACTACTACGCAAAAGATATACAAACAAGGGCTTGCAGATTCAGGATATCCTCTGATTTCCTTCAGCGATGGAGGCACAGTTTTGGTGGCCAATGCAGTTCATATGGAGTGAGCAATCCTCTAGATTTTATTAAAATAACTAAGGTAAGGGGCCAGCATTAAAAGACCCAGCATACTAAATATACAGAACTATTACCTCACAGCTGTATACTTTGATATTCAAATTTGTTGCTGCAGAGTCTACAGAGTCCTGTTCATTGCCTAATGTAGCTTTTAAACTAATTCACTATCTATGATAAATTTTGAACATTTTACATATTGTAATTTGCTATTATTATAAAGTATACATGTAAAATTATTTTGGATTATTAACTTTTAATGTGTTAATATCTCTACATTATTAAATGTAACTGTTTCTTTAAAATATTATTTTCTAACATTAAAACATTCACTTATGCATTAAAACATTTTATTAAATATTTCATATGCATAAGACAGGCATTTCCAAGTCTTAAATTTCAGTGGAGACAGACCAAAACAAAAGTAAATAAGAACAAACACATAAATAGTTCAGATACTTACAAATGCACTAAGCAAGTAAAAGAGTACAATATAGTAAACAAATGACTGCAGTGGTAAAGATTGTGGGATACAACATTATAATAGGTTGTCAGGGAGGAGGTAATATTGGAGCTGAGAATTAACACTTAGGGGCCTGTCATAAAACGGTCAAGGAAAGGTGAGTGAAAAGTAAGCAAAGAGGACCTGAAGTGGTAATGTGTTTCCCACACATGAAGAATAGTAAGACCATTGTCACTGAAGCACAGAGAGTTAGGCACAGAGTGGCACAACACAAGATTGGAGGAGCAGACTGGTCTAAATCACTTAAAGCCCTCTTACGACATGATAATGTGTTTTTATTTGTCACATGATAAACAAAAAGGCACAGGAGTGTGTAAGAGAGAAAAGTATAGGATCTGTTTTACTTTTAAGCCTCCACCAACAACCACTGGAGAGAGGCAAACCAATTGAGTAAATGGTGCTGGGAAAACAGACTGATCACATGCAGAAGATTGAAACAGGACCCCTACCTATCACCATACACAAAAATCCACTGTAAATAGATCAAAGACCCAAATATAAAGCCCCAGACTAAAAGAATCTTAGAAAACACAGGCGACAACCTTATGAACACTGGATTAGGCAACCAATTTCTAATCAAAACCCCAAATGCTCATGTCATAAGAGATAAGATAGACAAGTGGGACCTCATCAAACTGAAAGTTTCTGCAAAGCAAAAGAAACCAATAGGGGGAGACAGCCTACAGAATAGGAAAAAACATTTTCCAACTGTATTTCTGACAAAGGCCTAACATCCAGAAGCTACAAGTAACTCAAAGGTGCCAAAAGGAAACAAACAAACAAAAAACAGCTCTATTAAGAATTGGGCAAAATATATTAATACACACTTCTGAAAAGAAAACATGCAAGCAAACAACAGAATATGAAAAAATGCTCAGCCTCACTAATTATCAAAGAAAGGCAAATTAAACCACACAGAGATACCACCTAACTCCAGTCAGGATAGTCATCATCAATAACTCAAAAAACAACAGATGCTGGCGAAGATGTGGAGAAAAGGGAATGCTTCTACACTGTTGGTGGGAGTGTAAACTGGTAAGTACAACCTCTGTGGAAAACAATGTGGCAATTTCTAAAAGATCTAAAAATCGACCTTCTATATGACCCAGCATTCCCTTTCTGGGATTATACTTGGAGGAGCTCTAATCTTCTATAAAAAACATACCTGCACATGCATGTCTATCACAGCATTATTCACAATAGCAAAAACATGGAACCAACTGTACTGCCCATCAAAAGTGGACTGGATAAAGAAAAAATGTGGTACATATATACAATGGAATATTACTCAGCCATAAGAAAGGACAAAATTATGGACTTCGCAGCAATCTGGATGGATTTAGATTCTGTAATACTTAGTGATCTATTACAGAAACAAGGAACTGGGTGCCACATGCTCTCATTCATTAGAAGACCCTGAACTTTTACCATAATACTATGAGAAAGGATTGGCAGTAGCAGAAAACTGCCAGGGAGGGGGACATCAATAAAGGTGCCTGATCCCTAATCTGGCAAAGTGGAGACCAAAGGGAGACCTAAACTTTACCTGTACAATGACCACTTTTATACCTAATTCTGAATTGTAGCCCACATCTTTAAAATTAAAAAAAGGAAAAAAAAAAAAGAAAAACTTTTGTATAACTGTTCTATAGAGAATGTATCATAAAAATTATTTTCTAGTTGATCATTTAACACAAACAAGATTCATAACTATTTAAGACCAAGTGTAGAATTAAATTTCATCTATTATGGTGAGGTTTTCCAAATAATTAATAGTCACATAATAACCAGGGACACTGCTGATATGTAGGTTCTGTCCTGACAGCAAAGTTCTTTACATTAAGAAAAGGATTATATGTGCTAATGACACAAAACAATACCATTCCTCACTGGAATCCTAGCCACTGATTAAACTTGATTATTTCCCATAGACAATTATTTCTTCCATTCTACAAATGGGTTTGAAACTCAAACAGCTATGCAGATGAGCAAGTTACAAAGCAAAGAACAAAGTATGCTGAGTAATATGACCAGCATTGCATGGGAAAATTGCTCATTTTTGACCATAAAAAAAAATACTATATATTTTTAACACATAATGGAGGACAAAGAAAATGAATGGGTGTGCAGTTTCAGTTTGTGACAAAATAGTCACAGGGGATCGTAACTGAAAAGTTCATTCCCTGTATTTCTTTCTTGAGGCTGGACAATGCTTTGGGAAAATTTTCAAAGGAAGGATTCAGCTTCAGAGCATAAAGAGATGATGACTCCCATGAAATTCATCTGGTATGAGGGAAGAAAACATATGCTTACAGCCCCATAGAATTTTATGGCAGGATGAAACTTTAAAATGATTGAGTTCAAACCTTTAGTTTTCAGGTGAAGAGATTGAAGATTTATATCTCAGTATTCACTATAATATACGATTTTAGTTTGGTTTTCATAAGAATCAGAACATCTAAGGAAACAGAAGATACTTGCATTAACTTCTTCTAGTAAATATAATGAAAAAAAGTTTAAATAAAATATGAAGCGATATTTTGGAATTATGAGAAGTAATCTACTAGGTAATCTGGGTAAAATCCACAAGACAATGCATCAGTGAAAAACTGTGAGAAAATCTCAATAACCTTAAATTTCATCCAATCAATAATACAAGAATATTTTACTATTTATCGAGCACGAAAGTTTGTATTTTTAAAAAGATATTGTGCATTCACAGCATGTAATAAGAAGAAACAACCAAGAAAGCATGACCAAGACTTCCTTACCAGGTATAATACAATAAGGAAATTGCTCTCACTTTCATCCCAGAATAGCCATTTCAAGGGTAATTATGGCAATTCAATGTTAAAATGCATTCAGAATTTAAAAGTGTCAAGCTTATAACATTTTAAAACTTAAAAAAATCAGTAATATCCGCAAACAACATATTAAAACATTTATTTTATGTAATTTGGTGACAAAATTACCTATGTATGTTTTAAAATTATTTAATTATAAAAGATAATTTAAATTTCAGCTCAGATTAATACAACAATAGATATAAATGTTGATCCAAAGTCATTTAACAAAAATTAATCATAATTTGTTTGTTAAAAATCTTGTTCTATGTTTACATCATTTGAAAACAGTATCAAATTTATCAGGCATAAAACTCTTGCCATATACAAGAAAAATTTATCATTACGTTTAGTTCTAGGTGAGGAAACTGGAGTTCAAATAACTTAAGAAATAAAAGTCCATAATGATCCCAGAATTGAAACTCTACTTCTGCCTTCACTATCTTGCACTGCAATTTAAATTTAATATATTCACATTGCTTGAGGTGGAAAAGCTGGTGTATTATTTATTTCTCATATCTCTCAAGATTTTAATGCTTTTTGGTTAACCTTATCAAAATTAACATTATGCTGATTTTTTAGGGATAAAGATATTGGAAGAACTATTTCCTTAGGGTTTTGTTTTTTTTTTTTTTAGCATTTGGGGGGTCACTTAAGAGGTCTTATGCTAAATAGGCTCTGTTTGGGACCGCACTTACTAATATAAAATATTATGATTCAGAGAATGTCTGGGGATGATTTTGCTTATTTATGAATGGCACATTTTCCCATACAAGTCTTTAATTCACCTGTGCTGTAAAAAAAATTGTTCTGCCTCTTGGTCACAGTGACCTTATCCTAGAACAGACATGTTCTAAACACGAAAAGAAAAACACTCAAATAATATCTGCAGATAGTAGAAAAGTGCAATATTTTTTGAAAACAGGAAGGCTTTTGTTTTTTGTTGTTTCTACCATGTATTATTTTGTTTAGAATAAGTATAGCTGATATTAATATTTTTGATTTGAATCTTAAGTTAGAATTGTACAAATGTCTAAATCCATAAAAAGCGATATTCTTGTTAGCTAATTACCAATTTGATACAGTTGCTTTCACTGAATGACTTTACCTGTTTTGTAAAATGGAAATTCGAGCTGTAGGCAAAAAGTAAGTTCGAGTTATCTCTATGAGAAGGCAGCTCAAAGTTTGATTTGCATCAGACTGATAACTTATAGTCTTATAAAAAGCCTTATAAGAATGAATCAGGTTTTTACCACAGTGAATTTGTATGGTCTTTGAAATATGGGACACAATTCCATACTTGAACACTTGATATAGTAAAGAAACTTCAGAAAAGAAACACAAAACAAACTGAGATAAGCTGATATATCAATGAACATGATATATGGCATATCACTTAACACTATTCAGTATCCATCAAGAGGTCAAGTTCAGTTAGGTAGCTTCTGAGTGTTATGTCACAGTGTTATATATATATATATATATATATATATATATATATATATATATATATATATATATATATAACAATTAAAATGTGGAATTTGAGTTATTAACTCATAAAACAACAGATGCTGGAGAGGAGGTGGTGAAAAGGGAACACTTCTCCCCTGTTGTTGGGAGTGTAAACTAGTACAGTCTCTGTGGAAAACAGTATAGTGATTCCTAAAAGATCTAAAAATCAACCTTCCATACGACCCTGCAATCCCCCTACTGGGAATATACCTGGAGTAGCTCAAATCATTCTATGAAAAGATACCTGCACACATAGGTTTATTACAACATTGTTCACAATAGCAAGAACATGAAACCAACTGTGCTGCTCATCGAAAGAGGACTGAATTAAAAAAATGTGGTACATATACATGATGGAATGGAATATTATGCAGCCATAAAGAAGGACAAAATCATGAACTTCACAGAAACCTGAATGGATTTACAGTCTATATACTGAGCAATCTATACCAGAAACAAAGAACTGAGTATCCCATGTTCTCACTCATAAGCAGACCTTGAACAATTATTGTATAAGAAAAAGATTGGCAGTAATGGGAAACTTCAAGGAGGGAGACGTAGGATTGGCAATAGTGGGAATTTGCTGGGAGAAGGGGTTACACCTCATCAACAAGGGTATCTGCATAATGAACATCTGTCTAACTAACCCTGAATTATACCCCCATATTTAAAAAAATTAGAAGGGGAAAAAAAAGAAAACGTGGAATTTGTCATTTTTTTAAAAGTGTCTCACTGTCACCTAGGCCGGAAAGCAGTGGTGTGATCATAGCATACTGCAATCTCCAACTTGTGGGCTCAAGTCATTCTCCTGCAGCCTGTTGAGTAGCTATGACTACAAGTGTGTGCCACCATGCCTGACATTGTATTGTATTGAATTGTATTGTAGTATTGTATTTTACTTTACTTCACTTTACTATTTTATTTTATTTTTTTATTTTATTTTATTTTAAAGGTAGGATCTCACTATGTTGCCTAAGTTTGTCTGGAATTCGTGGCCTCAAGGTATTCTTTCTTCTCAGGCTCCCAAAGTTTTGGGATGATAGGCATGAATCACCATGCCTGGTCAAATTCACATTTTTAATAATGGAAGGGAATATAACAAAATAAAAAAAATCTGTGCATATTAAATTGTTTTTAAAAATTGTGTATAGAATTTTTTTTTTTTTTAAATAAGGTCTTGATCCAGTTGTGAAGCTTTGGCGAATTTCCCTTTTGAGGAACAAATTTAGTCCTCACTAAGTCTCTTCTCTTCTTAGGCTCTCCAAAACCAATATACATACACTAATAATCTCTCCTAGTGCCAGATACCAGACACTTAGGGACAGCCTCTGTGCTCTAGAACCTGGGAAATTATTCAAATTAGCCAACCCACAGGGAACCCCTTAGAAACCTACCCAACTCTACCTTGTTGTCCATAGAGAAGTTGCCCCTATAGCTCATCTTACTGTTACTCTGTCTCTTGGTGTAGCACCCTATGAGATATTTCCTGGCAGCCTTCTCTTTTTTGGAGCTGTAAGTAACAGAAAATTCTGCTTTCATCTATCTGAGGGTCACTGGGTTGTGATCCACCATCAAAAGAATCTTTAAATCTTATAAAACATTGGGTATGACATAATGAGTACTGACTGGACCATGGCACAAAATACACAAATCTCAGTGAAGGCTCTGCCATTTGCTAGGAAGAGAATGCATTGCAGTTATGTCACTAAATGAAAATATTCTTATTGAGACCACATTCTATGAGAGAGATGTAAGACCTGTCCCATCAATTCTTTGACTGTAATTATTGGCAGGAAGTCACCTTGTCCTAATACCAAGAGTAGGGATTCCTAAATTAATGTATAAAAATATAAATTTATACACAAATACATTTAGATGGAAGGAATATATGTTTTAGCAGTTTATCAAATAAATTAATAGTCTCCTTAAATGTAGCTATCTTTGAAATATCTTTAACATAAAACATTCTTTGCTTCAGATTTTATGAAATAAGAACGCAAGAATGATTGAATCAAAAATATTGCAAACAGCCTAAACATACTTTGAGGTAGAATTAACATGTGTATAATATTAATGCAAATATTATTATCAATTTTTAATTATTTCCTATGAAAGAACTTATAAAAATCCTAGGTGTGTTCTAAAAACACTATCATGATGATACTATTATTTCAAACTTTTCCATGTACTGTCCTGTTCTGATAATGCATTTTTAAGTTTTTATATCATTTATGACTCATTTGGATATGACTTCTGATTTACAGCTATTCGTTTTTTTAAATATTCAGTTTCTTCATTGATACAATTTATTTAAACAGAGCATACCCTATAAAATGTTTTGCTAAATAGTCTTACTTCTCCCTAAAACAATTAGAAACTAGCTTCCAATAATTCATGCCTAAGGAAATTATTCCATGTTCCCTCATAGAAAAAGATGTCATTGTGTTGTAATTCCTAGAAATGTAAGTATTCTATGTTGAGTCCTACTGTGTTTGTGTTCTGCCTATGAAAGCCTGCTTTATTCTCTATTTTCCATTTAAAAAGAATAATTTGCATTTCATATAAACTGAGAAAATAATTATTATTAATTTAAGTATTGTGACAGTGATACTTGCTTTATAAATATGCATTCCATTTGAGTTGGAGTCTTACTCTGTCGCCCAGACTGGAGTGCAGTGGCCGCTCCTGGTCACCGCAGCCTCGACCTGCTGGCCTCTGGCGATCCTTTCGCCTCTGCCTTCCAAGTAACCAGAATTACAGGCATGTGCTACCACGCCCGGCTGATTTTTTGATTTATTGTAGAGATGAGGTCTCGCTGCCCAGGCGGGTCTCGAACTCGCAGGCTCAGGCAATCTACTCACCTCAGCCTCCCAAAGGTGCGGGATTACAGGCTGAGCCACTGAGCCCGGCACATAAGTGCTAGCATCAGCAATTCTCAAAGTTTTCAACATTAGCAAGGTTTATCCGGCATAAACTCCTAGAGTCATAATTATTCACCTTTAAGTTCACTTTTGCTGTGCAGGTACTTTTCAAAGCAGGTAAACGATGAACTCTGATTATCATGCTTTCAGAGGTCCCAAGGCCTATTTAAAAGAAAAACTGTAATAAGAGAACAACCACATTAACTGACTCTCCCAGATAGACATATCATCAGTGCAATGGAAACTAGAAATAAATACTAATTTGCATGTTTCAAAAACATTGAATGGATAATTTTGTTTAAATGGTCCCAAATCTTTAGCTTTGGTGAAGCTAACAGAAAAAAAATATATACAAATTTTCTCCGAATGGTCTTATGAATCTCAGGCCTCACAAGTTTCTCATGAATAAAGTTTTAGGAAAATTAAAATTAATGATCTCTCTCTCTCTCTCTCTCTCTTTACACACATACACACACACAACACACACACACACACACACACACACAAAATACAAAATACACATTAACAGCCAGTAACAAAAAACAAAATAAGGCCTGAAAAAACTTAAAACAATTGTCAGACACATAATCAAAATGGCTTAGAAATAACAGTGTTTAGACATATAAACAACATATTTTGAAAGAACTAAAAAGAAGTCTTAAAAGTAAAATGAAATCACATAAATGAAATGTAAAATTTAAATGTAACCACAAACTGAAATATCAGACAAGAATATTAAACCAGAAGAGAAATCTACATATGTTAAACAGGATGTATAAGAAAATAATTTAAAATGAAAACTATAAACAAGCTCTAAGATTCCTGAAAATTTAAAAAAGGAAATGGAAAATGTAGATGAAGAAAACATGCTATTGAGTCAGAGATATCACTGGAAGATATATACACCAAGACTTTTCCAGAAGTAATAAAATATGATACTCCATACAGTAACAGAGCCTAGGGAATGCAATTACTATTAATATAAAGAAGCCAGTGGAGTGATTTAGTAAAATTATGGAAAAGTAAAAGCATGTAATTTATCTAGAATATTGTACCCAATGATATTTATAATTTAAAGGAATTACAATTAGTTTTCAAATGAAAAGGGCTAGCCCCCATGAACCTTCATAACTGAAAATTCAAAATATTGTACTACAACAGAAAGAAGCAAATGATACCAAATAAAATTTATCAGATTAAAAAAGAGAACTAATAAATTAATAACAATATATCTTAAGCTATAACAATATTAGCTTTATTCAAAATGATAGTTAACAATATGAAATAGATCTAAAATACATGAACACAGTAGTATTCATTGGAATTAATGACAGACTTAAAAATGTCTTAAAGATTTTTGGGGGGGGTTTAGGTGTAGCATTAGAAAAATTACTTATTATTAGAGTGGGTTAAAAACATGTATTAGTATGTGCAGCATATTACAACAATTATGCCCAAATAATAAGGTTTATAGAAAAAATTCAAAAAATAAGAAAAGAAAAAAGTTTACATAAAAATAGAACAGGTATAGGAAAAATAGAAAGCATAAAATAAAATGTTAGACAGAAATGCAAATATCTGTGGTTATAATAAATCAGAATGGAGTAAATGCCCTTATTACTCTTATTCAATAGTGTACTGAAATCCTGGCTAACGAATAAAACAAAAGAAAACAAAGAGTATACAGACTGAAAAAAAGTGTCTTTTCAGATGACAAAATCACCTATGTAGAAAAATCCCCAAAAACTTACAAAATAAATGAATAAAACCCTTGCCATTTATAAGTGATTATAGCAAGGTTACAGGATACAGCATTAATATACAAAGGGCATTTCTTCTTCACCAGCAACGAGCTTTTGGCATTACAATTTAAAAACAAAAACACCACTTACTGGCACCAAACATATAAAGTACTTAGGAATAGATTTAACAAAATATGTACAAGTTCTATGAGGAAAACTAAAAAACTTTGATGAAAGAATCAAAGAAAATCTAGATAAATGAAGAGATATTCCATGCTCACTTAATATTGTTATCAGTTCTTCCCAACTTAAATCAATCCAACTACATTAGTGTAATTTCAATCAAATCTAACATCTCATTGGAGAGGCAAAACAAAACCAAAGAAAAAGAATTAAGTCAGTTGAGTGAGATTATCTGCCTTCAAGACTTACTATAAGACTATAGTAATAAAGGCAGTATGATATTGGCAAAATAATAGATAAATGGGTCAATGGGTAAGTATCAAGGACTCAGACACAGATTGATACAAATATAGTCAACTGATATTAACAAAGAAGCAAAGACAATTGAAAAGAGTAAATATAGTATTTCAAGCAATAAATAGTGCTGAAAACTGGACATTCATTGGCAAAAGAATACATTTAGACATGACTTTACACCTTTCAAAAACTAAACCAAAACAAAAAGAAAGAAATATCTCAAAATGTATCATTGAACTAAATTTAAAACACAGAACAATGATATTTCTAAAATATAAGAAAAAATAATCTAGGTGACTGTGTTGGGTGATGAAAATTTAGATGTAATACCTAAAGTGTAGACTGTTAAAGGAAAACTCAATAAGTTTCATTAAAACTAAGAACTCTACAAAACACACTGAAAAGACAAGCTAATGACTGGAAAAAAAATAAAGACCTGTAAGACGTACATCAGATAAAGAATGTATATCCAAAACATACAAAAAATACTTAAAAGTTAACAATAAGCTAAACAACCCAGTTAAAAAGGCAAAACATCTGTATAGAAGTTCATCAAAGAAGACATGCAGATGGCAAACAAGCATATACAATGATGTGCCACATCATCATTCATTAGAAAATAACAAATTAAAATAAAATTATACCACACTATAGCTATTAATTGGCAACAATTTTTAACACTGACAGCACCAAATGCAAGTCAAGATGAGCAATAGGAACTTTTACTCGTTGCTGGTAAGAATACAAAGTGCTATAACCACTTTGGAAGATAGTTTGACAGTTTTGTACAAACACATACCATATAATCCAGCAATAGCTCGCAAACGAATTGAACACATACAAAAACCTGCACACAAATGTTTGGTACAGCTGAAAACTTAGAATCAGCATAGATGTTCTTAATAGGTGAATGCATATACACATTGTGGTACATGCGTGCAATGCAATAGTATTCAATGACAAGAAATTAGCTACTAAATTATGAATACGCATAAAGGAACATTAAAGTCATATTGTTTAGTTTCAAATGCCAGTCTGAAAAGGTACATACTTCCCAATTTTAACTGTGCTACATTATGGAAAAGTTTACTTTAATAAACACAGCACATGTAATTATTAATAATCAAGAACAAGCACACTGTTACCAAATTGAATTAAAATTTTACAATATAATATAATTAAAAACTCATAAAAAGATATAAATATTTAAATGAATCCCTCTTCAAAATGCATTGGACCACTATTTAAAACTTTAAAGCCAATATTAATAATACTTTCATGGTCTTTTAACATAGATATAGAGATAAAATCTACTCATTTTAATACTAAAATCCTAAAACAAAACAAATTTTAAAAACATCAAGTTAATTAATCTATCCAAATAGTATTAGCACAGTACTACAACTAATAGATATTTCTCTAACAAAGAACGTAGAAATAGTTTAATAAAGGGGCTATCTTAATAAATTTCATGTAAGACAGCAAACCCAGATGTTCCTCATGAAAAAAGTAGAAAATACAATTAGCGAAACATCACATTTATCTTTTGTCAAAATAATTTCTTAAAAATTTTTACTAGGAATGTATTTCACTAAAAATAAAAATACAAACGTTATTCAACAACATTGACATCTGGTATTTCAAGGTAACTGCTCATAATCTTTATCTCTTTTTTTCATTGTACCTCTCAGAACTTAAAAATCTTGTATTTACATTATACATTACTTTTCCAAGATTTTAAGTAAAGTGATAACAAATCCAGTGTGTCAGTCCATTGTCCTTAATTTTTATCACTTACCTAATGAATGAAATCTATACTATCAAATCCTAAGACTATTGATTCCAGTTTTTATCTGTGTGTGTATATATATCGTGTCCATACACACACACACACACACACACACACACACCACACACACCACACACACACACACACACACACACACACACACACACCACACACACCACACACACACACACACACACACACACACACACACACACACACACACACACACACACACACACACACACACACACACACACACACACACACACACACACACACACTTAGTCTAAGAATGTGAATGTTTTGCTGCAAAGGAATAGCATATTTAAGGATTTTTTTTTTTTTTTTTTTTGAGTTGGATTCTCACTCTGTCACCCAGGCTGGAGTATCGTAGCACACTCATGGTCACCCCAGAGTTGAGGTTCTGGGCTCTGGAGATCCTTCCGCCTCAGCCTTCCAAGTAGCCGGAACTACAGGCGCATGCTTCCATGCCCAGCTAATTTTTTATTTATTTTAGAGATGAGGTCTCGACAAGTTGCCCAGGATGGTCTCGAACCCGCTGGCTTAGGCAATTCTCTTGTCTCAGCCTTCCAAAATGCTGGGATTACAGGCTGAACAACCAAGTCTTGTCCATATTTAATAATTAATAAAAGCTCATCATCATATTAATAAGTAAAGATTCAATTATATTTTTAAAGAAATAATATTTAGATAAATTGTGATTAACAAATACTAAAATTTTGTTACAGTATAATCAGAGCTTTGTCTATTTTGCTCACTGATGTATTCTGTTTCTACATTAGTGCCTGGCATATAGTATGTGCAGATTAATTTATGTTAAATGTGTACATTGATTATTTGTCAATTTCTAGCAATTTTAGCTATTTTGCTATTAATTTATGTTTTCAGGGATAATGTATTCGTTGTAATATTATCCAATGTTTTTTGGTTAAATTATATGAAATTGGCAGTATTTTATCTCTTTTACATCTTACTGTGAATAGGTTGAGGGAATCATCTGGTTACATAATAAAATAGTGACAAGTAGTAATCACACAATTATGTTAAAATGGCTACTTGGGTTCGTGCCAAGGAAATTACAATGCATGATGTTCATAACAATTAAGTTTTTATTCCCTGCTATTGTGTGCTGTGCATTTAGAAGATTATAGTTTCAATTTTACCTTTCTAGACCCTTCCTCTAAACTTTTCAGTGACACACCTTTTAAAAAATATGAGCTTTCACAACGAACTTTAAAAAGTAGATCAGGAAAGAGTGCCAGCTATCAGTTGACCATTCATAGATGCTTCTTTCAGAACTGGTGGCTCATTAGAGGCTAGCAGCAGATGACCACAAATGTACACACATTAAGAATCATCAGCAACCACATATTCTTCACATTGATCTGAAAAAAGTAATTACTTAACAAAGATAGCGAGGGAACAATGAAACAGATAGGCTTAGCAAGGCAGAAAGAAGGGATGAGCAGTATCTGATTTCTTTTTTTTTTTTTGAGTTGGAATTTCACTCTGTTGCCCAGTCTGGAGTGAAGTGGTGAAGTGGCATGCTGCTCATGGCCACCACAGCCTCGACCTGCTGGGTTCAGGCAATCCTTCTGCCTTAGCCTTCCAAGTAGCTGGAACTACAGGCACGTACCACCATGCCCGGCTAACTTTTTAATTTGTTGTAAAGATGAGGTCTCCCCAATTTGCCCAGGCTGGTTTCGAACCCATGGGCTCAGGCAATCCTCTCACCTCAGCCTCCCAAATTGCTGGGATTACAGGCATGAGCCACCACACCCAGCCTGAATCAGATTTCTTAACTTGAGTTCTTGCAGTCAGTGTGTGTTCCTGCCTGTTTTATGAGATTTTCCCATATCCTCATAATAAATATTTCTTTCTCCTTAGGCTAAAGCTGATCTTCATTTGAAATCAAAACAGTCCTAAGTAATTGTCATATCAAATAAGAAATCTGATAAAGCACAATAGAGCCTGCGGGGTATAATTAATTACACTCCCCTGTATCTACTTTGTTCTCTGACAGCTATCTAAAATACTGTTTTAATTATTCATTGATTAGTTTTTTGCTATTATGCCACCAAGAGAAAAAAAAATCTCATACAGAAGTGCTGATGCCCTAAACAAATCACTGCAACTGGTATTTTTAAAAGTGGAGATATTTTTCTTAGTGCCTACTAAACTTCAGTATTAAAATGTTTTTTTCTCATGAAACTGTAACGTCGTGTGTGTGTGAATGTGTGTGTATGTACAAGCAAAAATGCTTACTATTGAGTCACATCATTACAATTTAGTAGTGACAGTTTATACAAAAAATATAATATAGAAATAACGTTAAAACCTAAATCTAAGGTCTTAGATTTGCAAATTATAGATTATAAATTCTGCTTTCGAAAGTTCAGCTGGCAATGACCAAAGAATTAGGGAATTCACAACTCAAGGAAGAGAGTTTTAAACTTATTATTGGGAATAAACTTATTATTGGGAATAATTCATTTAAAACTACATTGGGGAAAAATAATTTGTATGCTTAAATAGATGTTATAAACAACAAATGAGCACATGAACTAAATAGTGCTTCTTACACAGAAAGGTGTATAAGTTAGAACTATTTTTTTAAAAAAGATATACAAGGAAAAGCAAAACAAAATGACAAAATAAATCTAGTCTATGAGTATGGAATAAGATTTAAAGCTATTCCCACCCAGCTTCTAAAAATGTAACATATACTGTTTGGTTTTTCTGTTCCTGATTTATATACAAGGAGTGAAGTACTATGGATTCTGCAATTTTAGATAAGGTAGAGAATATAAAATGTTATCCATAATATCACTCCAAATATTTAAAAACTAAATACAAATAAAAATGTGATACATATTTACAAATCAAATGGAATTGTAGAAAATTTGCATCTTTAATTTTGGCATTTCTGTTAAGTATAATTTTTCAATTAATTAGCGTTTTTAAAGACATTGTATTAAATTATAAGACACTGAGACTTAGAAAATATAATTTCTTCCCTGCAGCATAAAATAATAAAGACCAAAACCAAGTAGAAACTCACATTTTCTGATTTCAACGTCTGTGACCTTTAAACTGCATTTTTCTCCCTCCTTCATATTCAGATATTTTAATATGATTTTATGATAAAATCAGAATTAAAATGGAATAATATCTACACAATATGAAACAGGAAGAGTCAGTATTTTCACTATATTCTGACTGAAAAGAGAAAAAAATTCATAATGTTGTAGTTCAATATATTATTTCATTAGTATCATTCTGAAAAATTGGTAGTTTTAACTTTTTAGACTCAGTATTTTTGTTTGTTTTGAAAGATCTGTGAGATCCTCATATAATTTATTTAAATGTCACATAATCTGCCAGCTACATCTCTATATTACTGCAAACAAAAAAACCAAAAGTATGATTATAACCACTTCCAAATATTGGCTAAGTAAAAATAAGTTACAAAAATGGAGCTTATAAATTACTTCAGAATATTAATATAATTTTATTTCCTATAAGTAGAGATATTTGCTTTAGCTTCAAGATTTATGGCAAAAATAAATACTGACCAATGCTGGCTATTTAATAATAGTAAAAATCAAGTATCTAAACAAAAATACTTCTTTGAATTGTTAAATAAAAACATATTTTAAACTATAACTCAATTACAAGTCTCTATTTCTCATATTTACATATTTGCAATTTTACATTACCATTAAAACATACTATTTCTAGCAGTGTAATTTTTTAATGAATTTAATGGAGCAGAAATTACTTCAAATGATTGAAAGCTATATTGTATTTAACAATAGTCATTGTTCATTGATTTTACCATGGATTCTTTTTTTTTTTTTTTTTTTTTTGTGTTGGAGTCTCACTCTGTCGCCCAGACTGGAGTGCAGTGGCCTCTTCCGGCCACCGCGGCCTCAACCTGCTGGGCTCCGGCGATCCTTCCGCCTCAGCCTTCCGAGTAGCCGGAATTACAGGCATGTGCTACCACGCCCAGCTGATTTTTTGATTTATTGTAGAGATGAGGTCTCGCTGCCCAGGCGGGTCTCGAACCCACGGGCTCAGGCAATCCACTCACCTCAGCCTCCCAAAGGCGCGGGATTACAGGCTGAGCCACCGAGCCCGGTTTACCATGGATTCTTGTTGTAATTTATACACATTTTAGTTTAGTTTTGCTGTTATGATTCCAGTCATCTCTTTTCATTTTTTTTCTTAAAGAATCATTTCATTTTCACATGCTCTACAATAATAGCTTCTATTCTCAACTGATGACAAAGATGCTTTACATCCCAAGTAATTTCAGCATGTCTACTGGACATGCAAACTCTTCCTTTTCCTCAGCATAATTTAATTGCTATTTAATGTATCTTTTCATTGCACAGAGCAGCAAACTTAAAAACACATATGCTGAACTCTAATTTGTGATCTCTTTAATGTTGATACTCTCTAAACACTTAATGCTACCTATGGCACAATGAAAAACAACTAAGAGGATGAGGCTGATATGACAAATCTGAGCTTTATGCATAGAGAGACAAATTGCACCATTCTATTGTAAACCTTTAGCTTCTTCTGGAATTTAATATAACATGGGTGTCAGATGTTGGCCTTCCAAAGACATGCTGAGATTTTTTGATTCACTTCTCTGGCTCTTGTCTATTAATAAATTTTTTGACAGCATCCTGCTGAGTAGCAAAATTCAGTGACAACTTTCAGATATGTGTTGCCAAGTAAGATTCTGAGAGCATGTAGTTTTCATCTGGTGCAATTTAAAGCATGGCTTTTGTCATTTCTCTCTCTCTCTCTCTCTCTCTCTCTCTCTCTCTCTGTTTCGGTGTGTGTGTGTGTGTGTGTGTGTGTGTGTGTGTGTGTGTGTGTGTGTGTGTTTGTGTGTGTTAAGATTACTTAAAATGATATCTACTATCTTAGTATATCTTGAGTGTATATTATAGGATTGCTAAATTTAGTTTTACAGCAGACATTTAGAACGGACGCACCCTACATAACTGAAACTTTATAATTTTATCAGAAACTCCACATATCCCCCTCTCCCAGCTCTTGGAAACCAGCCCCTACTCTCTGCTTGTACAAGTTTTACTATTTAGGACAATTCATATAAGTGGAATCGTTCAAGAACTTTCATAATGTCTTATAAAAACCAGTGACGGCCGGGCTAGGTGGCTCAGCCTGTAATCCCGCGCTTTGGGAGGCTGAGGTGAGTGAATTGCTTGAGTCCGAGGGTTCAAGACCCCGCCTGGGCAACTTGGCTAGACCTCATCTCTACAGTAAATCAAAAAATTAGCCAGGCATGGTAGCGCGCGCCTGTAGTTCCAGCTACTTGGAAGGCTGAGGCCGAAGGATCGCCGGAGCCCAGCGGGTCGAGGCTGCGGTGGCTGGGCGCGGCCCCTGCACTCCAGTCTGGGCGACAGAGTGAGACTCCAATTAAAAAAAAACAAAAACAAAACAAAAAACAGTGGCTGTGCTATTTGTATTCCTACCACTAGTGTATGAGGGTTCCAATATCTCTGCATCATCTCTAACATGTTGTCCTTTGATAAGAGCTATCCTCACAGGTATATAAGGTGTTATCGCTTTGTGGTTTTGGTTTGAATTTTCCTGATGATTAAGGATTTTGACCATTTTTGTATATATCTGTTAGATAGCTGCATATTTTTTGAATAAATATCTATTCAATCCTTAACTCATTTTCAATTGGTTTATTGGGGTTTTTTTACTATTGAGTTGTGGAAATTCCAAGTATGTTTTATATATTAACTACTTAGCAGATATATGATTTTCAAATATTTTCTTTAACTTGATAAACTGCTTTTCACTTTACTTATTGGTTCCTTTGCTGTGTAAAAGATGTTTAGTTTGCCATAGCTCCACTTGTCTATTTTAAAGTTTGTTGCCTGTGCTTTTGGTATCATAATTTCAAATATCATTCCCAGGCCTAATGTCATAAAACTTTTCTTCTATAATGTTTTCCAGGAGTTTCACTGTTTCAGACTTTAAGTATTTAAATCATTTTGAGTTGATTTTGTGTATAGTATAAGGTAATGATTCAAATTTTATTATTTTGTATGTAGATGACCAGTTTGCACAACATTACTTTTTGAAAGAGACTATTCCTTTTCCATTGTATATTCTTGGCATCTATGTCCAATCAATTGACTGTATATTTTTGATATACATCTGAGCTCTTTATTCTGTTTCATTGTTCTATCAAAACACTAATGGCATTTCTTAAGAAAAATAAAAAGCATTTTAAAACCTCATGTGAAACCTCAAAAGGTGTCAAAAAGCCAAAATAATCCTGAGAAAGATTAACAAAGCTGGATGCATCATACTTCCTGATATCAAATTATATCTCAAAGCTATACTATTTAAAACAGTAGGTTATTGGTGAGAAGACTTTTGCCTTCTTGAGGCTGCCTATCCACAGCACTCTTTGACTATAAAAATTACCAGTAATGTTAAATATACCTTATTGTGTGTTATTTTGAAAAAAATAATGTACTCTGTAGCAAATTTTGAAGACTTTCTAAAGTCTTATACTAGCACTGCTGAAGAGGCAGTGTTTCTGGAGGTAGCGGCATATCAAATGCCAATTACTGAATCTTTCCTTATTTTTTTATGGTGTATCATAGAAAAACTACAGGAAAATTTATCCCTTTTCTGCTTTATTAACCAGTGGGTCAGGGAGAATATTATTAATGTTTCTTTCAGCCGCTTTCATATCTGTGGAAGCAACTTTATTGCAAACTTTTGGGCAAAGACAAAATGAAGACTGTGTTTCTTTATATTTAAAAGAATAATGACCATCTGCTAAAAGTGAATATTTAATTATGAAAAGGACGGTGAAACAAAAAGATAAGAGAAGGTGGAAGGAATTCAGGAGAATTGAAATTGGTTGAGAAAATTTTAAGGGCCAGGAGCAGTCTTTTCTAAGACCTTTGTATGTATCATTTTATAAATGTTTGTAACAGACTTACGAGTTATATATCATGGTTGTCACCATTTTATATTTGTAGAAATAAAATCACAATGAAAGCAAGCAATTCATTGAAGGTCACAGATAAATAGGCAGCAAGACTGAAACTTGAACATAAGCAATGTGTTCCAGACTATGACCCTAGTAGAGTCAATTGATGCTGTTCCTTACATCCCCATCAAAGCCTAATATGGTCTGGGATAGAGTTTTCTGTAAGCAGAGATAAATTCTTTCACTAGTGAAGTTAACTAACAGTTTATGTTGAGTTGATATTCAAGAGGGACATTAAGCAATTACTATTTGATAGTCAATAAGAAATTATAGATATGAACTTCTGGCTTATGAAATTATGACCATAGTTGATGTACGACTTTGCTAGGGCTGCCACAAACCAGGTGACGTAACAATAATTTATTTCTCATAGTTCTGGAATCTGGATGTCCTACATTCATGTGAAGGAAGTTTGGTTACTCCTGTGGCCTTCTTCCTTGGCTTATAGATGGTTGTCTTCATGCTGTAACCTTGGATGATCTTTTTGCTGTGTTTTTGTGTCCTTGCAATTTCTGTTGGATTAGGGTGCCCCTATTATGACTTCATTTAACCTTCATTACCTTGTTGAAGGTCCTGCTCTATAAAATAGTCATACTGAGTGTGAGACTTTAAATATAATGTATTTAGGGGGCACATAAATCAAATACTAAGAGGTGGCATAGAAATACTATATTTATGTATACATAAATATATACAAATGATGTATATATACATGGTGTATGGTATATGTGCATATATAATATATCAATAAAATTGCAAATACACATTTCTTATTAGTTGTTCTTTTTTATTATTTTTAGTTATTTATTTTAAAGATGTGAGGTACAATCCAGGATTAGGTATACAAATGTTCATTATGCAGGTACCCTTGTTGATGAAGTCTGTCTGCCCCTCCACTGGCAGTTTTCCACTACTGGCAAACCTGTTCTCCTTTCCCTAGCAGTTTCCCACTACCACTAATCCCTTTCTTATTGTATTATGATAATTGTTCAATGTCTGATTATGAATGATAACATGTGATACTCAGTTCTTTGTTTCTGTGATAGATCACTCAGTATTATAGACTCTAAGTCCAACCTGCTGTAAAGTTCATAATTTTGTTACTCTTTATGGCTGCATAATATTCTATCATGTCTATGTACCACAATTTTTTATCCAGTCCTCTTTAGGTTGGCAGCACAGTTGGTTCTATGTTTTTGATATTGTGACTATTACTGTAATAAACACGCATGTGCAAGTTTTTCATAGAGTGATTTGAGTTCCTCCAGGCATATTCCCAGTAGGTGGATTGTGGGGTCGTATGGAGGGTCAAGTTTTAGATCTTTTAGGATTCACCAAACTGTTTTCCAGAGAGATTTTTCTATTTTATACTTCAACCAACAGTGTGGAAGTGTTTTCTTTCCCCGCATTCTCCCCAGCATCAATTGTTTTTGGTGTTACTGATGATAGCCATCGTGACTGGAATTAGGTAGTATCTCAGTGTGACTTTAATTTGCATTTCTATGATGACTAGTGAAGCTAAGCTTTTTTTTTAATGTATCTGTTGGCTGCTCATATGTCTTTTTTTGAGAAGTGTCTATTCATATCTTTGCACACTTTGTAATGGGGCTGTTGGTTTTTTTTCTTTTTGGCACATTTGAGTTCCTTACAGATCTTAGACCTTTCTCAGATACACAGTTTGCAGATATTTTTTCCAGTCTGTGGGCTGTTTTACCACTCTCTTGATGGTTTCTTTGGCTTTGCAGAAGTTTACCAATTTAATGAGGTCCCACTTGTATAACTTATCTCTTATGTCACGGGCATTTGGGATTTTGATCAGGAACTGGTTGCCAGTTCCAATTTCCATAAGGGTGTCTCCTACATTTTCTAAGGTTCTTATAGTTTGAGATTGTATGTTTAGGTCTTTGATCCATTTAGAGTTGATTTTTGTGTATGATGATAGGTAGGGGTCTTGTTTTAATGTACTGCATGTATTCAGTCAGTTTTCCCAGCACCATTTACTGAACAGGCTCTCTGCTCCTCAATGGTTGATGGTGGAGACTTTGTCGAAGATGAGTTGGTTGAGAAATTGAGGTTTTGCTTCCAGTATCTCTATTCTGTTCCATTGGTCTATATGTTGGTTCTTGTGCCAATACAATGCTGCTTTGATTATTGTAGCTTTATAATAAAGCTCAAAGTTTGGGAGTGTATAATCTCCCGCTTTTGTTGTTGTTGTTGTTGTTATTTTGTTGAGGATTGTTTTGACTATTCGTGGTCGTTTATGTTTCCATATGAATTCCTGTATTGTTGTTGTTTCCAAGTCTGAGAAGAATGCTGCTGGTTATCTAATGGTTATTGTATTAAATATGTAGGTTGCCTTGGGTAGGATGGACATCTTAACAATGTTGATTCTTCCAATCATTGAGAGTGGAATTTTTTTTCATTTGTTTGTGTCTTCTTTGATTTCTTTGAGCAGTATTTTGAAGTTTTCATTGTAAAGCTCTTTCATTTTTCTGTTTAGGAAGATACTGAGGTATTTCCTTTTCGTTGTTGTTGCTATTGTGAACAGAATTGTGCTTTTTATTTGGGTTTCTGTTGACTAATTGATTGTGTATAGAAATGCAACTGTCTTTTGCACATTTATCTTATACGCTGAGATTTTCCTTAGTCCTTTATCAGTGCAAGGAAGTTTTTGAGACATTCTCTTGGGTTTTTGAGGTATAGAATCATGCCATCTGTAAAGAGAGATAACTTAACTTCCTCTTTTCTTATTTGGATACCCCTGATTCCCTTCTATTGTCTGATTGCTCTAGGTAGGACTTACAATACTATGTTGAACAGGAAGGGTGAGAGTGGGCATCCTTGTCTTATTCCAGTTTTCAGGTGAAACGGTTTCAATTTCTGTCTGCTTATCAGTATGCTGGCTGTGAGTTTTTCATAGATGGCTCTTATTATTTTGAGGTATGTTCCATCTATACCTAGATATTCAAGGGTTTTTATCAAGAGGGGACTGGATTATATCAAACGCTTTTTCTGTGACTAATGATGCCATCATGTGGTTTTTATTTTTACATATGTTGGTGTATTTAATTATGTTTATGATCTTGCAGATGGGAACCAGTCCTATGGTCTGGGGAGAAAGCTTACTTGGTCATGGTGGGTGATTGTTGAAATGTGTTATTGGATCTGGTTTTCTAGAATCTTGTTGAGAATTTTAGCATCTATGTTCATCAAGGATATTGGCCTTTAGTTTTCTTTCTTTGTTGAATCTTTACCTGGTTTGGGTATCAATGTCATGTTAGCATCATAAAATGATTTGGGGAGTGTTCCATCTTTCTCGATTGCCTGGAATACTTTCTATAGGATTGGTATCAGTTCCTCCTTGTATGTTTTGTAGAATTCTGCTGGAAAGCCATCTGATCCAAGGCTGATCCAAGGCTTTTTTTTTTTTTTTTTGGTAGGTAGCTTTCTTATGACATAGTCTATTTCCTGGATTGTTCTTGGTCTATTTAGGGTCTCAATTTCTTCCTGTTTCAAACTGCTGATGTTGCATGATGTCTGAAAGTCCTCCATTTTCTTTAAGTTTTCAAGTTTGTTTCCATACAAGTGTACATAATAATTTCGGATAACCTTCTGTATTTCTTCAGGGTCAATTGTGACTTGATTTTTTGCATTTCTGGTTGTGTTTTTTTTTTTAAGTTTTTTCTCTCTTTTTCTTAGTCTATCTACAGGTTCATCAATATTTTTTATTCTTATAAGAACCGGGTTTTTGTTTCATGATTATTTATATTATACTTTATCTTCTATGTCCCTAATTTAGGCTTTTATTTTGGTGACCTGTATTCTTCTGCCAAAGTTAGAGTTTTCGTGGTCTTGCTTTTCCAGCTTTCTTAGGTGATTTGTTAGACTGTTAACTTCTGATCTTTCCATTTTCTTCATGTGTGTTCATGGAGATATGAATTCCCCTCCTAGTACTGTTTTCATGGCATCCCAGATATTTTGGTAAGATGTTTCCTTGTTTTCATTTGTTTCCTGAAATATTTTCACTTTTTTTTTTTTCTATTTCTATGTTGACCCAGGAGTTGTTTAGCATCATGCTGCTTGGTGTCCAGGTCTTGTGGGTTTTGGGGGAATTTTGCTTGTATTGAAATTAATTTTTATTTCACTGGTCTGAGAAGGTGTATGGCAGTATTTCAACCTTATGAAATTTGTTTAAGCTTGATTTATGGTCAAGGATATGGCCGATATTACAGTGAATTCCATGTGGTGATGAGTAGAATGTATGTTCTACTCACTCTTGGATTGTTGGATGGAGTGTTCTGTAGGTATCAATTAAGTCCATTTGGCCAAGTGTCACATTGAGATTCTGGATCTTTTTGTTTATTTTTTGCCTTGATGATCTGTCTAGTGCTGTTAGTGGGGTATTTATGTCCCCAGCTCTGATAGTCTTAGAGTTAACATCTTTTTTTAGTTAACCTAGAGACTGCTTTATGAAAGTTGGTGCTCCTATGTTGGGCACATATATGTTTAAGATGGATATTTCTTGTTGATGGATTGAACATTTTATTATTATGTAGTGACCTTCCATATCTTTTTGAATTTTTGATAGCTTAAAGGGTTTTCTTTTTATAATATTAAGATTGCAACTACTGCTTCCTTTAGTGTTCTGTTTGCCTGAAAATTTCATTCCATTCTTTCACTTTGAGTCTGTGAGTGTTCTTTCTGGTGAGATGAGTGACTTGGTTACAATATATTGTTGTATCATATTTTATCCAATTTGCCATTGTATGTCTTTTCAGTGGTACATTTAGTTCATTCACATTCAGGCTAATTATTGAGATGCTAGAGTTTATCCCTGTCATGAGGTTCTTATAGAGTTTGTCATTGTTGCTGCTGTTTGTTTGTTGTCTTTCTTCTGAATTTTAGCTTGATTTATGTGTGTTTTCAATCTCTTTCCTGCATTCTTGAGAAGGGTGTTATCATTCTTTTTTTCCTTTCTTCTGGGTTTAATACATTTTTAAGTGTTTCTTGTAGAGTTGGTTTGGAGGTGGCATAAACTCATAGGGATTGAATGTCTGGGAAGGATTTTAATTCTCCATCACTATTGAAACTTAGCTTACTTGAGTAGGTAATTCTTGGTTGAAGTTGTTTATGTTTGAGAACTTTGAAGATTGGACTCCAAGCTCTCCTGGCCTGGAGATGTCTACTTTTATTCTTTTTTTTTTTTTTTTTTTTTTTGAGTTGGAGTCTCACTCTGTCACCCAGACTGGAGTGCAGTGGCCGCTTCCGGCCACCGCAGCCTCAACCTGCTGGGCTCCGGTGATCCTTCTGCCTCAGCCTTCCAAGTAGCCGGAATTACAGGCATGAGCTACCAAGCCCAGCTGATTTTTTGATTTATTGTAGAGATGAGGTCTCGCTGCCCAGGCGGGTCTCGAACCCGCGGGCTCAGGCAATCCACTCACCTCAGCCTCCCAAAGGCACAGGATTACAGGCTGAGCCACCGAGCCCGGCTTTGTTATTCTAATTGGTCTTCTCTGGTAGGTAGTTTGACCTTTCTCTCTTGCTGCCATTAAGATATTTTCTTTTATACCTACTATGTATAAGCAAATTACTGTGTTTCTAGGAGTTGGTCTTCTCACTTGTTTTCTTGCAGGGATTCTCTAAATCTCTTGTGTTTGAATTGTTTCATCTCTGATTAGATGAGGAACGTTTATTTGAATACTTTCATACAATGTTTTCTCCAGGGCAGTCTCTGGCTCTATCTGCCTCAAAGATTCCAATTAATCTTAGGTTTGGTCTCTTGATATAATCATTCATCTCTTGGAGGCTTTATTCTGTCTTTTTAAGCTTCTTTTCTATGTTTTTAGCAGTTTGGGTTAGTTCCATATTTTCATCTGCGAGTTCTGAGATTCTTTCTTCTGCTTGGTTAATTTTGCTTTCCATGCTTATCAGTTTATTTATTTCATTCACTGTATTCTTTGTTGCTGTTATCTCAGTTATCCACTCCTTCATTCTTTCTTCTTGTCTCTCCTCATTTCTATTTACTCTCTCTATTAATATCTTGATATCTGGGTTTGTAGTTTTAGACCAGTCATTCTGGGGCTCTTTATTGTTTGAGTCCTGACGTCTGTTTTTTCTGTTGTCCTCCCAGGAGTCTGTATGAAACCTTTGTTATACCTTTGGTTTTTCTTTATTTGTGTAGGTTTTCCTCCCCCCTCCCCACTCCTTTTTTTTTTTTTTTAACTTCCTTGTAAATTCTGTTGTTCAATGTTGGGGGGGGTAGTTTTTAGTTCTGCTTGCTCAATCTCCTATTCTTTCTTGTGTAGATCCTCTGACTTTGTTCAATTTTGAAACTTACCTGGGGGTGGAGGACTGGCTTTTTGCAGTTTTGAGATTTAATTTAGGGGGGAGATGTGATTCATCTGCAGATCCCAGTATCTGCTGACAGGTGTGGGCCCCCTGAAGCCCACTTTCCACTGCCTTGAAATCTGCCCATGTAGTGCAGGTATATGTTTGCCTCCTGAAAGCAAAACAAGATAAGAAAAAGAAAAATAATGAAAAAAGAAGGAGGAATTTGATCGGAAGGTAGAGAGAGAAAGAGAAGAAGAAGAAGGGAAACAGACAAGCATACCAGTAACAATAAACAGAGATACAAAGACAGAAAAATAAGTAACACAAAAACTTACAATCATACAAACAAACAACATCCAAGAAATAACCCCTGTTAATGTACTCACCCTAAAAAAAATCCACGCACAAACAGAAAATCTAAAACCATAAGAGTAAAATAACAGAAACAAAGCAAGTATGAAAACAAAACAAAAACAAAAAGACAGAAGGAAAAAAAAAAAACCCAAAACTAAAATAACAAAGAAAACATGCTCTGTGGCCATTTCTGTAGCTCCAGTTTCTTTTCATCAGCTACCACTGCATTAAAGAGCAGCTCCGGTCTCCAGTCTGTCTCCTCTGCTCTCAGCACAATCTGTTACGGTTGCTTCAGTGTAGGTCAGATGTCCCATGGATTACTGTGGGAGGAGGATGGATCAGAACTGGACTGACCTGGCTCTTCTGCTGCTGCTGCTCCTGTCAAGTCTTCAAATCAGATGTGTCTGTGCCTGCTTCAGCATGGGGGCGGGGCATCTGCCTCTCAGAGTCTGATGGGGGGTATAGCCTCTGCACCCCAGGTTGGAGACTAGACAGAGCTAGGTGGGACAATGTAGGTCTCTGCCCTGTCCTGGCACAGAGAAGATGGCTCCGGTCTGTGTCTACTCACAGGTGGTGGGGCTTCATTCCAGATTTCCATGCCCTGCCTTCTCCACAGTTCCTGGGGCTCAACCCTGGTCTGATGCCACAGGTGATGGTGTGGGTCAGGTGCCCAGGTGATGAGGAGAAACTGCTCTATGCTGCCTCCTCTCAAGAGAGCCCCAATGATGGCAGATGATCCTGTGCACTGGAAGATCCAATCTCAAGGCAGTGGTGAGTTGCAGTCACCTCCAGAAGAGAGCCCCAGGTGCATAAACTTGAATCTCCTCTCAGATGGGTTTTCACTCACTCACTGGCACACACCCACTCATGCAGAGAGTCTTTATGGACACTCACTTTTAAGGAAACTATCATACTCCAACCTGTTCTGTCACCATCTTGCCTCTCTCCCTCTTTGTTCTGTTTTATTTGACTCTTGTTTTTCCATTAATCAGTAGAACATCCAGAGGTGTTTCCAACTTACTAAATTATTTAATAATAATTCTGACTAGGCATCTTTAAAAGCTTTTATTGGTTTATTTTTTACACAAATACCTTTTTTTATTTTTAAAAGTCTCACTAATTGTAAATTGACTGCATAATTGCCACTATCTTAGTAATTTAAATAATTACAGCAAAAAAAAATCTTGTTAAATGTTGGTGTGAAACTAGATTGACAATGTGATTTTAAGTATTTAAAAAATATATGTAGGTATCTTGAACTTGAAATCCTAGCATCAAGAGATCTTCCCACCTTGGTCCCAAAGTGGTGGGATTACAGGCATACGTCACCACACCTAGCCATGTGCCGTTATCAATTGAAAATGACTCCAATTAGAATGTTCTGAGAGAAAAGATCTGCAAGAGTCAGAAAAGTCAGTCCCAGAGGAATTTTATTTTGCAGGAATGTGTAAAGGAGGCTAGTAAGAACCTGACAAGGAAGGATGAACTGGTGGTGAAATGACTGGATAGTTGAGCAGGAAATTTATTTCCTTAAGGTCAACCTATTCTCTGGAGTGGTTGTTAGGAAGATATTTTTCCATGTTCCACTGCTGTTTCAGATTGTGGGTTGGTCAATAAGTAAGAACCTGAGGTAAAAAACAAAGCTTAACTAAACTTAGGTCACGTCAAATGTGCAGGTATTGTATTCACTTGGGTCAGTGAATACAAACAGTTCAATCAATCACTTAAGATGCAAAGAATAGGAATTTAAATGATCTGCAACTAGCCTAGTTATAGGTAAACATAAGTCTTATCTAAGTCCTGTGGGGGAAAAAATGGTTCTTTGATATACGCCAATTTTAGGAACATTGGGGCATTTCTTAAACTTGCTATTTTCCGAGAGCACAGTGTTTATTTAGTCCAACATTGTCAAGATCAGTGTACGTTAATGGATCTCATCATGAGTTATTGTTTAAAACTCAGACATATATCTTGGTATGTGCAATCTTCTGATAGTATGATAGTGCACTTTTTAAATATTACTGATAATCATATATTTATTATATCATCACAATCTGCTGAAAAAATACTTATAAAGCAGCCAGATACCAATTCTAAGCTAGATTTACAAGTACTATCTCAAGACAAATTATACAGCTGTAGCAGAATCAAAGCTAACTAAATACTTTGTGGATTCATTTCACTTTAGGCATGATTTGAAAGACACTGTGTTGCCTTCCCTTCACAAGAAGATATGAGTTGAAAAGTTTGTTAAGAATGGTGGTGAACATCTGTGTGTGTTACTTATTGTGTACATACGCATCAAGTTTTTGAGATTAAATATCACTTCAGCTTCTAATATAGGTCAATAGAATTGTGGATAGGAGATTTCGTTCAGCCACACACAAGTCTCACGTAACATATGATGTAGTCTCCTTTTTATCTTTTTATTTCTAAGAGAGACAAAATCAAGAGATTGTCACAGGTTTTTGTTTGTCTGCTTTAGATTTAGGGATACACATGCATGTTTGTCACACGGACATATTGTGTAGTGGTAAGGATTGAGTCTCAGGTGGCCTGTCCCCCACATAGTGAACACTGAACCCAAAAGGTAATTTCTGAACCCAAAGCTCCTTCCTCCCAAATTCCTCCTTTCTTGGTTTACTCAGTATTTATTATTTTCATCTTTGTGACCATTTATCTCCCATATATGAGTGAGAACATGTAGTGCTTGGTTTTCTAAGTCAGTTCATTTAGGATGATGATCTTTAGCTCCATCCATGTTGCTGGAAAAAACATGATTTCATTCTTTTTTATCACTGAATAGTATTCCATGGTGTCTATATACCACATTTGTTTATCCAGTCAGTTATTGATGAACACTTAGATTGGATTCATGTTTCTGCTATTGTAAATAGTGCTGCATTGAACATAAGAGTACAAATATATGTTTAACATAACAATTTATTTTCCTTTGCTAGGTCTCTAGTAGTGTGGTTGCTTGGTCAAATGGTAGTTCAATGTTTAGTTCTTTGAGAAATCTCCAGACTGTTTTCCCTAGGGGCTGAGTTCATTTACAATACCACTAACAGAGAATGAATATTCCATTTCCTCCACAACAGCTCTAACATATGTTGTTCTTTGACTTTTAATAATAGCTCTTCTGACTGATGTGAGGTAATATTTCATTGAGGTTTTAATTTGCATTTCTTTGATGATTAGTGATGTTGAGCTTTTTCATGTTTGTTGGTCACCCATATGTCTTCTTGTGAGATGAGTCTATTCATGTGTTTTTCTGAATTTTGATAAGGTGGTTTTTTCATATTGAGTTGAACTCAAGTTCCTTGTAGATACTAAATATTAGTTCTTTGTCTGAGGCATAATTTGCAAATATTTTCTCCCCACACAGTAGGTTTTCTGTTTACTCTGTTGATTATTTATTTTGCTTTGCAGAAGCCTTTTAGTTTAATTAAGTCCCAATTGTCTATTTTTGTTTTTGTTGCAACTGCTTTGGGGGTCTTTGTCATAAATTCTTTTCTTAGAACAATGGTCAGAAGACTATTTCCTAGGTTTTCTTCTAGGTTTTTATAATTTCAGGTCTTACATTTAAATAAACCCATCTTTAGTTAATTTTTGTAGATGACAAGAGATGAGGGTCTAGTTTAATTCTTTTGCATATGGCTAGCCAATTTTAATGCTCCATTTTTTTTTAATAGGGTGTCTTTTCCATATTGTTTATTTTTGTCAGGTTTGTTGAAGATCATTTGGTTGTAGGAATGTGGTTTTATTTTCGAGTTCTCTATTCTGTTCTATTGATCTATCTGTCTATTCTTGTAACAGTACGACAATGTTTTTTGTTGCTGTATCCTTGTATTATAATTTGAAGTTGGCAGTGTGATTCCTCTGCAATTTTTTATTTTCTTTTGCTTTGAATTGCTTTGGTTATCTGGGGCCTTTTTTCAGTTCTGGATAAACTATAAGATTGTTTTTTCTATTTCTGTGAAGACTGAAGTGGGTATTTTTATAAGGATTGCTTTGAATCCATATACTGCTTTGGGTAGTAATTTTAACTATATTAATTCTTTCAATCCATGAGCATGGGATATTCTTCCATTTGTGTCATCTACAATTTCTTTTTTCCTTTCTTTCTTTTTTTTTTTTTTTTTGCTTGTTTGTTTTGGGATTATTCTTAATATTTAGAGTTGTGTACATGTGAGGATTTGCTACATAAGTAGATGATGTGCAGGTGAGGTTTGGGTTTCCAGTGAGCCCTCTCTCCTGCTGGTAGCAGACATGGTACCCAATGGGTGGTTGCATGTCCCCTAACTCATCTCCTTTCCTCCCTCCAACAGCAATGCCCAATATCAGGTGGTCTCACTTTTGTGCTCCTATGTCCAATGTTTGGGGCATGCTTATGAGTGATAACATATGGTAATTAGTTTTTTGTTTCTGTGATAGTTCACTTAGAATGATGATCTCCAACTGCATCCATGTTGCTACAAAGGATATGATTTTGTTTTTTATGGCTGCATATTATTCCACCATATATTGTAGAGGGAAGACAGAGAGAGCATAACACCGAGACTATTATAGGAAGTGGCACTTTATTATGCTGGCCATCCCAGTGGGCTCGAGGGGCTAATGCATCCAAATCAAGCCCCCCAGAATGGGAGAAGTGGGGTCTTATACCCTTATTTAGGTAAGGGATGGGGTCATGTTGAGTGATTGCATATTTCCTTTAGAATCTTACAAGGTTGTACTCAGCAAAATCAGGTTTTTGGAAGAACAAAATGATTTTCAGGAACTGCAGAGTTGTAAACAATCAACTTCAGAAGAGGGGTTTTGAATAAGTCTGTGAATTAGTTACTCTTTTGCATTTCCATGAAATGGTCTCTGGCCATTTGGCCTTTCTTAAACAAAACCTGCCTGGCACCTGGTGGGTCTTTAAAGCTTGCAGCTTGCCTTTCAAAAAGAAACCTGTAACTGCTACCAACTCCCCTTTTCTGTCACATTATTACATGTAAAACATTTTCTTTATTCAGTCCACTTTTAATAGACACCTGGGTTGGTTCCGTGTTTAAGTTCTTGTGAATAGTGCTGTAATCAACATGCATGTACAGGTGTCTTTTTGGTAGAGTGATTTATATGCCTGTGGGTATATTTCTAGAAGTGGGATTGCTGGATCTTACAGAAGCTCAATTTTCAATACTTTGAGAAAAACCACTTCCACAAATGTTGAACTAGGTTTCATTCCAACCAACAGTGTAGAAGTGTTTCTTTCTTTTCACTTCCTAGCCAACATCTGTTGCTTTTTGTTGCCCATGCCATAAGAGATAAGATAGACAAGTGGGACCTATCACATAGAAAATATTTTGCAAAGCAAAAGAAATTATCAGTAGAGTGGGGAGACATCCACAAAATAGGAAAAAATATTTGTCAACTGTATATCTGACAAAGGTCTAACATCCAGGACTTACAAGGAACTCAAGCATGCCAAAAAGAAAACAAAAACAAAAACAAAAAAAACAGCCCCATTACAAAGTGTGCAAAAGATATGAATAGACACTTCTCAAAAGAAGGCTTACAAGCAGTCAACAGATACATAAAAATATGCTGTTTCACTAATCATCAAATAAATGCAAATTAAAACCACACCAAGATACCACCTAACTTAACAAGAGTAGTATTTAGAGTTTTATAGGTATACATTAATGTCATCCGCAGATAGGGATAGTTTGACTTCCTCCTTTCCATTATGGGAGCATTTTATTTCTTTGTCTTGCCAGATTCCTTTTGCTAGTACTTCTAATAAAATGTTGAATAAAAGTGGTGAGAGTGGACACTCCTGTCTTGTTCTTGTATTGAAGGAAAATGTTTTCAACTATTCTAAGTTATGTATGATGTTGGCTGTGGGTTTGTCATATATGGCTCTTATTATTTTAACATTATGTTCCTTTAATACCCAGCTTGTTGAGGGTTATCATCATGAAGAGACGTTGACTTTTGTTGAATGCCTTTCCTGCAGTTATTGTGATGATCATGCTTTTTTGTTTTTTGCTTCTGTTTATGTGGTGGGTCATATTTATTGAATTTGCAGATACTGAATCATCCATACATCCTGGATTAAAACCAATTTGATCATGATGGGTTTTTTAATTTTATTTTTACATGCTCATCTATATTTCACAGCCAAATGGATTTCTAGTTTTCCTTTTTGATATGTCCTTGTCTAATTTTGGTATAATACTGGTTTCACAGAATGGTTAAAGAGGAACTCCTCCTCCTCAATTTCCTGGAATTGTTTTAGTAGGATTGATACCAGCTCTTCTTTGTACATCTGATAAAATTTGACTGTAAATTAGTCTGGTCTTGGACTTTTTTTGTTTTTGTTGAGAGATTTTCTTTTTATTACTGATTCAATCTCATTGCTCATTATTGGCCTATTCAGGGAATCTACTTCTTCCTGATTCAGTCTTGGGAGGTTCCAGGAATGTAACCATTTCCTCTATGTTTTTATTTTGTTGCCATAAAAACATTCATAGTAGTCTCTGGTAATTTTCTTTTTAATTCTGTAATTTCAGTTATTATGTCACCTCTGCCACTTTTAATTGAAATTGATTTTCTCTTCTTTGTTGATAGTCTAGTTAGCAGTCTATCAATTTTGCTTAACTTTTCAAAAACTCAACTTTTTGATTCATTGATCCTTGTGTCATACTGAGGGACCTGAATCTCATCTAGTTTTCATTTTATCTTTGTTATTTCTTTCCTTCTGTTAACTTTAGGTTTAGATTGTACCATTTTTGTAGTTCATTGAAGTGCAAGATTAAGCTATTAGTTTCTATTCTCTCTGTCCTTTTGATGTAGGCATTTAATGATATAAACTTTTATCTGAGAGCTTCTGTTGTTGTGTCTCAGAAGTTATATAATGCTTTGTCACTATTTTCATGTTTGAATTATCTTTTTAAAAAATTTTTGCCTTAATTTTATTGTTTACCCAGAAATCATTCAAGAGTGAGTTGATCAGTTTCCATGCATTGGTGTCATTTTGGGAGTTCCTGTTAGTGCTGATTTCTAATTTTATTCCACTGTGTTCTGAGAAGATGCTTGGTATAATTTTAATTTTTTTTTAATTTATTTATGCCCTATGGTAAAGCAAATGACCTATTTTGAAGAATGTTCCATGCAAAGATGAGGTAAATGTACACTCTGCAGTTGTTAGTTAGAAAGTTCTGTAGATGTCAGGTTCATTTGGTCTATAGTCCAGTTAAGTCCAATGTTTCTTTGTTAGTTTTCTGATTTGATAATCTATCTAGTGACATCAGTGCAGTACTGAAGTCTCCCATTATTATGATATTGCTACTGATATATTTTCTAAAGTCAAGTAGTGTTTGCTTCATGAATTTGGATGCTTTGATATTTGGTGCATATATGTTTATGATGGTTAATTCTTCTGGTTGAATTGTGCCCTTTATCATTGTATATTGCCTCTCCTTTTCTTTTTTTGTTGTTGTTCTTGTTTTAATGTCTGAGCTATCTAATATGAAAAATGGTGACTACTACTCACTTTTGTTGCCAATTTTTCTGATATACCCCTTTTCATTCATTTACTATGAGTCTAGGACTATCTTTGGACAGTAGTTGTGTATTAACAGGTTGCAAATAGTTGGGTCCTGTTTTCATTATGTTTTGTTTTTATCCAATATGCTACTCTGAATCTTTTCAGTGGGACATTTAGACCATTTCCATTCAGAGTTAATATTGATATGTAAGGTTTTGTTATTGTGTTGTAAGCTAGCTGACTTGGGTATTCAAATACTTGTGCATTTGCTTTAAAGGCACTGTTGACTTTATACTTATGTGATCTTTTGTGATAGAGTAATTTACAAGTTTAGAATGCCTTTGAGCATTTCTTGCAGAGTAGGTTTAGTAGTGACAAATTTCCTTAGTGTTTGTTGAGGAAGTACTCTATTTCTCCTTTGTTCATGAAGTTTGGTTTGGCTGGATACAAAATGATTGGCTGGTACTTTTTTTTTGTCATAAAGAAGATTGAAAATAGGCTCCTATTCTCTTCTGGCTTGTAGGGTTACTGTTGAGAAATCTACCATTACTATAATTTACTTTCCTTTATAAATGATTCGGTGCTTCTCTCTTGCTACTCTTAGGATTTTTTTTTTCATGTTAACTTTAAATTATCTGACAATGGTATGCCTTTGTGAGGGTCTTCTTTCAAAGTATCTTTCAAGAGTTCTTTGAGCTTCTTGTACCTGTATATTAAGGTTTCATTCAAGACCAAGGAAGTTTTCTTGAATTATTTCCTTAAATATATTTTCATACTTTTTGATCCAGTTTCTTCTCCCACTGGAATTATTATGACTTGTAGGTTTGGTTGCTTTATGTAGTCTCATATTTCTCATATTCTCATTCTTCTTGATCTTTTGTTTCTGTCTGAGCTAGTTTAAAGAACTTGTTTTCTACCTCTGAGGTTCTTTATTTACCTTTTCTAGTCTTCTGCTATAATTTTGTACTGTGTTTTGTATCTCCACCATTGAGTTTTTCAAGTTTTTAAAAAATATTCATTTATTTGTTTGTTTGTTTTAAGGATGTGGGGTACAATTCAGGATTAGGTATACAATTGGTAATTGCACGGGTAAAGCCTGGGCCTCTCTTTGACCTCCACTTCACCTGGTTTCAGTTCAGGTATGCTTATTGACACAACATCTTTTTTCCTCCCCAATGGCCATCTCACCTCACGAATTAGTCTACTATTTTTTGTTTGTTTGTTTATTATCAGCTTTATTTTCATCATGTTGAGCTTCCTTATAATCAGAATTCTGAATCTGTTGCCTGATATTTCAGGGACTTCAATGAAGTTAGGTTAGGAATTGGTGAATCACTTTGAAGGGGTAGCACTCTGTTTTTTCATACTTTCAGAGTTGCTCTGGTGCTTTTTAATCTGGATGACCTATGGTAACTAATCTGTCTGAGTTCCTTTGTTATGGAAAGTCTGTGTAGTAAGGTTTGCCACATGTTGGTTGTAATTTTGATGTAGTGGGAGTGTGCACTGGCCCACTGCTTCCTGTGAGGCCAGGCTGTCAGGGATCTCCAGAGGCTTAGATTGCTTCTCAGTGGTGTTTGTTGCTGTCAGCAAATTGCCTGTTGTGATGTATTTTCAACCTCCAGGAGAGTCTATGGTGCTATGTGTAAGAGCTGGTTACTGTCGATGTGATAGGTATTTACTTAGTCCTTGTTTTCTGGAAGAAGTAGTGAACTCATCTACAAGTGTGCACTGTGGTCTGTGCTTCCAGTTCAACCCTGGGAAGGGGAGAACCAAGAAGGGCTGGGTCTAACTGGTCAGTCCCACCTATCATCTGCTGACATAGACACAGGCACCCACTCCGAGGTGAAGTCTGGTTTGGGGCCTTGAAGTGCCAGAGATGTGACTTGGCAAAGTGATCAGGGAACTCTGCTTCCTCAAGTTCTCTGTTCAGGAGAAGAGGTAATCCTACACCTTTATTATAGAAGAGTGGAAGCTCCATGTACCTGAGAATATGTCTGGGCACTGAGCAGAGACAGCAGCACAGCACTAAGGATGCTACCCCAATGAGGAGGCATGGCTCAGGCTCTTGCTCTAAGTGACTGAATGTGTTTAGGAGGACAGGAAGCCTCATTATATAATAGTTGTCCAAGCCAACAGACACATGAAAAAGTGTTCAGCTTCACTAATCATCAGAGAAGTGCAAATCAAAACCACATTGAGATACCACCTAACCCCAGTAAGAACGGCCATCATTAATAAAACAAACAACAACAAATGCCAGTGAGGATGCAGAGAACAAGGAATGCTTCTACACTGCAAGTGGGCAGGCTGGGCCCAAGGAGTGTTGGCTAATTCAGTTTAACAGCAATGTCAGCTCCACCAGGTTTGCTCATCAGCTCTGCCAGCAACTCTGTCATCAGTCCCCATGTGGTCTCTAAAGCTTTGGTGACCCTGCTGGCTCCAAAAACTGGCAAATCAGCTGCTGGCATGTGTAACTTTTCAGTTCCATAGATCTTCAGCTTTTTGGGGGTCCAGGTCCTTGTCTTCTGCCCAAGAAAAATGGGATTCATCTACCACTTGAGGGTGAGAAAACAGGAGTTAATTAAGGAGACTGAAAATTTCCCAAGTGGGAGGGGGCCCAAAATAGGATTGCCTATCTGGGGCTGAAGCCAGGTCCTGATATAGCATTAGGGTTTAACTGATTGGCTAGCATTAGCAGTGAGGAGATTGTCTGGCCCTAGCTGAACTGATTGGTTAGTACTGAACACCAATCAGTTAGAGGTATGGGCCTACCAGTAAGCCTATTGGTTGGCACTTAGCACCAATTAAATTGAGATATTGTGGTTTGTTTTTCAATTCCAGGAAGTAAGTTTTTTTTTTTTTCCCCCTTTAGTCTGGTGGGCTTGCAGGGAATTTGATACTTTGTTTCCAGGAGCCATCCTGTCTGCCCACCTATTTGTTTTCTAACTACCTCCTCTCTCAGCTTTACTGGGTGTCTTTTCCTGTCACCTATTCTCAGCCTCACCCTGAGACAGCCCTAGGGCCAGGAGAAATGGGGCATTCTCTTGTGGCCTGAGTTAATCAGATTCTTGATTGGAAGATATGTTTCAGATGGTAGTTTTCAGTCTTGTCCTGTGTTCCCGGGTTATACTCATTTTGCAGAGAGTCATGGGTGCTATTCACCTAACTTATCCCTGAGACCGGGAGTGTCCTTTGCTGTTCTGATGAAAAGCCATTTTCCTTCTTGAACTTAGGTTCACTGTGTTGATCTTTCCACAGTATTTCACAATATTCCCATGAATGAGGCATGCTTGAAAGTCTCTAATCTGCCATTTTGGGAAACAAGAAACTGTCAAAATCTTTAGAATCAATACTAACAAGGGATTGCACTGACATTTCATTATGAAAATTGTTTATCTTTACTCCCTGTTCATATTTTCTATACTGGAGTATAAATATCAGCACTTTTCTGCTGTTGTGCAAGTCTCAGCAATACCTAATTCTACTATTGCTAAGACATAGTTTTCTCTGAATATTAAGCAAATTAAAATATGTATTTTAGGTTATGGAGCATCTAGTAAATATTTTTGTTTTGTTTTGTTTTGTTTTTGAGTTGAGTCTCACTCGGTCACCCAGACTGGAGTGCAGCGGCCACTCCTGGCGACCACAGCCTCGACCTGCTGGGCTCCGGCGATCCTTCCGCCTCAGCCTTCCGAGTAGCCGGAATTATAGGCATGCGCTACCATGCCCAGCTGATTTTTGATTTGTTGTAGAGATGAAGTCTTGCTGCCCAGGCGGGTCTCAAACCCGCAGGCTCAGGCAATCCACTCACCTCAGTCTCCCAAAGGCGCGGGATTACAGGCTGAGCCACCAAGCCCGGCTTAGTAAATATGTTTTAATGTACATATTTGCAACTACTTAATTTCTCAAAAGAACAAAATAATTTATATATACTCTCATTATAAGAACTTAATTGTAGCTGTAAGGTAAACAAAACCAGACCAGGCGAAATGGCAACAAAGGAGCCAAGAAAAATTTATTAGCGCAGTCCTGGGCAAGGTTCACCAGTCCATGTAGCTGTGGGCCGGAGAAGTCCTGCCCAGCATAATGAGCAACAGGTTTATAAAGGGCACACTGAGAAAGCTGTGAAGGGGTAGGGGAGAGCAATCACTGGTTGGGACAGCTGTCACGTATGCTGGCGATTGGCTGAATGGGGTTGCTAGAGTCGCTGTAACAGGTACTGACTGGCTTTGCGGCTGGAGTCTTAGTTCCAGTCACTCATTTTTGCTGGCTCATGCTCACCCATTGTTCTCCTGGTCTGGGTTGGAGCCATCTTGTTAAGGCCCGCCCCGCCCTCTGGTACCTCCTTACATTCCAGCCTTTTGGTAATAGGGGTGCCGGCTCATTCTAGCTACTTCCTGCTGAAGAGGGGTGGTGTGGGGGGGTCTTAAGGCTGGTATGGGCCCGGAGGTGGTTCGGACGGAAGGGGCGAGTATGAATGTAACAGTAGTTGGTTGACCGTTATTCGAGAGAGTTCTGCCAGGCACTGTTGGAGAAACCTAAATACACATGGGGCCATCGACAAGAGGATAAATACAATAATCAGTGGAGTCAGAACAGGGAGAAGACATGTTAGGAGCTGGGGTTGCCACCATCCTGAGAATGGACCTCCGGTCAGGACTTCTCTCCATTTTTCGAGGTTTTATTGTAATTGTTTAATTCCATCCTTGACTATCCCTGATTTAGTGGCATAGAAGCAGCATTCCTCCCTAAGAAATAAGCATATCCCTCCCTCTTTCGTTGTTAGCAGGTCTAGTCCCCGTGGATTCTGAAGGACCGTGTCAGCCACGGAATCTAGTTGTGTTTGTTAGTCTAGGACCGTGTCCGCCACCTGTTGTATGTCCTCGATCAGTTGAGAGGAGAGCTATTTGTAAAAGTGAAGTGAGGATCCCAGCCCTGCTGTCCCTGTTCCCATGGCCATGGTAATACCCAGCCCCACCAGCAGAGGTATGAGCTCAACTGCCCACCTTATCCGTGACATTGAGGAACCAACCAAGGGGACAGGCAGGCTTTGGTTACCCAGTGCTATTACAACAGTGGGGAGGAGGATGACAAGAATGCAGGACCCCGACCAATCGGGGGGCAAGACCAGGTAGATAGTAGTGCCACACAGAAAGGCATTCCCATTAAGTGGGAGGCAGAAGGTGTTATTTGATTGGACCAAGAGTGATCGTGAGCAGAGGTGGAGCCCATCCGACCCCCAGGGTGCCGTTTCATGTTATACACTGGGCAGCGGGCAAGTCATGTGGGAGAGGGATGTCAGAACGTGGTAGTGAAGGTGGACATTGGGTTGGAGGCATAGGGAGAGTTCAATTTCCTGTGACAGGGACAGGGAAGACCCAGGACTGGCCGGACCTGAGGCATAGCCAGCAGTCCTTTGCTAAGCCGGGGTTAGTAAGGCTAAGCAGGGTATGGGTTTTGTTAAGGACAGAAAAGAGTCCCGGGTTTGTCTGATAAGGGCCTTGGGGTTTTGGGAGGTTGGGGTGCACCAACACCAGTCCATTGAAATGTTGAATGAATTCTTCCATGACCCGCTTGGTGTTCTGCTGTTCTGCATAATCCTGTGCCCCTCCCCCATCTGATTTACCCACAGAAGGTCTGAGATTCCAGCAGATCCCTTGTCCCTGGTGCCCGGGACAAGAATACCCAGCGTGTTGTCCCACGCTCCGTCCCGTCCAGGTCTGTTGTTTGGTTGGTCTGAGGCAGACCGAGGCTTGCTCATAGCAAGGTGTCTGGACAAAAGAATGAAAGGTTGAACATTCAGTGGGGCAAGGGGGTATTTTCCCTTGGGGATTTGGTGGGGGGTCTTGCTCCCAGCAGTGGACTATGCCACTGCCGGCTGGACAGCCCACTTGGAAATCTCTTAACATTATTGCAGCCCAGTACTTTTGTTTTCCTAGTTGGCATGGAAATTTTTTATGACAGCACGTAGGGAGAACCAGCTGGTAGAGTTGGGGTTTTCCTGCAGAGATGCATTGGGTGCAAGTCCAATCAGCCATTCCCCATGTCATCTTAAAGTTATTGGTTAGGCTTACTAGCATCAATATGGTTAAACCGTAACCGGAGGAGTCCCAACTCATGAGATTTCCACACTTCATTGTTGGGAGGGGCCCACTTGAGTCGAGAAATGTGGTACCATGAGGGGTGCCCCAATAGTTTAGTCATGGTAGGAGTTGTAAGGACTACTGTGTAAGGTCCTGTCCAGTGAGGTTGAAGGGACTGGGGTTGGAGCTCTCGAAGGAGAACCTTGTCACCAGGCTGTAGAATGATGGTTGCCTGCGGGTCAGACGTGGAGTTGGCCTGGGGCAGGGTTTGGTTGGCGTGCTCTCATAGGAGGTGTCTGAGGAGTGAGAAGCAGGGCAAGTAGGAGGCTAGTGGCAGAGGATTTGTAGGAAGGCCGGTGTTAACGAGAAAAGGCCTACCATACATCAATTCAAATGGGCTAAGGTCGACCGGCCCCTGGGGAGCCACACGCACCCTAAAGAGGGCAGCAGGGAGTAGAGTGGGCCAGGAAAATTTTACCTCCATGGAAAGCTTGGTTAGTTGGTCCTTCAGGAGGCCGTTTGCTCATTTCACCTTACCTGAGGACTGAGGGCAGTAGGGGATGTGAAGTTTCCAGATGATGTTGAGGGCTTCGGCCACCAGCTGAGTGATTTTGGAAATGAATGTCGGCCGTTGTCTGACTGGATGGACATCAGGAGGCTGAAGTGGGGGATGATGTGCTCCACCAAGGTCTCAGCCACCACCGAGGCTGTCTCCCAGCTCGTGGGAAAGGCCTCAATCCAACCTGAAAGGGTATCTACCATTACCAGCAGGTATCGGTACTTTTTGTGTGTTGGCATATGAGTGAAGTCCACCTGCCAGTCCTGTCCAGGGAAACACCCTCGCAGCTGGTGGGCTGCCATCTGGGGCCGGAGGGCTCCTTGAGAAGAAACATATGAACAGGTTTGACAGGCCATATGGATGTGGTTGATGGTTTCTCGGAGACCCTGCGGCGAGAAAATTGGGGAAAGAAACCTGTGCATGGCCTCGAGACCAATATGTAAAGACTGGTGGATTGTGGCCACGATTTCCTTTGCCTGTGTCTGGGGAAGGATTATCCTGTCTTTGAGGTACATCTACCCCTGTTGCCTAGCCACGGCACCCTGGCTGAGGAGTCGCTGTTGTTCATCCTCTGAGTACCTGGGAGTTAGGGAGGGAGAGAAAAACAGGACAGGGGTGGCATCCTGGGTTGAGGTAAGTTGGTGGGCCGTGATGTCGGCCAGGGTGTTTCCTTGGATGACAGGGTCTGTGCCCATCTGATGGCCTCGACAATGGACAATGGCTACCTCCTTGGGTTATTGTAGGGCCTGGAGTAAATGTTGAATGGCCTTACCATTGACCACCGGAGTTCCCTGGGTGGTTAAGAACCCCCTTTCTTTCCAGAACGCTACATGACTATGAGCGACAAGGAACGCATACTTAGAATCGGTATATATAGTGGCCCAGTGGCCCTTTGCCAGCTGTAATGCTCAGGTGAGTACCACTAGCTCCGCCTTTTGGGAGGAAGTCCCTCGTGGTAGTGAGGCAGCTTCCACCATAGTGGGAGAAGAGATGACTACATAGGCTGCCCTGCGGCCTCCGTCCGGCCCCCTAGTTGAGCTTCCATCTACAAAGAATGTGAGATCAGTGTAGACAGAGGTTGGTCAGAGAGTCCCGTGTGAGGGGGGCTAAGGGCCTCTACCAGCTCCATACAGGAATGTTCAGGCAAAACTGAGGAACTAGCAGAAGGAAGGAGAGTAGCTGGATTTAGAAGCAGCGATGAGCGAAGAGACACTTGGGGGTGTTCTATGAATAAAAGGTGGAACTCCTGGACCCTAGAAGGGCTTAATAAGGATAATGACTTATGACCCAAGAGATCCTGGAGTCTGTGGGGGGAGTAGACTGTAACAGGCTGTTGAAGGGTAAGCTTTAGAGTTTCCTTGGTTAAACAAACTGCCGTTGCCAGCACCCAGAGGCAAGGCTCCCATCCCTGGACAGTGGGGTCCAACTGTTTGGACAGGAAGGCGACCGGTCTGTGAGAGGGTTCCACTGGTTGGACCAGAACCCTGGTTGCCGTCCCAGTTCTTTCCTCAGTGAACAGGAGGAAAGGAAGCATAAGTGGGGGGGGAGGCTAGGAATATGTCTCACAAGGTCTCTAAGGTGCAGGCTATAGCTGAGGGAGAAGTGAGGGAGGTGGTGGAAGTTTCCTTAGCTGCAGCATATAGCGGTTTAGCAAGTATAGTGAAATTGGGGACCCTATGCCAAAGAAGCCCACCAGCCCAAGGAATGACAAGATTTCAGCACCTGAGGTGGGGGGTAGGAGTTCCTTGATGGAGGTGATGCGGTCTGCCATGAGGGCCTTGGAGGTGGGAGTCAGGGCCACCCCTAGGTAGGTGACTTGTGGGGCAGAAAGTTGAGCTTTGGAAGGGGAGACCCTGTATCCCCACTGTGCTAGAAAGTTAAGGAGGGAGGCCGTATCTCGGAGAGAGACCTCCCTGGAGGGGCTGCACAGGAGGAGGTCATCTATATACTGGAGGAGTGCTACTCCCAGAGTCATAAGAGGACAGGTCCTCGGCCAATGCCTGGCCAAAAAGGTGGGAACTAACACGGAATCCCTGAGGCAGCACCATCCAGGTTAATTGTTGGATCCTGTGGGTGTCTGGATCCTCCCAAGTAAAGGCAAAGAGTGACTGGGAGTCTGGATGTAGGGGGATGGTGAAGAAGGCATCTTTAGGGTCCAGGAATGTGAAATGAGTGGTAGTGGGGGTATCTGAGATAGGAGAGTATATGGGTTAGGGACCACTGGATGCAGTGGTACTATGGCAGAGTTGATTATCTGCAGATCCTGCACCAGTCGATAAGTACCAGATGGCTTTTTTACTGGGAGGATGGGAGTATTACAAGGGGAGTTGGTAGGAACCAGAAGACCCTGGATAAGCAGCCGGTTAACAATGGGCTGGAGGCCCTTGCGATGGGCATGTGAGATAGGAAATTGAGGCCTGGAAGGGAAACAAGAGAGATCCTTAAGGTGAATGGGGACTGGGGTGTGGTGATTGGCCACCACAGGAGTAGAAGTGTCCCAGACTACTGGATTAACTTTTTCGGGGGAAATGGGGAAATCGGACGAAGGCTTCGGGGAGAAGACAGCGCAGGTGAGGGCCAGGAGCAGATTTGGGAACTCGGTGTGAGGTGAGGCAGATAGATGCCCTGAGCTTATACAGAAGGTCTCATCCCAGCAAAGGGGCTGGGCAGGAGGGAATAACTAAGAATGAATGGGTGAAGGGACGGCCTTCAAAAAGGCAGGACACCGAACCTGTCTCCAGCAGCTTGGAGAGCACTCCCAAGACACCCACAACCAAGACCTGAGAAGGATGCAAAGGCCCGTGGAAGGACAGTAAAACAAAATAGGTAGCCCAAGTGTCCATTTAAAGGGAGATGGACTTACCCACTACCCAGAGTGTGGCCCTGGGCTCGGCAAGGGTGATTGGGGTGTTTGAGTCCAGGTGGCTTCAGTCATCCAGGAGGCCCAGGAGCTCTGGCAAGGGGCCTGTTGTGGGAGCTGGCCCCTCATGAAACTCTGTTGCCAGGGGATGGTTCTCCCCCAGGAGGCACTCAAACTTCCAATGTCCCTTTTGTCTGCAGACGGGGAAAGGTTGAGTCAGTGGCCTGGGGTTGGGGTATTGCTTTGCCCAGTGGCCTTCCTGGCCACACCTGAAGCAGGATCCCAGAGGTGTTCGAGTCTCGGACTATTTTCTGAGATGGGGCTTTGAGGCCACTGTTGTGCCGGCCACAGGACAGCGACCAGGGCTTAGGTTTGAAGGGCCACTTTCTGTTTTAGCCTCTGGGCCCATACGGCCTCAGCTTCCTCCTCTCAGGCGTTATAAACTTTAAAGGCCATATTCACCAGGTCTCAGAGTGGAGTCTGGGGGCCCTCCTCTGCCTTTTTAAGCTTGCATCGGATGTCCAGAGCGGACTGGGTGATAAAGTGGGTAGCTAAGACTGGACCCTGGCGGTGAGGAAGGGTCCAAATGAGTGTGAAGGTTAAGAGCCTCTGTTAAATGATTAAGGAAAGAGACTGGGTTTTCGTTAGGCTCCTGTGTGATCTCCTTCAGTTTGTCATAGTTAACAACTTTTTGAGCTGCCTTTTCCATCCCTGCAATAAGACAGCAGACCATCTGATCCCTCCTAGTCCTACCTGTGGCACTATCCAGATAGTTCCACTGTGGGTCCTTGGCAGGCACCACCGTGGCCCCGACCAGCAAAGAATGGTTGGAGTTATGTACCTGATCAGTGTAGTCCCGAGCTGCTGAGGTGACGCGATCGCGGCCCTCGGGAGTGAGGGTGGAGGTTAAAATCATGTGGAGGTCATGCCACGTGAGCTCGTATGCCTGAGTGAGGTATTGAAACTCTTTGGTGTAGGCAGTCAGGTTGGCAGAGTAGGAGCCTAGGCGCTTTTCAATCTGGGACAGGTCCCCCAGAGAGACGGAAACATATACCCGAACCAGTCTCTCAGCACCTGCCACCTCCCAGAGAAGGGCCAGTAACTGGAGGGCTTGTCCATTTAGAGGGTGGTGTAGGACTGTAAGATGGCAGCGGGGTGAGAGTAGGGAATGAGGTGGAAGGAGGGCAAGATGGCAGTGATGACAGAAGAGGAGGGTACAGCTTGTGGGTGGCTGGGGCAGAGCCAGAAACAGAGGAGTCAGGTGTGACGTCAACAGGACCGGAGGAGGGAGGCGGTGCCTCTGTGGTAGTAGGGATGGAAGTGGATGGGGGAGGGGAGCCCAGAACAACTGGAGCTGAGGACAAAGGAATTAGAGATGGCGGGCTGGAAAGAAGAGTCGGATATAGGAGAGGCGGGATGGGAGGTAAGACAGGAGCAGATTCCGGAGGGGCCTGGGTGGAGGAGGTCTGGGCACAGGAGGTCAGATAAGGAGGGGATTGGGAAAGAGCAGACATTTGAGAAGAGGCAGACGGGAGGGGAGGAGAAGGAGGAGTAGGAGCTGGAGGGGGAAGGCCGAGGTTCTCCGGAGGATCTGCAAAGGAAGATTCCGATGCAGGGAGAGGCTGATAGCCCCTATCAGGGGATTTGGCCAGGAGGACCTGGGCCGAGAAACATTTGACGCAGAGGTCTGGGGGGAGCGCAATGCCCAAAAGGCCTGGATATAGGGGACCTCGGACCATTTCCCAGTCCGGTGACAATAATTACTGAGATTGGTGAGGAGGCCGAAATTGAAAGTTCCCTCGGGGGGCCAGCGAGACTGATTGTCCAGAGGATATTAGGGCCAGGTCCGGGAGGAAAGGAAGATCAGCTTCTGTTTACGGATATCCTCGGACAACCCCAGAGTAGCCAGATTAGATATGAGACACTGCAAGGGGGTCTGAGCCTCAGTTTTAGAAGGCTGGTTTTCCATGGCTGCAACCTCCATTCCCGGGTCCCTAAACAAGTGAGTCCAGCATCCCAGTTCCACTCAGAATAGGGACGGAAAGGAAGATCCGCTTCCTTTATAGGGTTGGCGATCCGGCCATAGGGACGTCTCCACTACACCAAAGCCAATGGCACCATGCTGGAGGGGTGAGCCCAGATGCAGCTGTGATTTTGGACTGGGCACCCTGGGGGGTAGGAGGAGAAGGCAGAGAAAGCAAGGGACGCGTTGTCTGAGGTCCTGGGGCCAGGTCCTGCTCCCGAGAGAAGTTCCCGATCGGGAGAGGAGGGGGCAGCCCGCTGGGGCCCTGCACTGTCCTCCTGGGTTTCGGCACCAAATATAAGGTAAACAAAACCAGACCAGGTGAAACAGCAACAAAGGAACCAAGAAAAATTTAATAGCACAGTCCTGGGTGAGGTTCACTGGTCCATGTAGCTGTGGGCCAGAGAAGTCGCACGCAGCAAAATGGGTGATGGGTTTATAAAGGGCACACTGAGAAAGCTGTGAGGGGGTCAGGGAGAGCAATCACTGGTTAGGACAGCTGTCACGTCTGCTGGCGATTGGCTGAATGGGATTACTAGAGTCACTGTAACAGGTACTGGCTGGCTTTGTGGCTGAAGGCTTAGTTCCAGTCACTCATTTTTGCTGGCTCACTCTTGCCCATTGTTCTCCTGGTCTGGGTTGAAGCCATCTTGTTGAGGCCCGCCCCGCCCTCTGGTACCTCCAGCCTTACAGTAGCTGACATAATGTGCCATTTTGCTATTCGATATTGAAGTCTTTTTCTTGGTCCAAGTCCAAATTCTCAATAATAAATAGAAACTTACTTCACAATTGAGCTAATAGCTTTTTAAACAAAATATTTGAAAAATCACTAAATTTTCAAAATTAAATCTTAAGTAAGTTATTCTACATTGCACAATTTTGACTTATTTGATTTAACAGGTTAAATATATATATACACATATATACATATACATATATACATATACATACACATATATACACGTGTGTGTGTGTGTATGTGTGTGTGTGTGTGTGTGTGTGTGTACACAATTCAGCCCTAGCTGAACTGACTGAACATCAATCATTTAGAGGTATGGGCCTATCAGTAAGCTGATTGACTGGCACTTAGCAACAATTAAATTGAGATATTGTGGTTTGTTTTTCAATTCCAGGAAGTGAGTGTGTGTGTGTATATATATATCTGTGTGTGTGTGTATATATATATATATATATATAGTGGGAACCAAAAAACCATAATTTATTTAGAACAAAATTGTGTATTTATTCTTACATGTTTAACCTTCAGTCACCTTCCAAGTACTCTTCGTTTGATAAAATACACTTTCTTCACTGCTGAAAACAGGTTTTGAACTTGTAGATTTTGATGACTTTTAGTGCTTCTGTCATTTTTTGTTTTACCTCATCCAAATCAGCAAAATATTTCCCTTTGAGGACTTTTTGCATCCAAGGAAGCAAAACAACAACAACAACAAAAAGCTGCCAGAGGTGAGACTGGGTGACTAGAAAAATTGGGGCATGGGGATGATACTGTTTTGGTTCATAAACTGCTGAAATTTTAGTGCAGTGTGGACAAGTGCATTGCCATGATGGAAGAAATAGTCACTTGTTTGCCACAATGCAGGATTTTTAAAAATGCAATTCACAATGAAGCCTTATCAAAATTACCAGGTAAAAGCTTTGGTTGACTGCTTGATCTGGAGGAACAAATTCCAATTATATTACAAAGGGAATGTCCTCCAAAAAATAATTTCAGGGTTTTTTGGGTTCCTTCTCATATGTTGTTTGGCATAAATTTTATAAAAAATGTAAAATTACTAATATTTTCCTAGTAATGTCTAAGGCAAATTCCTGAATCCTGAACTCAATCTAATAACCCTGCCCCATGCACACATATCTTCAAACTGTACAAGCCAATGAATTCTTATGAGGCAGCTATAACCCATTTGGACTCAGAATCAATAATTTTCAGTAGGTGACATTGCAAGCAAATAAATACAAACACTGAGTATGTTCACTAATGTGGAGAAATACCACAATTGTAAATATATATATACATTACTAAATACATAAAAATTTGTTTTTATTTTTCACTTAAATAGTCATCATCACCTTCAGACTCTGCCCTTACCCTTTCAATCTCTATAAAACAAGCAAAGGCAAAGAGAGAGAGAGAAGAGAGAGAGAGAGAGAGAGAGTGAGAGAGAGAATAGTTAGACGTAATCCAGTACACCTCAATCAAGTCTTAGTGTCCTTGAGATGTTTGCGTATTTCTCTGTTCCAATTCTACTCTTTCTAACATCAAAACCCTGTTGCTTAGCCAGAGAGGAATTGTACATCAGATTCTTACAAGGCCACATGGAGATTATAAATTTACTGTAGTATGATATTCAGTCTGTGTGCCTAGACATTGTTAAAAATTGAACTGGTTGTGTCCCACCACCTTGTAATTTATTGAAATTATCGAATTACTGATGGTATGGCTGATAGTGGTAAATCCACAACCCAAGTTAAATGGAGTCTGAGTTTACAAAAATAATAGAAAATTTGTACAATAATTTATTTGAATTTAGAGATTAAAACACAGCTTAGATTCATAAAAGTATATTTTTATAATATGTATTTAGCTGTTAAAGTTACTACAAATCACATTCCCATAGTTGTTATGGTTTCTTTTTTTTTCTTTGCTTTCTTCTCTCTCTCATTCATTTAATGTATATTATTTTAAAATCCAAAATCTGGACATAAATAATAAACCATGTTTTATATGGTAGTGTTTTTTTGTTGTTGTTGCAGAATTTAATATTTTAATAAAAATATTTAGAAGAAATATCTGTGGAGAAAGTCAGAAATAACTTCTGCAAAGAAAAACTATTTTTCTGGAAACAGAAGTGCTAAGATTGCTTAATATGTATAACAATTATTTCTTCTTTCTCTTTGTTTTAGTTCTACCTCTTTGAATAAATTCTCTAATTAATATCTCATTCTTTTTCCACAAAATAAAGTATGACAAATCTCAGATAAGTAATCTCCTTACCAGTGTCTCCACTAAACTTTTGGACTTTGTATTTTTCTTTCTAATTCTACATTTTAAATCTACAAGTTACATAAGCTATTTTCTTATCTATTAGGACAGACTGGGGCAAAGTAAATAAGAGTAAATAAGACTTATATGTATGTGTGTGCATTATATGGCATGTTTTTATTTTTCCCCATGGTTTTCCAAATTTAAATAAGATTTTAAAAATTGCAAATACACCTTAATTACAAGACTTGGATAATATTAATATGGATTCACTTTGTGAAAATATGAATTGACCCATCTTTGGTAGCTTAACGAATAAGGAAGGAATTAAGCCTGAGGTTATTTAAAATCACTTTAAAAACCTATTCTCAAAAATATTGTGCTTCCATTACTTTCTATGACCTAAATATAGTTTTTTCAGTGTTAGAAATCTAAAGCATGACCACATATTCATGTTTTGCTTTCCATAAATAAAATTACCCATAATATCACAGATGTATTTACACCAAAACTTTTTTATACGTTACAGCATTACTCCAATACAGGAAAGGCTTATATAACATTATAAAGGAAAAACTGACAGTAGCATATTGTTTTCTTCTGTTACTGCATCCAATTAATAGGTTTTTTTCCCAAGAAAAGTGTGCATAATGTGAGGATATGATAAATTTAATAACAATGCAAGAAAAAAACAAATCAAAGAACTTGGATCGTGTCTATGTGCTACCATGTAGGCAAATGAGTCGTGTTCTACTTGTTTTTCTTATCTTCCACTTCTTCACAACGAGGAATTAGAATGCACATGCATGTATTTGACACTCTTTTAAAATGGTTCATTTTTCTTTCAATTATTTTTCCCATTTGCTCAAGTTCACAGATATATCAACGGAAAACTAGACATTCTCCAAACTATGCCACGTTCCACGGTGCATGAGAGAGAAGTACTCTTCATCAGCATGGTAAATGCTTACATGGGGTACATTTGTTTGCTGACAGTTTTTGATTTATGATGGAATTACATAAGAGTTTCATCTTATGCTACCTATAGCTATAAAAAACAAAAGTAATCACTTGATTGTTAACTGTAAACACTACTATGGTTGAGAAATATGTAGAAACAGAACACATCTGTTTAGAAAAGGCTGGTCCTTAATCTTACTTGCTTTTGTAAAGAAAAATTATTAAATATCCCTGCTTTATCACTTAGCATTTTCAAAACAGAATATATTCTTGAAGTTAGTATGTCATAAATAAGTAGAATAAAAAATAAAATATTAATGTAATTGAGCTAATAAACAATTAAGTCCTCAAAAAAATTTTTTCCCTGGTTCACAGTGACAGTAATCCAGGTAATAGAACTCTGTTGGAAATATTCTAAGCACTCCCTGAGCAAAGTCATTACAGACTGGCCTGCTGCTTCATATAATTTCTGTGATAAGCTACTGAAAATTTAATTGGCTTTAGCTCCAAAATATTTCTTCATAAAGTAAGCACAACAGATGAATAAACCTCTTTGATTCATTTATTTATAGCAACTTAAGGAAGCTCATTAACACATTTCCTTCACAGATATTTGTATTAAATAGAAATGTGCAATGAAATATTGCAAGGATCTTTAAGAACTCATATTCTCTACCATAAAATCATGTTCATGGATGAAAAATTTGATTAAGTGAATTAAGTATCCACTTAGTTTGCTGCCAGAAAGAAATAGCAAGTACTATTTTTTTCTCTCTTATTGAGATATAATAGCAGTTGTTTCTGAAATTTATATTTTCTTGAACCATATTTTTAAAACCTAAAAATAAGTTACTTTTATATTGAAATTGTCCCTATAATTATTTTAATTTGATAATTAATTACATGCCTATATTTTTTGTTTTAATTTATCAACAGTTTCCCTCTGCTGTGAGTTACCTTGTGATTTTGAATGACTTTTATATGAATCATGATTTGTAAGCAATTAAAACAAAGCTCTAGTGAAAGACATCTCTAAATGTTCACTGTGCCTCAAACTCAGATCTCATTCAATCAATAGGTCTTATTACCAGAGTTTTACTCCTACCCTGAGTGCTGGCATATCCCCATATTAGTGCTCATGAAGCTACCATGTATTCATGTAGGTCAATATCCTCATTCCTATGATGTTTTCTCTCTTAACTCTTTTTCCAATTAGTTGTGCCACATATTTTCTCAGTGATGACCCTTGGTTTTAAACAAATGTCTCTTTTTATTTTTTACACATTTTTCACTATCTCAAAAAAACATACAGAATAAAAACATAATTACACTTACATCTAAATTAGATATTTAGAATAAATAATTGGATGGGGCAATTTCTTGAAAATATGATTTGACTGTGTGTAGGTCTGTAAGCATGTGTTTTAAAGTGAGAAACAAACTGTACTGCCTTTTGTTTTCATCGCTATATTTCTGTCATTACTTTCGTCGTCTTGCATAACCTAGTTCTCATTTCTTTCTACTGCAGTCCCATTTAGACTATTTTGCATATGTTTATTCTCTTCCAGAACAAACCCACTGGGTATTCTGTGAGCTATTTGTGGTATAGAGTCCAAACTTCTTAACCTAGATAGCAAGGTCCATCATTTGATTTTTCAATCGACATTTTTATCTTTTCTCAATATACTAGTACATGCTATTTAACTTTCAAATTCCCTTCAATATATTTGTTTATGTCTTAATATTCTGGCTTCAATTCCACTTCTCAAAATTCTTCAACAATCACTTATACATTAAATTATTAAAATGTTTATAAAATTGTTTAGACAATAAATTCCTGATAACTGGTTTTATGTGTGTGTATGTGTGTATCTATCCTCTTTCATATAGGCATTCTGGAAGAATACATATATATATATATATGTGTGTGTGTATATATATATATATATTTTTTTTTTTTTTTGATTGATTTTTTTTTTTTGAGTTGGAGTCTCTCTCTGTCGCCCAGACTGGAGTGCAGTGGCCCCTCCCAGCCACCGCAGCCTCGCCTGCTGGGATCCGGTGATCCTTCCGCTTCAGCCTTCCGAGTAGCCGGAATTACAGGCATGTGCTACCACGCCCGGCTGATTTTTTGATTTATTGTAGAGCTGAGGTCTCGCTGCCCAGGCGAGTCTTGAACCCGCGGGCTCAGGCAATCTACTCACCTCAGCCTCCAAAGACGTGGGTTTACAGGCTGAGCCACCAAGCCCGGCTTGGAAGAATATTTTTAAATATACTTTGTAAATTTTGGAATCTCAGAATGACTTTATATTGCTTTCAAACAAACTGTAAGGTGGAATATAAAATTGTGGGCTGTATACCACTTTTAAAAAATTTATTGATATCCTTATAAACATTTTAGTTTGTATTCTTCTGTTTTTAATTTTTTTCTGTTTAAAGTCACCCAAGAAAATAATATTTGTTATGATGTCAAAATTTATTTATAATTAATGACCTATTTAGAGCTCATACTAGAATATCTTTTGAGTTCAGGAAAAAGATTTCTATTTTTTTCTCTCTCTCTCTGTCTTTCTCTCTCCCATCTTCTCTTACTTTTCTGTAACCTGCGCTCACTTCATAACCTTCCACCTTTTCCCACTTCTTTCTCCTCTTCTTATATTTTCAATTTTTTATTGTTGTAAAATGTGTACAACATATATTTTACCACATTAACCATTTTTACCTGTTCAGTTCAGTGGTATTAAGTACACTCCTTTGTTTAATCATCACTACCATCCACAGAGCCTTTTTCATTTTTCAAAACTAAGATTCTACTTATTAAATAATAACTCCCTATTCTCCTCTTCTGCCAGGCCCTGGCAACTATTGTTCTACTTTCTATAGTTATGATTTTTGACTACTCTAAGTAAATCATCAAAATAGAATCACAGTCTTTTTGTAATGTTGTAATATGTATCAGTAATGTCTTCCTTTTTAAGGCTGAATAATATTTTATTATACTGATATATCACATTTTGCTTATCCATTCATCCATCCATGGACTTGGGTTACTTTCATAGTTTAGCTATTGTGAATATTGATGACATAAACATGGATATATAGCTATCTTTTTGAGATTCTGTTTTCAATTGTTTGAATGTGTATTCACAAGTGGAATTGCTGAATAATATGATAATTTTATTTTTAATTTTTTGAGAACCACTATATGGTTTTCCAGAGTAGCTGTACAATTTAACATCCCACCAGTAGCACACAAGTCATGGGTCCATTTTGAGTTAATGTTTGTATTTGATGTTAGGTAAGGGTCAAACTTTATTCTTTCACATGTGGGGATAAAATCTTCCCAGCTCCATTTGTTGAAAAGCCTGTCTTTTTTATCATGTAATGAACTTGACAATGTTTAGAAATTCTTAGTAATATAGATCAGGATTCATTACAAAACTTTATATTTGTTTCATTGGTCTATGTGTATTTATGCAAGTACCATAGTATTTTAATTTCGGTAGGATTTTAAGTTTGTAGTGTTTATCATATAAGAATTTTGCATACTGACTGTATCTTGCTACATGAGGAAATATAAATCCTCCAGTCTTTTTTTATTGTTTATTTTGCTTTGTTTTTTTCCACTGAGATTCTATATGAATTTTAGGGTGGATCATTAGGATTTTGACAGGAGTTGCATTAAATCTATACATTGCTTTGGGTAGTATTTACATTTTATCAATATGAAGTCTTTTTATACATGGATATGCAATATATTTCTATTTATTTGTGCTATTTAAGTTGTTCTAGAAGCGTTTAGTAGTTTTTATTCTTCTAGTATTTTTGAAGCTGTTTAAGTGGAATTGTTTGTTAATTTTCTTGTGTAATTATTCATAAAATGCAATTGACTTTTTTCATGCTCTCTTTCTTGCTACCTGGCCGAATTTTTTATTTGTTCTATCATTGTGTGTGTGTGTGTGTGTGTGTGTGTGTGTGTGTGTGTGTGTGTGTGTGTGATTTTAGAGTTTTCTACATAATAGATCAATTCATCTGTAAATATAAATTATTTTGCTTCTTCTTTCTGATTTGGATGCTTTTACTTTCTTTTTGTTGCCTACTTGCTCTGGCTAAGACTTCCAGTCCTATGTTGAATAGAAACGATTAAAGTGGACATCCTTGTCTTGTTCTTGATTTTATAGGGAAATCTTTTAGCGCTTCACCATTCACTATGATGCTATGCATTTTTCACATATGGCTTTTATTATGTTGAGGTACTTTCCTTCTATTACTAGTTTGCTGAGTTGTTTTGTCATGAAATGATGTTGAATTTTATCAAATACTTTTCTGCATTAATTGATCACGTGTTTCACTTTTTCTTCATTGTGTCAGTAGGTGAATTGCAACAATTGATTTTCCGATATTATACTATCATTTTATTCCAGGAATAAATCTTATGTGATGTTAGTGTATAATATGCTGCTGAATTCAGTTTGCTAGCATTTTGTTAAAGTTTTGGTATTATTCTTTGTAAGAGATATTGATCTGTGGTTTTATATTTTGGAGTGGCTGTGGCTTTGCAATCAGGGTAATGTTGGTCTCATAAAATCAGTTAGAAAGTGTGCCCTTCTCTTCAATTTTTGAGAAAAATTTGAGTATTGGTATTAGTTTTTCATTAAATATTTGGTAGAATTCACTACCAAATCTATACCACAGATTCAGAGCTCTGAAATTTTTGAGTATAGATTCAGTCTGTTTACCAATTCAAAGTATATTCAGATTTTCTATTCATTCATGGCCAAGTTTTGGTAGATTTTGTGTTTTTAGGACATTTCCCATTTCATCTAGGCTATCCCTTTGTTGACACACAAATACTCATAGTAATTTCACAATCCTTTTATTTCTGTAGAAGTGGCAATTTATATTTCCTCTATTATTTCTAAGTCTGCAATTTCAGTCTTCTCTCTTTTTGATTGGTGTATCTAGTTACAAGTTTTTCAATTTTTTAAATCATTTTGAAGAACAAATGTTGGTTTTGTCAATGTTCTCTCTTTTTTACTCTCTACTTCTTTAATTTCTACTCTATCTTTGCTATTTTCTCCCTTCTGTTAGTTCTTATTTTTCTAGTTTTTAAAATTAGCAATGGTTTGAGGTCTTTCTATTTTGTTAATGCAAGCATTTGCAACTATAAATTTTCCTGATAACTCTTCTTTTGCTGTGTCTCACAATTTTTGATGTGTTGTTTTTATTTTTATTTGCCCCTAAATATTTTCTTGTTTCCCTTGTGATGTGTGTTTGATCCAATAAGTGTTTAAGAATATGCTGCTTATGTCTCATAAATTTATTAATTTTTCAATTTTCTTTCTGTATTGATTCTTTCCTTCAATCCATTGCAATTAGACAAGACACTTTGTATGATATTTAAATTTTTAAATCTATTAAGACTTCATTTGTGACCTAACATATGATCTAGCCTAAAAAATGCCCATGTACACTTGAGACAAATATGTATTCTGTTGCTGTTGGTAAAATGTTCTGTACATGTCAGGTAGATCTAACTGGTTTAAAGTGTTGTTCCCACTCTCTGTTCTTAGTTATTCTCTTACTAATTGTTCTGTTAATTATTAGGAGTATTGAAATTGTCTTCCTATTTAATCATTTTTTGCCTCAAATATTTTGATGATCCATTACTAGGTATGTAAATGTTTGTTTTTTGCTATATTAAAGTTTTTTAAATATGTAATTAATTTTAGTTTCTTGTCATTTAAAAAATTTAAAGTTTATTCTGTCTGAAATTTGTATAGCTGCCCCTGCTGTCTTTGGTTGCTATTTGCATAAAATATTATTGTCCATTAAATTATTTGTATCTTTGAATACAAAGTGAATCTATTGTAGACAGCATATAGTTGCATACTTTTTCAAAAATCAATTTTTCAATCATTGCTTTTTGATTGAAGAGTTTATTCTATCTGTAGATAATGTTAGTGACTTATAAAGGGGGCTTTACTTCTGTTATTTTGCTATTTATTTCTGTATGTCTGATAATTTTTTTGTCCTTTCATTTATTTCTTGCATTGATTTCTTTTTCCAAATTTATGTGTTTATTTTTGGCTTTCAAATTTGATTGCAATGTGTCTCAGAATAGACAAAACTGAGTGCATCTTATTTGCAACTTGTTTAGCTTCTTTATGTTTATATTCTTATTTTTTAATCATTGAGAAGTTCTTGACTATTATTTCTTCATATAATCTCTGAGTTGTCTTCTGTCTCTGTCTTCCTTTTGGGATTTCCACAGTGTACAATTTGCTATGCTCATGCTATCTCATGGGTTCTTTAGGTTCTACTCAGTTTATTGGCATTTTTCTTTATTTTTCTCTCTGTACTTCAGACTAAATAGTTTCTATTGTCTTATCTTCAAGTTCGTTAATTATTATTATTATTATTGGTCTGCTTAAATTAGTCTTTAGGATCGAGTTCTGTAGCTCAGCCTGTAATCCCAGCACTTTGGGAAGCCGAGGTGAGTGGACTGCCTGAGCCCGCGGGTTTGAGACCCGCCTGGGCAATTTGGCGAGTCCTCAGCTCTACAATAAATCAAAAATAAGCTGGGCGTGGTAGTGAGTGCCTGTAGTTCTGGCTACTTGGAAAGCTGAGGAGGAAGGATTGTGGGAGCCCAGCAGGTCGAGGCTGTGGTGGCCAGAAAGGTGCCACTGCACTCCAGTCTGGGCGACGGAGTGAGACTCCATCTCAAAAAAATAAAATAAAATTCAGTCTTTAAATCTTATTAGCAATTTAAAAAATAATTCCAATTATGGCAATCTTTAGCTTGAAAAGTCTTTTTATGCTTCTTTTTAGATTTTCTATTTCTTCGCCCTATTTTTATTTTGTCTATACATTATTTTCTGGTCTTTAGTCAAGTCTTTTTAGTTTTTAAAATTATTTTTAAGAAAGTTGTTTTAAATTTTTTATCTAGTAGATCTGCAAAAAGTCTACATTATGTATAGTTTTTATTGGTTCTTTTTTCCAATTTTCCCTTTAAATGAGCAATACGTTGCTAGTTTTCCTTTTTTGTACTAGTGGGTCTTATTTTGTGAACAATGAAGATTTGAATTTAATAATGTGGATACTCTGGAAATTAGATTTCTCTTTCCCCCAGGGTTTATTGGGTCTTTAGTTTGTTTGAGTTTGTATTTTTGATATGGTAGACTATCTCCGTGCCAGGGATTAACCTGAGTGTTTACCTAAAGCTCTTCATTTTGCTTCAGAGTTTGTATCTTCCCCTGGGCATGTGTGGTGACTTTTAAAATTTCCATATATACACAGTTACTTTTTAATATCCTTGTCTTTATTGTCTAGATTCCAAAAAGAGAAGACAGACGATGAAATAGGTGTTATAGCTTTAAATGTCCTAAAAGTCACTTCAACCTTAAGAGAAGAGGCTTGTCAAGATGAGGTGAGGTGCAACAATAACTACCTGCCTCTGTCTGAACCTCTGTGATTAAAAAAACAGCAATAAATAATTAAAGCAAAGATCTTTAATGTTTGAAAGATAGGATTCTCTTTCCCTATCCTGTCTTCTGCAGCTATGTGTAATTTGCTCTGGGAACACATGCAGAGCTTCCTCTGTTGGAGCTGAGAGGTGGAGAATGGATAACTGCTACTGTGCCAGCAGTTAAAACTGAATAAAATTAATTTCAATTTACCACCCAAGCCTCTCTCTAAAAGTCGCAAGCCTTCAAACGACTCCAAATTTCCAAAATAGTTATATTACACACTTTCTGCCTGATATACTTGCAATATTACAATTGGTGTTCAGGAGAAGATCCATTTCTGGTGCTTCCTACTCCAACATTTTCTCAGAAAGTTCTTTCTACATATTTTTGCATTTATTCATTGTTTCATTTCTCTCACTTTTCTGCTCTTATTTTCTTAATGTTTTTTCTCCACTGTATTACAAAATCTGTCCAATTCATTCTCCACATTATTAATTTATTCGTCATTAAATTCACTGTTTTTTACCTCAAATATGAAGGCTTCTCCAACATTTTTTCATAAAAAATAAATATGCTTGACATACTAAAGTAAAAATAAAATAATGTTATAAATCTTTCCATAACCAAAATTCATCTTAAGAAATAAAATATTACCATGAGAGTTTTATTTTCTCATGTATAATGCCATAATTACATTCTCTTTTTCCATCCCACCCCAAAATAAGCATCATTCTGAATTTAAAGTTCTTAAAGTCTATATACATCTTAATAATTTATTATTATTATCAATAATAAATTTAATTAATGTTCAAAGTAAAATAGCTATAATGGCATACAGTTAATGTTAAAAGTTTGCTCTCAGATATAAAGTAATGCATATATAGTAATATCTATCTATCTATCTATACTGCAGCATAGGCTTCCTTCCAACTGAAATAGAATATTTCATTTTACAGAAATAAAGTTTTTAAAAAATTGTCCTTTGCTAGAATTGGAAATTCTAGACATTGTTGTCTGAGTATACACATATTATGCTGTAATTCATTTATTCAAGGGATATTTTAATAAAATTAATGATGCAAAAAACTAGATTATATACCTTTGATAATTAAAAATGATGTATATTTGTTTATTTCTCATGAGAGGAACAGAGCATTTTGTCTCATTGATTTTTTTTTCCTTACAATCTCCCCAGTCTTATACTCCCAGACAGAATATTCTATTTATTGCTGATCTGATAATGCAGTTTAGTATCCCAACAATGAAAAAGAAATTGAGCGTTTTGCTAGTTTTAAATGCATACTCCAAAGATATGATGGTGAGCATATTTTCAAGTAGTCTTCATGGAAGCTATGAGTGACATTATTACTTTTGTCCATAAAAATGCTAATTATGCACATAACAGTGATTTTATTTTTTTAAGTTTTTAATTTCTTAATTTTTGTTCTTAAGGTATAGGGTACAATACAGGGTTAGGTGTACAAAGGTTTATTATGAGGTACCCTTGTTGTTGAGGTGTGTCTTTTCCTCCCCTATGGTTTCCCAGTACTGCCAATCCCACCCCTGTGGCATTTTCCCATTACAGTCAATCCCTTTCTTCTGATATTGTGATAATTGTTCAATGTCCACTTATGAGTGAGAACATGTGGTACTCACTTCCTTGTTTCTGTGATAGACCATTTAGTATTATAGACTCTAAGTTCATCCAAGTTGCTGTGAATCTCATAATTTAGTCCTTCTTTATAACTGTGTAATAGTCCATTGTGTATATGTACCACATTTTTTTATCCAGTCCTCTTTCTATAGAAATTATGGTTGATTCCATGTTTTTGCTATTGTGAATGGTGCTGCAATAAACATGCATGTGCAGGTATAATTTTCTTTTTTTTTTTAACAGGTTTATTGAGAGGACAGAATATCTCCCCCCAGAAACAAAGGGGTTGCCCGGGTATTTTTTTTCATAGACTGATTGGAGTTTCTAATAGGGGATTGTAAGGTCGTATGGAAGGTTGATTTTTTAAGATTTTTTAGAATCAATAAACTTTTCCACAGAGGTTGTACTAGTTTTCACAACCACCAACAGTGTAGAAGTGTTCCCTTTTCCCTACATCCTCTCCAGCTTCTGTTGTTTTTTGAGTTATTCGTGATGGCCATCCCGACTGGAGTTAGGTGATATCTCAGTGTGCTTTGAATTTGCATTTCTTTGATGACTAACGAGGCTGAGCCTTTTTTTTTCATGTATCAGTTGGCTGCTTGTATGTTTTCTTTTGAGGAGTATCTATTCATATCTTTTGCCCATTTTGTAATAGGGCTGTTCATTTTTTTCTTTTCAGCCCTGAGTTCCTTGTGGATCCTAGATGTTAGAACTTTGTCAGATATACAGTTGGCAAGTATTTTTTTCACAGTCTGTGGGTTGTATCTCTACTCTCTTGATGGTTTCTTTGGCTTTGCAGAAGCTTTTCAGTTTGATGAGATCTCACATTGGTACAGGCACTTGGGGTTTTAATCAGGAATTGGTTGCCAGATCCAATTTCCATAAGGGTGTCTCCTGCATTTTCTAAGGTTCTTATAGTGTGAGGTTTCACATTTAGGTCTTTGATGCACTTACAGTTGATTTTTGTGTATGGTGATAGGTATGGATCTTGTTTTAAATCATCTGCATGTGGTCAGCCAGTTTTTCCAAGCATCATTTACTGAATAGGTTCTCCTCTCCCCAGTGGTTGATGGTAAAGGCATTGTCGAAGATGAATTAGTTGAGTAATTGAAATTTTGCTTCCAGAATCTCTACCCTGTTCCTTTGATCTCCATTGGTCTATATGCCTGCTCTTGTTCTAATACCAGGCTGTTTTGATTATTGTAGCTTTACAGTGAAATATAAAGTCTGGGAGTGTAATACATCCTGCTTTTTTTTTTCCCCTGGAGATTGTTTTGGCTATTTGTGGTCATTTAAGCTAACATATAAATTCCTGTATTGCGGTTTCCAAGTCTGAGAAGAATGCTGCTGGTAATTTAATGAGTAATGTGGTAAATCTGCAGATTGCCTGGGGTAGGATGGATATTGTGACAATGTTTTTCTTCTAATCCATGAGCATGGAATATTTTTCCATTTGTTTGAGTCATCTTTAATTTCTTTGAGTAGTGTTTTCTAGTTTTTGTTGTAAATGTCTTTCACTTCTCTGGTGAAAAAGTTGTCAAGTTATGTATTTATTTATTTTCTGTGGCTATTGTGAATGGAATTGTGCTTTTTATTTGAATTTCTTGGTTTATTGTTGGCGTATAGGAATGAGACTGTCTTTTGCACATTTATTTTTTACCCTGAGACTTTGCCTTATTCCTTTATGAGTGCAAGGGGTTTTGATAGGTTCTTTTGAGTTTTCAAGGTATATAATCATGTTGTCTGCAGAGAGAGATGATTTAACATCCTATTTTCCTATTTGGATACCACTGATTTGTTTCTCTTTTTTGATTGCTTTAGCTAGAACTTCCAATATTATGTTGAACAGGATGGGTCAGAGTAGGCATTCTTGTCTTTTTCAGGATTTTAGGGGAAATGATTCCAATTTATGTCTGTTTAGCAGTATGTTGGCTGTGGACTTCTCATATATGGCTCTTACTATTTTGATGTATGTTCAATCTATGCCTAGATATTTGAGGGTTTTTACCAAGTATAGGTGCTGGATTTTATCAAAAGCTTCTTCTGCATCTATGATATAATCAAGTGGTTTCTGTTTTTACATATGTTGATTTATTGAATTACATTTATGATCTTGTGGATGTGGAACCAGACCTGCATCCTCGGAATGAAGCCAACTTGGATGATTTTTGGATGTATTGTTGGATCTGGCTTACTAGAATCTTGTTGAGAATTTATCATCTATGTTCATCAAGGATATTGGTCTGTAGTTCTCTTTCTTCGTTGAATCTTTACCCAGTTTGGGTATCAATGTAATGTTTGTTTCATAAAATGATTTGGGGAGAGTTCCATCTTTCTTGATTGCCTGAAATACTTTAAATAGCAATGGTATCAGCTCCTCCTTGTATGTTTGTAGAATTCTCCTGGAAAGCCATCTGGTCTAGGGCTATTTTTTGTAGGTAGTTTACTTGTGTCATAGTCGATTTCCTGGGTCTACTGGCCTATTTAGGGTCTCAAATTCCTCTTGTTTTAATCTGGGGAGGTTTGTGATGTCAGAAAGTCCTCCATTTCCTTTGGGTTTCACGTTTGTTTCCATATAAATGTACATAGTAATCTCTGATAATCTTGTATTTCTTTGGGGTAGTTGTGACTTGATCTTTTGCATATCTGAATGTGTTTATTAGAGCTTTTTCTCTCTTTTTCTTGGTCAGTCTAGCTAGGAATCTGTCTATATTGTTTATTCTTTTAAAGAACCAGTATTTTGTTTCATTCATTTTTTTGTAGTATATTTTCTTCTTCTATGTCCCAAATTTGGGCTTTTATATTGGTGACCTGGATTATTCTGCTGAAGTTAGGGCTTTGATTATCTTGCTTTTCCAGTTTCTTTAGGTAATGTATAAGGTTGTTAACTTGTGATCTTTACATTGTCTTCATATGTGTTCATAGAGATATGAATTCCCCTCAGTATAATTTTCATGGCATCCCAGAGATTTTGGTAAGATATTTTTTCATTTTCATTTGTTTCCAAGAATCTTTTAATTTCTGTTTTCATGTGTGTGCTGATCCAGGAGTTGTTCAGTATCATATTGTTAACTGACCATGTCTTTGTGGGTTTGGGGAGGATCTTTGTTTGTGTTGAAAATCATTTTTATTCCATTTTGGTCTGTGAAGGTGCATGACTGTATTTCAATCTTATGAAATTTATTTATGCTTTATTTATGGCTGAGAATGTTATTGATCTTAGAGTATGTTGTACGTGGTGATGAGTAGAATGTATATTCAATGGTTGTTGTGTTTGAATGGTCATGTCTTTGATGAGGGAAGTTTTCCTCGATAATTTCATGAAATGTTTATTCTAGGGTGATATCTGTCTCTCTATTTGCCTCAGGGATTCAAATTAATTTAAGGTTTGGCCTTTTGATACAATCTCTCATTTCTTGGAGACTTTGTTCTGTCTTTCAAAGTTTCTTTTCTATGTATTTAGCAGTCTGGGTTATTTCCACATTTTGATCTCAAGTACTGAGTTTCTTTGTAAAGCTTGGTCAATACAGCTTTCCATGCTTATCAGTTTGTTATTCATTTCATTCACTATTCTTTATTGCTGTTATCTAAGTGTTCAACTCCTTAATTCTCTCCTCTTGTCTCTTCATTTCTATTTATTCTCTTTATTAATATGTTTTTTTTTTTTTTGAGTTGGAGTCTCACTCGGTTGCCCAGACTGGAGTGCAGTGGCTGCTCCCAGCCACCGCAGCCTCATCTGCTGGGTTCTGGCGATCCTTCCACCTCAGCCTTCCGAGTAGCCGGGATTACATCTATTAATATCTTGACTTCTGGGTTTATGATATGAAACCAGTCACACTGGCAGATCTTCATTGTTTGTATTCCAAACTTCCCAGGAGTCTCTATGGGACCCATATGCTTCCCTTGGTTTTTCTTCATTTATGTAGGTTTTCCTTCCTTTCCCCTCCCCCCCCCACTTTTTTTTAAACCTCTTTTTCAATTCTATTGTTCAGTGATGGGAGATAGCTTTTGATTCTTTATGCTCAGTCTCCTATTCTTCCATATGTAGGTCCTCTGGTTTTGTTCAGTTTTGAAGCTGGACTGGGAGTGGGGGCTGTGTTTTTGAGACCTATAATTTAGAAGATATCTGCAGGTCCCAGTATCTGCTGACAGGAGTGTGGAATGCCTGGAACCTACTTCCCACTGCCTTCAATCTGTCTGTGCAGTGGGGGTTTATGTTTGCCCCCAAAGCAAAATGAGATGAGAAAAAGGAAAAAAGTGATCAAAGGAAGGAGGAAGAGGAAAGAAAGTAAAGAGAGGGAAGGAGAAGAGAGAAAATAGACAGGCATATCAATTAGCAAATAAACAGAGAAACAAACAAAGAAGAAAAAAGCATACAGGCAATTATGCAAATGAAAAAACAAATTAAAAAAAAAAACTTTTTGATGTACTTGCCCTCAAACATACCCATACACAAACAGAAAACCTTAAAAAGAGAACATTGAAATAAAGCAAGTAGGAAAACATAAACAAAAACAGAAAGAGAGAAGAAAAAAACCCAAAACTAAAACAAACAAACAAAAACTTTTTCTGTGGCCATTTCTGTAACTCCAGGTCCCTTTGGGCTGCCGCTGTTGCATTAAGAAGTGACTCTGGTCTCCAGCCCATTCCCTCCACTCTCAGTGCAGGCTGATAGGGTTACTCTCAGCATGGGTCAGATGCCTCATGAACTACTATGGGAGGAAGATGGATTAGATCTGGGCTCACCCAACTCATCTGCTGCTACTGCTGCTGTCAAGTCTCCTACTCAGATCTGCTGTGTCTGTGATCATTCCAGCATAGGGGAGGGGCATCTGTTTCTCTGAATCCAATGAGAAGATGCTCTCTGGGCCCCAGGTTGGAGACTGGACAGAGCTACGTGGGGCAATACAATTCTCTGGCTGGTCCCAGGACAGAGAATATGGCACTGGTCAACATCTCCTCACTGCAGTGAGGCCTCATTCCAGATTTTCATACCTTGTCTTCTGAACCATTCCTGGAGCTCAGGACCCTTCTGTTGCTGACAGGCACCAGGTGGTGAGGAACAGCTGTTCTCTGCTTCCTCTTCTCAAAAGAGTCAGAGAACAACAGACAATCCTGCACTCTGGAGGCTCCAAACTCAGGGCAGTTGTGGATTCTTCCCTCAGGTGGACTCTCACCCACCGGCACACATCCACTCATGCAGAGTCTTTATGTACACTTGCTTTTGTGGAGAGTCTCACACTCTGACCTGTTCTGTTGTCATCTTGCCTCCTCAACAGTGATTTTAAAAATTGCCTATGTTTAGTACAAAATTTTAGACAGGGTCTTACTATTTTTTATCCAGTTTTATTTTATTATAATTACCTTCAACTCACACATACAAAAGCAGATCCAAATGTCTCATTTAACCAAGGTGTGTGATCTTCAAAGGGCTACATCTTACTAATCCTGGCTAATAATTTCATTATTGATGGAATATACAGAAATTCATAAAAGAGGAGTCTATGGCATCTATACAATGGGTTATTTCTCTTTATATGCTTTTAAGAGATCATGATTAAGCATTAATATACAAATAATCTATTGTTTCGTTAAATTAATTGTTCAAAATGAAATTTGTCACTGTTTAATATTTTTGCTTAAAACATTGCCAAGATAAGATGAAATCATTGTAAATTAGAATGCTACATGAAGTCTGACTATCTGGAACATTTTTTTCATGATGTTTTTGTTGGCATCCTTTCTCAGGCTAATATCTTAAAGATCTAAACATTTATGTTAACCTTCAATATTAAGGCTTTTAAAATGCTTTAAATACTTAAAAAGCAAAAAAGCAGAAAAGCTAAATTATTAAACCAGGTCAGTGACAAAACATCTGCTTTAAGTTTAGAATTTACCCAAGGAAAAGGAAAAGATGTCAATAAACAGCGATGAGTTCCACAAAGTAGGTGCATCCCAGCAAATAGAACAATCACTCAAAATGATACAACTTAAACCCAAAGAAATGAGAGATCTGTGTCAATTGACTTCAGCTAACAACCTGTAGAAAATGGACTCAAAAACACCTTAAGGTAACTTTGTCTACAGATATGGCATTTTAACACAATATCAGAATTTAATAGGTAATGCAAACTTTAGAAGTACTTAGGGTAACCATTTCAGATATTTCATGGCAAGTAGTACACGAGCTCTACTACTGAATGTGCTAGCCTAAGGCTATACTCCCCCAAAAGTCCATAATTGATACCATGCAGAAAAGGTAGCTGAAAAGTAAAGCATGTTAGTTCCAAAAGAAGTGCAATTTCTAAAGGAGATACCAACATATTTTATATGAACAGGTAATGTCAGTCAGGTTGGCCACATTTTAATAATAATTTAGATCTAAAATATTTATTCACCAAAATCTGAATACCATAAATTATATAATAATTTATACAATAAATTACCTAAAAGTATAAATTCCAATGTCAGGCAATGCCTAAGAGATTAGGATTGGGAAAAATATATAAAAGAATATAAGGTGTCAGTTGTGAATACATTTCATGTTAGTGGTAGCATATTTACATGAATGCAGGAAGTAATAATAAGCATATTATGCATGTATATTTAAAGAGGTTTTAAATATGAATGCATTTATATATATAAATAGTTCATGTAATTTAGATGTTCTTTTTATTATAAAATTATGTTGTATAATAGCGTGAGAGAATGCTGAATACTGAAAAGTAGCTTTCCATTTATGCTTTTAGGGTAGCAGACTAATGTTTAATAAATGTAACCTGTACCTCACTCCCAATTTTAGAAAATAAAATATTTTCTATTCTTCCAATTCTCATAGGCTCCCCTGTTTTATAAAAAAATATGACAAATTACTGAATAATGAGTAATTAACAACTTAGATATGACTCATGTGAGACTCATCTGAAAACTAAAAACATGAATTTGCATAATGTTTTCTCCTCTTTTTTTAACCTTCATTTTTTTCTTTTTTCTTTTTTCTTTACACAATTTGAGTTCTACGAGATCTATTTCAGAACATATCCTAACTGAAGTGAATAGTAATTGTACACCTAATGATGTTACATATTTTTTGAAGTAAATTTATAGTGTTTAAATTTTCAAGAGAAGGCAAGTGTTTTCATTGGAATTTAATTATCCAAAGCCAGGAAAATTGTTTTTTTTGACTAAAAAATACAAATAATTACTAAAAACACAAGTAATTACTAAAAACACTATTAGAGTGTTTAATTTATACATGTTAGTATTTCAGATATTTGTTAATGCTAAAATTTATTTTACCTTAGAAGACAAGGAAAACATGAGTTTTGCCTTAGATACAAAGGATAACTACTTCTGCTAGTTATAAAGAAATTTATGAAACTGAGTCAGGCAGGTTACAACAGAAAACATCGAGCAATTCTTGATTTATCAATCACAGAATATCAATTATTGTAATAAACTTAATTCCTTTAAGGTGAAAATTATCTCATGTAAAATGTTTTCCTTTAAAGAGTAGAACAAGGTTCTTGCTTAAATGACATTATATTTCAATTTTCCAATATTTGGAAATTTTAATTAGAAATGAAAGAATCTAGCTCATGATTGGTGCGTAAGCAGTGTTAACTGTATTTAAATTCTGGGCTTGTCTTTACGTCAACTTTCAAAAAAATACTTTATGCATTCAAGTTGAATGATCAATAATTTTGAAAAACAAAACTAAAGATAAAAGTCTAAACTTTGAAGACCTCTAGTAGCACAAATATTGTTTGTTTGTTTTTACCTAATAGTCAAAGGAGATCTACAATGATTCTGTTCAAAATAATTAAAATATGACAGCTGTTGTTATAACAATTAATCTGACATGACTGACAAGGATAGGTGATTTTGTGTATATGTGTGTGTTCATGTGAATGTAATAATGAAAATAGTTAATAAACGGTCTCCCAAAGCCCAACTTGTTTTCAATGAAAGGCAAAAATTTTGATTTATTCTGTATTTTTATGTAGAGACAGAGGAAAGATAGATAGATAGATAGATAGATAGATAGATAGATAGATAGATAGCTGGAAAAACTATACCTACATATATTTTTCCATGTGATCCTGACCAGTTTTCTGTATTGAATTTCATGATTTGTGTGATAATAAGTCTCTCGGTATGCTCAACTGAGTAATTCTCATTTTTTCCTGACAGTTCACACAAATAGCAATAAACTTATCTGATGCCTGCTGCTTTCTTTATGACATTTGGAAATGAGTTACTGTTATCCTTTCAGAATAAATTGAATTTTATTATTTTAAATATGGACTTGAGTGGTCTGGTACTTTAGCTTTTTTTTTCTATTGTGTTACAGAATATTATTAAGTTCAAAATGATGTACTGTAAGAATAGTTCCATATAAATCCTGTGGCTATTGTAGAATCTGGGATTTGTCTCCATGGACACTGAGCAAGCTAACACTCAGGGTTTTATAACGTAACATTGACCCTGAGAATTGAGGAACTAAGCCGTCTTTATTCAAAATGAGGCGACTATAAATTAAGGAAATAACTTATCAAATTTTCTTCAGAACAACATATTGAAAAGAAGTTATTAAAACTTCCAGAAAAAAATAAAAATGAAAACTTCCAGAATTTCTTGAAGCAGTAAAGATGACTACTTTCCCAATATTATTGCTTATCATTTAATAATTTTTATGCTTATAATAGCAAATATATATGATAATGAATTAGAATGAAAACAATATGACATAATGAATGATGGCAGATTTCTAAATCTAAAGTAAAATTAGAGATTGATACAATGATCATCTTTATTGACTTTGAAATAGTAAGAACTCTCCAAATTTATTTCTGTCTACATTAAAAATAAAAGAAAAAAATTCTGGTTTAAAATGAAAAAAATTAATCAGTTGATTTAATTAAATTATACAAAAAGTGTTATGTTAAGGTGATTTTCTTTTTAATGTATTCTATTTGAGTATTGGAAAAATAGTTGTGAAACCCCTCTATGCAGATTTTTGTGTTCTGACGAAAAGCGGGGGGGGTCCTTAAAAATTTGTGAATCTGTCTTGCTTACTTTCTCACTCACTCACTGACTTATTCATTATGGAGAACTTTATGCAGACTAGTTTATATGTGGTATAAAATTTTATTCCATCAATGGTAGACTGACCCTTACTTTTTACTTTTTTTCCTGAATTGCAGTGAAGTAAACTATAATCTGTGAATGATATAACATAATAATTACCTAGTTGATAAATATACATATATTACCATAGCAATCATGCTTAACTTTCAGTAAAATAGAATAATAATGTTTATAAAGATCCTCAATGCACTACTCAAAACATAATAAATTTGCAATTGCATTTAATTATATGTAACTGTCAATCAAAAGTAATTTAAGTATCTAATATAAAAATATATTAAAAATACATTAAAAATTCTAAAGCTTTTAAACTTCAAATACTACATTTTATACATATTTATAGATGTGACCCCATTCTTATATTTCCTTAATATAGCAATATGGCATTTTGATTACTTCTGATTTGAACTATATTTGGGTAGATGATTATTGCAAGACAAGGATTCAAATCATTATGAATGTTTATTTAAACATTGGATAAACGTTTCTATTAGGTTATTTCAGTAAACGTTTGTTTCACCTATTGTGGATATTGTTTTCTGTTTCTCACAAATAAAACAATGAGCTGCATTGGTGGCACACAAACACTGCTTAAGAAAGGACAAAATTATTTTAGTAAAAAAAGAAAAAAGTTTGAAGTTTGCTTACTTTTAAGTAGGAACAAAAATAATTATTGATGTGTATGTCAGAATTTCAGCCAAGACTTGAAACAGATGTAATCAAATGTGACAATATAAAATGAAAATCTGTTGTCCTACTATTTTCAGCTTTAGTTACTGAAGAACATATTGGAAAACTGTATGTTGTAGAAGTGGAGGATACTTTTAGAGACAAATTTCCCACTAAATAACTAAAAATCATCTGTTGCTTTGTTTAAAATGATATTGCAAAGTACAACAGCATGAGCTCAATTTTTAAATGAAGGAAAAATAACTGCCAATATTTAGCAAGAAAATAAGTATGTTAGATTAATCTGTAGACTGATGGTGGCATTGTTTGCATTATTAAAAACTTTAATGATACAAAACTAGAAATTTGTTCCCAGATTTCCAGTTCAAGTGCACTTATTAATGATGATACAATTGCTTGTGTATAACTTGTAGTGTGGCTGTACGTATTCCTTCTAAAATATAAAGCCATTGCATTATTTTCTATGTTCTACTTATTCTATAATGACTAAGACAAAATAGCATATAAAGTTAAGTTTTATTTTTGTGACAATTTATTTAGTTATTGAATATATAATTATATCAACTATTTTATTTTGTATTAAGAACTAAATAATTATTCCAAAAACAACAAAATCAGGCAAGGGAATAATTGCAGGCTGTTTTTTATAATGCTAACTTATTCACCTAACAATCAGATATAAGAAAATATCAAATATAATTATCTGTTGTAGGGTTTACAAAAGTCAGTAATTATTCATCCTATGTGTTCTCTCAGTCCATGGGATAGAATATCTTCCCAGTCAATCTATTCAGTTCTAAATTGTTTTTAACTCTATCCTTTTTTTTTAATATCACAGTTCAGCCAGGAAGTAAAAATGCAAGGGAAAGAGATAATTAATGAAACTATTCTCTTACATCAAAACAAATAAACAAACTTTAAAACCCTTGATTTTTAAAAAGTCACATAATGGAAGAGTTTATTTATTTACCAGAGCCAGCACCAAAGTTATAAATATGGGTGACTAGCTACCTCTGTTGTGTAAGGGCCAAGAAGTAATTTTTCCATCTTGAATGTGTTTGCAAAATAAAGAAACATATACTGTATAATCAACTGTTCTCATTTACTAAGGAGAATGACTATACTACAGTTACAGAGTTGAAATAAACAACACAGGCTTGGTATTAACTCTAGTATAAATAGTAATTTAAAAAAAATTCTATAAGAAACAAACAAGACTCCAAGTTCAACTACTGTTCTAAAACTTACTTAATAAGAGTGAAACACATTTAAACATCAAAGCCTGTTTAATGTCTGGCATATTGTGAAGCAGAAGATAGTCACAGGTATGAGGGTTTATTTGGAGATTAACATGTTCACGTTTCACATGTGGCAAGTGGAAAGGTGGCAGTGGAATGGTGAGGAAGTCGGTAATGTGGAGAGATTGGAAAGAAAGTTACTTGGAAGAATAGGACAAATGGAAGTGAAAATACATTTCATTGCAAATCAAAATGACATTGAGTTACTGCCTAACTCCAGTCAGAGTGACCATCATTAATAAAATGAGAGATGCTGACAAGGATGTGGAGCAAAGGAATGCTTCTACACTGCTGTTGGAAATGTATGCTAGTGCTAACTCTTTGGAAGACAGTGTGGCAATTTCTCAAAGAACTAGAAATTGATCTTTCATATGATCCAGCAATTCCTTTATTGGGAATACACTCAGAGGAATTCAAATCATTCCACAAAAAAAGATACATGCACACATATGTTTGTTGCAGCTCTATTCACAATAGCAAAGACATGGAATCAACTATGCTGTCTATCAAAACTGGACTGGATACAAAATGTGGTACATATACACAATGGGATACTACACAGTCATAAAGAAGGACAAACATATGGACTTCGCAGCAACTTGGATGGATTTAGAGTTGATCATACTCAAAGATCTATCACAGAAACAAAGAACAGAGCACCATATGTTCTCACTCATAAGCAGAACTTGAACAATTATAATAATATAAGAAAGGAACTGACAGTATTGGGAAACTGCCAGGGGAGCAGGGTGGAATTGATAGTTAAGGGAAACAGCCAGGGGAGGGAGGGGCACATCTCATCAACAAGGGTACCTGCATAATCAATGTTTGTGTACCTAATCCTGAATTGCACCCCATATTTTTATAATTAAAAAAAAGAAAATACATGTCATGAAAATGAATTTAATGTTGCCCAGCATTCTAGTGAGATTGCCTGAACTATGAAAGAAAGTCCCCAAATTTGGGGAAAGGGTGCAGCAGGCCATTTGATGATGGTTCCCATAGATATTGAGGTTGGCTATCAGGGAAAGTACTTTTTAGGGGGTGAGTACATGTAGAGGATAAAACTATAAAACAGTGGCTCTGATAAGAAAGATAAATGCCTTCTTTCTCATGATCCTGAGACAGGGTGAAGGTGGGAGTTTAAGAAGCATTAACCCTAAGAGAAGTTATAAAGAAGGCAGAATACAAAGAGAATTTCAAAGTAAATTAAAATCAATCAATCAATAAACAGATAACTAAATAGCATACGTTTTGGAATGTCATAATTCAATATTTAATTGGACCATATTTATACGATGAGAAAACAATATTATTCTTTTTATTATTTTATTCTGTATACTCCACTCCTGGACATATATGAATCTCATTCAGGAAGACAAAAATGTACAATGCAAATATTGTTGAACTTTCATGTTGTCTTCATGAACTATATCTATGAAGAATTGCTTCAAAATTATTCGTTTATATAACAGGTATTTTGCAAGAATATTAAATGATAAGAAAGCATTTGGATGAAAATCATATTACCACATTTTCAGAACAAAAATTTGTTTTAATAACTTATGAGTTTATCACAAGATATACACTAAAGAAGTTCACCAAGAAAATAAATAAATATATTTAAATAATTTAGAAGCCAAAGAAAAACATTTGAAGACTGAGTTCTTATACACAACAATGCCAATGTAATTCAACTCATGTCACTTTAGCTATGAACCCATTATAATTTTTTATAATACTTGGATTAGCAGAAATTAAACATATACATTTTAAGAAATTAAATATGATGGACTTTAAATAGTGAGATCATGAAAACTCTGTAGTAGTTTAACACCTTTCTTGTAAAATATAAGTTACTTCACCTAATTTGCTTCATTCAACTTTGAGTCAATAAAATACACACTTTTATGTTATAGTTTTTATCTTAATTAAAATTTTATCCAAATACTATGTTTATGATTTGATATTAAAATAGCAAACAACATTACAATGAAAACCACTTTTTCCCCAACTTCAGTCTAACACTTCAAATTCTATTTCTTTTGAGTCTTTTTGGATTTGTTTCTTCTGGTGATTTCCTCAATCATTGCATAACCAGAGTTATATCTATTTCTTGATTTAACAACTTTAACTATATCCATTGGATGTCATATAAATACTGAGGGTTTAGACAATTTGCATGATTTTTTCACTCAGCGTCTGATAAATATATTTTTTACTGTTTTTAGCTGAATTTTGGTGAGAGTTGTAAGTATATGTATTTAGATATTGATATATCTATATACACCTATATATACCTTTAACAATAAATATTCAACATATTTCTTAACTCTCAAAATGTTAAGATACATATATGCTTCCTTTATATTCCTCTACATTTTCTTATCAAATATTAAACTTTTCTGAGAGTTAAACTACGTTTATATGTTGGGCCACTAATATGTATGATTTTCCCCCAAATCATAATAAAATATATATATGAATTTAAAAAATCAGTTTCATTACTACTATACGCCAATGCTTCTACTAGAAAGTCTAATTTGTATCTACTTCTTTTTTTTTGTAAATACCATTTACTCATTCATGTATTTATTTAAATGATAAATAAAAACTGTATATGTTTATCATGTTCCATATGTTGTTTTGAAAATGGAATTCATAATAAGAAGTTTTCTGCAGAGTGGTACTTTTTCCTTGTATTACTCAACTAAGTTTCACCCGTCTCATCATTTTCAAAATTCTACCCTTTCCCCTCAAAGCAAAACAGGGTTTTTGATTCATCTATTGATAACAGAAGTTGGTTTTGTCTAGTGAAATTCATTACTGCTTTGAGTTTTACATAGCTCCTTTCTCACTCTAAGTTGTGGTCCTCTTGTCATGTCCATATACTTTTCTTTTTTTCTTTTCTGGAGTTTAGATCATTCTGATCTGTCCTTTGATTCCATATTCATCTTTTTGCTGCCTCTTGCATACTGCATAGTAACACAAATGACTATCATGGTGAAGAATTTTTTTTTTTTGCTACTTTAAGATAAATGAATTTAGAATGTTGATTACACACAAAGAGAAATAATGCATTATAGAAGATGAACTTAGTTTTATTAAGGAGAAAATATATTTAAAATATGTGAAGATAATAAATTATTTTCAAAGGTAAAAATAGGAGAGAAAGAAAAGAAAAAAATGCACCACAGTTAAGATATTTAAATCTATATTCTTCTTAGTGTTCTGTTTCCCTTAATGCTTACAGAAAACATTTCAATAGATCTGTGCCTACTATTCATGCATTGTGAAGTTGCTGCAAATTATGTATGTATAACTTGTTTGTGTTTGTGAAGTGTGCCTCAGCAATTCATTTTAATATGAATTTTAGAAAATTTTAAATATTTTCATGTATTATTACCCTTATTAAACAATGTAAGATAATACTTGAATTACAGTTCAACGTGACAAATTCCTATATGATGTGATTTTTCTTGAGCTTAATAGCCCAAGATAGTTAGTAAGCACAATATACTTAGCACTTATTTTGTGCTGAGCATAAAACATATTTAAATTTCAGAGAGAATTTGGAGAAATTCCCTTCCCTGGAAGATTTTACAATTTCATACAACATCCCTATCAATACTTGAGATTTTCAAGTATTCTAATTTAAAAGTAGTTGATCTATAATATAATGTTATAATGTTGCTTTAATCCGCATTTTTAAAATGCCAATTATTTTGAGCATATTTTTCTTGTCTATCGACTCTTCTGGCTTCCCATTTTATAAATTGCATAAATAAACATACACATGGAATGTATCCACTTTTTGTTATAGTTGTCATATCTTTGCTGTTAATTTGAAGAATCTGTATATTCTAGACAATAATCCATTTTGCTGCTGTACATCTTCAATTCTGTTTTCTACCTATTAAATTTATGCAAAGCACATAAAATTCCAATTTCAGGTTTTTTTTTCCTTTTCAGGAGCCTTAAAATTTCTACAAAATATATAGAGAAGTAAATGCATACACACACAAAAAAATCCCAATGTAATTCTAAAATAAAAGTTACGCATGTTATAATATACTATATTATAAAGCCATATTTGTTAAAGTTTGGCATGCACAAGAACACAAAAATAAACCAATAGAAAGAGTAGACGTTAGAAACCATATATGATAGATAGATAGATAGATAGATAGATAGATAGATAGATCTGCAATATACAATAAATTATTGCAGAAAGATGGCGATTTCAAATAGATTGCATCAGGTTACCCAGCTCTCCATAAAAACAAAAATGGTACTTAAGCAAACTTGATATGCAAAGATGGAAGCTAGATGGTTAGAATATTTAATTTTTGATGTTAAACTGCAAATTTAATAAAGGAACATTAAGGAAATTTGTATTGTGTCCTAAAGGCAGAAAATAAGCTTTTGGCATAAAACTTTTATAGTAGTAATGACAAGACAAAAATTGCCAAATTGTATACCTTGGAATTATAATTTTTTAATGAAGCATAACTATTTTTATTTATAGTTTAATTCACTGCCAGTTCAGAATGTAAAGTATTTTTTAAAGTGATATCAAATATAAGAACAAAAACATACAGTGTCTAGAAACAAAGATGCTCAAGAAGTTTATGTAAAGATAGATTAAATGAAATATTTTTTCTTTCCCACTTGATAACTAGATTCATTACAATCAAAATTCCCAATTTTGGGAAAGGAGTTTGATAAGACTTTTCCTATAAACCTAAACCCAAGAATATGAAAGTATTTCCTTTTAAGAAAAATAATGAAGAACGGGGACTTGTTCCAACAGTTATCAATATTTATAATACAACCAACCATTTTTTTAAGGTAGCTTATATTGGCACAGGTATAGTAAAAGTAACTATTGAATTATGTAGAAGTCTTAGAAACACCCCCCCACACACGCATATGGAAGCTTGATTTATGAGAGAACTGGAGTGACCCAGCATCAACTGAAAAAGTTATTACAGTTTCAAAAGTGTAAACTAATTTTTATAGAATACATAAACATATAAAACCACTCACTTTGGTAATTGGTAGTTATAGTTAAGATTCTGTAATCAGTAAAACTTGTCTGTGGTTAGACAGGACTGTGTAATTATTAAACTGCTAAATGTATCAGAAAATGGTACTATAAAATCTGAACCGTGTTCTTTTAAATACTCTGAAAGAATTAGAGAAAATATTGAAGTAGAGCTGATAAATTCTTCTTCTACTTGGTTCTTCATTTGAATAAAAACTAAAGCATTACTGGTCATTTTTAATATGTGTTGTGTGGGCTAAAAAGACCTTAACCTTCAAGTTGCTCTTTTCTTGGTACCTATTACTAAGTGGGCTTTCTTTGGAAAATAAACCCTTATGTGATCAGATCAGTCACATTTATTAGATAGTAAGTTGAATATATTAAGACTGCACATTTAATTTCTTTATCTGGCTACCAAATTATGGGAACCTTATGCTCATATATTAATATGCAACTATAATGTCATTCCCAGTTCTAAGCACCAAAAAAAAAAAAAAAAAAAAAACACTACATTCACAGATTAACATTCTAGTTGGTAAAATGAAAAATGAGCTAAAACATACAACAATTATCCATCACTGTTTAATCAGTTATGCCAAAAGAACGTGACTTAAACAGTTTAGAACTGTGCCACCCCTTCGGGTCCCCTCCCACTTTGGGAGCTTTTCTGTCCTCTCAATAAATCCTGCTTTCTCAAAAAAAAAGTTTATAACCTCACAGTTTCCGTGTGCTAGAAATTCAGGTGCAGCTATTCAGTGCCCCTGGCTCTGTTAAGATACCACCCACGGCTAGGTGCAGAGCCTCACATTGGTAATCTCAGCACTTTTGGAGGCTGAGATGAGAGGATTGCTTCAGGACAGGAGTTCAAAACCAGCCTGGGCAACAGAGCAAGACCATATCTCTAGGAAAAATTTTTGTTTATTGAAAGATGTCATCCATGGCTGCAGTAAGAATACACACACACCAAAAATCTACATTCAAGCTCTCTCACATGTCTATTTGCTGTTGGTTGGAGACATTATTTATTGCAGTGTGAGTATAACCATGGGTTACTCATAAAATAGCACCTTGCTTCACCCAAAACAAGGGCTCTGAGAGGTAGAAACCACCATCTCGTCTTAACTTAATCTCAGAAGGGGTATCTCATCATTTATGCCATATTCTACTTTTTGTAGAAGTGAATCAATATGTCCCTCCTACATTTAAGAGTAAGAGAGGAAGCCGGGCTTGGTGGCTCAGCCTGTAATCCTGCGCCTTTGGGAGGCTGAGGTGAGTGGATTGCCTGAGCCCGTGGGTTTGAGACCCCCATGGGCAGCGAGACCTCATCTCTACAATAAATAAAAAAATCAGCTGGGCATGGTAGCGCATGCCTGTAATTCCGGCTACTTGGAAGACTGTGGCGGAAGGATCGCCGGAGCCCAGCAGGTCGAGGCTGCGGTGGCCGGGAGCGGCGACAGAGTGAGACTCCAACTCAAAAAAAAAAAAGAGTAAGAGAGGAGATTACACAAAGACATGAATACCAGAAGTGGGAAATCATCCGATTATTTTAAAGGCTGCTTCTTACAGTAACTAACTAAGTAGTGATAAGGGTTAAGGAGGAAAAAAGTAATGCTGGGAAAGACTGTAATTTTCAGCAGGAAAGTTGAAACATTGGATAGAATGAGGAGGCTGGACTGACAAATTCAAGAGAACTAATGGGTGTTTATACATGTGAATATGTAAGGAAAGACCATTCCAGATGGAGAAAATGATAAAGACATCCTGATACGTAAGATGTCAGTATTGCAAAAATAAAAATTATTTCATGCTTAGAAAGTTAAAATTGACTTTTCTTATTAAGCTAGGATAACAGACATAAGTATGGCCAGATGAAAGTCAACACAAAGCAGTATACCGAAAAGGATATGCTGCAACTGTGAAGTTTCACGGAAACTTTTTTTAGTGACTACAGATTTCTTAATCACTGAGAAATTTTGTTCCCTAAAATTATATCAGTACTAACACTGCTGCTTGAAAGCATACATGAGAATAAAATATGACATTCTTGCCTGGTACCTAAGACTTTTTGATACAGAGGAGCAGTCCCAATTTTCAGTCCATGTGCAGAAATACAGATAATGGTTTTCTGGACACAACATTCTATACTTAAATTACCTTTAAGTTTCCATGGAAACAGGAACCTGGGTCCACTTTCCAACCCAGAATTCATGTTGACCCCTTTACACAAAGCCAAGCTTTGTTATTAACCTGTCAAAACACTGTTCTATTAGGATTTCACCTGTTTCCTCTCCTGTAACAACTTTCTTTTCTCCTTTGTGGGTATATCTTACAGTTTGTGTTCTCTCTGTCATTGACATAAATTAGTAAACTTGACTTTGTAGGTCTTCTGCCTTGTCTCTACTGTTCTTAGGTTGATTGGACTAGAAAAAATAACAAGGCTTGAGTAAATGAAGGGATATAGTAGTAGAAGAGGACAGAGAAATATCATTTCCCTCTTTCAGGGTAGCATAAGGATCTTCTCAAATAGGGATACTTTTCTATTGCTGTCATTACCTCTCTAATATCATTTACTCTCATTGCAGACAATTGGACAAATTAATAGAAGAATGGGTTGGACGTATTTTAGATGGATAATAGGATAGAAAGTAAATTTTCAACCTTGGGTATATGGTGGGATTGGCATTTAATTAATGTGCTATTTGCCCTCTGGGGACAGATTTTACACTACTCCATTTATCAGGATAGTCAACTAAGAAGTAGTAGGTGTTTTGAAAGCAGCTGATGAGGCCTAGTGCGGTAGCTCATGCTTCTAATTCTAGCACTTTGGGAGACGGAGGCGAGAGGATTGTCTGAGCCTAGGGGTTCGAGACCATCCTGGGCAACCTGGTGAGACCTCATCTCTGCAATAAATTAACAAATTAGCCAGGCATGTTGGCACATGCCTGTGGTTCCAGCTACTTGGAAGTCTGAAGCGGAAGGATTGCCTAAACCCAGCAGGTTGAGACTGCAGTGCTGTGGGCGTGCCATTGCACTCTAGCCTGGGTGATAGAGTGGAGACTCTGACCCAAAAAAAAGAAAAGAAAAAGAAAAGATGGAAGTAGGAGCGGAATAGCCAGGATAGGCTTCCACACTTCTTATCTGAAGAATATAACTGAACTGTGGATGTCAAAAATTGTGACTAGCTGGTTAAATATATATATAGCCAAGTATGAATGGAAAAAGGATATTCCTGAGCAATATTTCTGACATTCTGCATTTACTCTAGTTTCTTATTAGCTGAGAGCACATGGGATTCTCTTCCTCTCCCACTAGAACCAAGCAACAGTTTGGGGTAAAAGTGATTGCAGACCCAATTCAAAATTGTTGTCAGGAGATTTGTGTCTAAGTTTAATTTCCTCTCTCTGTCTCTCTCTCTCTCTCTCTCTTTCTCTCTCTCTCTCTCTCAGCAAGAATTTGTAGCAGGGATAGAGTATATTGGTGAGTCCCTTTGGAAGTATACTTTAATCCTCTCCTCCAACCTGAAATTTGCCAATAATACAGACAATGTTTTGTAATAATAATTGTTATTATTCTATTTGTTTGGTTCCCCTGTCTATCTCTCAACAGTTTTTGCATTTGTGTGGGAAGCATATTATGGATTGAAACAGTCTTCTCTACTACCATTCCATTTTCCTGCTCGCCATCATACTGAAATATCTGGAAAATGTTATTTACATTTAGTATCTCAACATTCTCACTTCTCTACTAACATATTTCAATTTGGTTTTTAATCACTCAAATGCTATGACACATTTTTAAAGTTTGCAATTTCTCCATTTTGCTCAACTTCTTTAACCATCTCTCAACATTTGAAAAGCTTGACTAGACTTTCTTTTATAATATACTTTCGTTTTTAGCTTCTTGATACCTCAACAATCCAAATCAGTTATTTTACTGATAAAGAAACTCTGGTTTAGTATTAAGTTCCTGTCTTTTCCTGTTATCCCTGATGACCTAAGACTTATAATGTTTATTTTAAATTCAATTTATGTACACACAGGCATACACATTTCCCAAGGTTCATTTACCTAGATATAATATCTTTAGCTCCATCAGGCTCAAAATCAATTAAGCATCTACTTGCCACATTTATCTTAGTAATTAAGAACTACCCCAAGTTTATGATAATCAATACTGCCTATCTTCATCTCTTCCAAAGATGTTGCTATTTCAGTTTTCCATGTAACATTAAGTGATATTCTTGGTCCATTCAGATCCTCAGTTTTAAAACTTCAAGTAATTATTTTCTTTGTCACCTATCCTTGTGACCCCCACCCTGGTAGACATTTAATAATCCATGTGTAGATTCTAAAAATTCACTTTAAACTATCATTGTGTCTGGTTTGGGAAAGATACAATAAACATCTATCTATATCTTTAATAATCCTTGTTTGATTCTAAAAATTCCTGTTCATTAGACATAATTTTTCTGTCTGTGACTGTAATGTAATCTTTCTAAGATCTGGTAAAATATAAGCATACTTATGTTCTTGTAACTTCGTAAGGCATCCCCTTTGTACCCTATGATGCATTTTATATAAATCAACATTTTTAAAAATAAGAAGTCAATTCATGCTTATTTTCTTCTTAAAGTCATTCTATTCCATTGTGATTGCATACTCTTGTTTATAGTTTTAGCATTGGATTTACTAATCTTCACATTAAGGCCCAGCATTTTTTTTTCTTTTTTCAATATAACTCACTATTCAATCTATACCCTATGCTTTAGCAACTAGACTATTCATCAGTGCCATGAATAGGTTCACATTTTTAAATGTTATTTCTTGGCATTTTGGCTCTTCTTTCTCAATTAGCAAAAATAAAGAACAAAAATTATTCAAGGTCTAGTTCAAAAACTAACTCTTTACTGAAGCCTTCCCCTTCCCACTTGCTCTTCCGTGCCCTCTTTTGATTATACCCTTCATAATACATATAGTTTATAAAAGAATGTGTATGTATCTACCTTTTCTAATTATTTTGAATGCCTGACATTCTATGATTTATTAATCTCTCTCCAGGTCCTAGTACAGTGGGTGGTTCAAGGTGAATATTTTAGAAATGATCCTTGAGTAACATTGAGCTAATCACACTGTTTATCAACTAAAAAGTGATGGATAAAGTTGAGTAATTTAACCTAGAGATTTTATACTCACTTAATGCCATTGTATACTGTCTTCTCTTTTTACTTTTGAATGTTCATGTCCTAATGTGCTACTGTTTTAAATAAGTAATAAAAAAATTCCCACAGGTTAGAAAACAACTATGAGGCCATTTTCACATCAATGTTGAAGATATTAAATACCGTAGCTATTGTTATGATAGAGGAAATCTGAAATAGTGCTATTTATCTCCCTTAAAGGAAAACATTTGAAATGTGTCTCTACTACCTAGTACCATAATAAACATTATTAGTCAAGCTGTACATCAATAAGTCACTGACTTTCCACAGCAGTCCCCACCGTTTCGGCATCAGGGATCAAATTTCTGGAAGACAATTTTTCCACAGACAGCGGGTAGGGGATGATTTCAGGATGACTCAAGCACATTACATTTATGCACATTTTTATTTGTCATTGTTACATTGTACCATATAATGGAATAATGAAGAATCAGTGGGAGCCTTGAGCTTGTTTTCCTGTAACTATATGGTCCCATCTGGGGGTGATGGGAGTCAGTGACACCCAAAGTGTGTTGTTTATGTCCAGTCTACCCCATAATCTCATTTTGATTGCTGTCCCTGTGGACACTCCTGCTTTACAAAGATAGGATGTAGAAAAACCGGATTTGCAGTGCTTTTGTGGCAATCTCAGGATATTCCTCTTTGACTTTAATCAAAAAAGTATGAAGAGTTGAAGTTGTCTCAAATTTACTCTTAAGGCCACCATCATCTGCAATCTAAAGCAGTTGATCCTCTTCTAGTATGGACAAAGTTGATTCAAAGTGGATTCTGACTTGCTCACCAATGGGTCGTGGATCCATTCTTTCCCAGTTTGGGAGTCTTTTGTGGTTGGCAAGTAATGCTCAAACTCTTTTGTAAGCTGAGATAGGTGATCATGCACCAGCTGTGAGAAAGAAGGCCCTGGCTCAATCTATTTTAAAATCTCTGTTAATGTTTGAAGCAAGTCAAAAATTCCAGTGTTTACTCATCACCCCCATAATGCCCATCTGGCTTTGAATGTAGCCACTTTATCTGCAGACATGAACACAGTTGTCATTCTCCCCTGAAGTGACAGATTGAGTTCATTCAGCAGGTTGAATATGTCACACAAATAAGCATGTTTTGTGACCCATTGTGTGTCACTGAAATGTGTTGCCTGTTGTGACTGTTTTTCTAAAAGAAATTTCTGGAGCAGCTCTCCTAACTCAAAAACTCCTATCATTGATCTATCAGGTAGATTCTAACTTTAGAAAGCCATCTCACTTTTGTGTATAAGAGAAGACGTGTGCTTGATGTCCATCGTGTCTTTACAGAGCTACGTGAACAGATATGAGGTAAGGGCACATATTCAATGCGGTTGATAATTTTATTCACATTCTGCAAAATGTTGTTAAGTTCAGGTAACATTTTTCAGCTAGCCAGCATTTCTCTATTGATAACACAGTGTGTAGACTAATTTCAGAAGTAACCTCTTTGACCGAGTAGTGAAACCAGAAAGCCATTCAGTCATAGCAGCCACCACATCCATGTGTATATTGACACAAAATGACCAATTCGGTTTTTCTGATATGTAATCATTCAAAGCCTTGAATAGTTCTGCAGCTGTGGTATAGGCTGGAATAAAAAGTGCACACAACATTTCTTCATGCATATCCTCCTGAAAAATATAGTGCACAAATATATTTTAATAAATAAAAATATATTAAAAAATATATCCCTCAGGCCCTCTCCCACTGTGGGAGCTTTTCTATCCTCTCAATAAATTCTGCTTTCTAAAAAAAAAAAAAAAATATATATATATATAATATATATGGCACAAAAGCAAGCATTATTGCCTTGTTATCAACATCAAAAGACTTGTCAACCTGGATTGTTGACTCATTAATTCTCCCTAACAATTGTACCTCAATATCATCTGCTATTTCATCAATTCATCTAATTACAGTGCTTGCCAAAAGAGGAATACATGCCATCTTTTGAAATAAACCTTTTTCCTAAAGGTTTACAACAAATGTACTTAGTAGCAAGCAGAATCAAATCTTCATCAACAGTAAAGGACTTCTTAGCTTTAGAAATGTTTGCCACTAGAAATGATACTCTTAGTGCAGACACATTTGATGAAGTGGTGGCCTTCAATAATTTCTTCTGTTCTTCATGTTTACATTTAAAAAATTTCAAAAGCTTGTCTTTTAATGCAGTATGTTTAATCTCCACGTAGTGAAGCAGTTTTAAAGGCTCACGGTATCGTTGGGTAACCAGTCACCATATATTCTACAATCAAGCTTTGAGAATATGAATCACCTGTTGCAACGAACCCATAATTTAAGTAGGACTCTTGTTTTTTTCCTTTAAATGAAGCTTTCATTTTGTTGGCAGTCTTAGTGTCTTCTGCTGTTTCATCATTGGATCTTTCCTCCTTTTCAAAGAAGTTCTCCAGTGATGTTTGTTTTTTACTCATTTTGGCTTGGGTTAGCTTGTGGACATACCAAAACTGTGACTGAGACAAGTTCATATTGCAGAAAAGTAGCACAGATGCAAGTGGTAAATAAAATACCAGGCAGACCACACTTAGATTCTGACATAAAACCTGCCACCAGATGCAGCTGTGCAATTGATGTATATCAACTCATTTGCCACGCACCAAGTCTGCAAACGATTGATTGATTATGGTCTCTGTTCAGTCATACCTCAATACTAAGGTTAATCTGTATTTGCAGCCACTCCCCAGCACTAGCATCACTACCTCAACTCCAACTCAGATCATCAGATATTAGATTCTCATCAGGAGCATGCTACTTAGATCCCTGGCATGTACAGTTCACAATAGGGTCCCCCATCCTATAAGAATCTAATGCCGCTACTGACATGACATTAGCATGTAGAGTTCAGGCAGTAATGTGAGTGATGTGGAGTAGTGGTAAATATGGAGGAAGCCTTGCTCACTTGCCCACCTACTGTGCAGTCTGGTTCCTAACAGGCCACAGATTGGTACATGTCCATGACCCAGGAGTTGGGGACCCATTCTAGAATTCATGAGGTAAGCACATGCCATTAGTATTAGTCCTAATGGGACTTCCAACCATATCACTTAGCCAGAAGCATCATATAGGTGAATAAAATAGTCTAACATACTTTTCCTTTCACTGACCTCAAACTTTTGCTCTCTAGATCGGCATAACCTATACAGAAACTGCATATCTCTAATTCATTACTTAAATAAGCTGGCTTTACCTAACAAAACTGAGAGGAAAATCTTTGTATTCCATAAACTGGTTAGCATTCACAGATTTAACAATTATGACCATGGTAATTAAATAAAACAAAATAAGAAGAAAAAATAAATTTTACATGTGCACCTTTAAAAATTTAATAGTGGAAATATGATTCTCTAAAGTGAGTCAAAAGAAAATAAAAAATCTGTTCAGTTAAAAAAAATCAAGATTTCCCCAAGCATAACATGTCCTAATGGTGGTACTACAATATTTCCCTTAACTAGTCATCGTACTGATTAGACAATGCCTTAATGCTTAATCATGCAATGGTTTCAGTCTGTGTGGCACACAGCCAATATTGTCAAACAATCAAACTCTTCAAAATACTTTCTTCTTCCCATTTACTCCATTTTTTTAGCATTTTTTTAATATCAATTTGCCTTAACCTCAAAAATATATGCACAATTCCTCTAAAGTCATTCTCCATCAGGCTAATGATCAAAATATTATTTGTGAGAAAGAGTTTGAGGACATTTTATAGCACATTAGCTGAATTCTGAGAAAAAAAAAAAACTCTCTTCCACAAGGATTTCATTCAGCCCACTTTTAAACTTGATCCATAATTTGATCAAATGCTCTTGGGCACTATTAAATAGTAATAATGAACTTCACCTAAAGCCCTTAGTAATTTTGTTCCACATTTCCTTCTCTAATTATCCACTATTCCCTATTTATTATTACTTCAGTCCCTGCCTTGAGGCCGTCTAAAAATACTAAGAATGATAAATTAAACAATACATTTGGCACCAAGTTAACCTGTGGGGAGGGTTATAATTTAATGGGTTGTCTTCTGAATTAATTATTTCTGAATTATTTAATTGCAGTTTCTAAACAAATTTCTTAGAAAATGTGATATTAGAACTTGTAGTATATTTCTAATATAAATTATTATAACAAAATCACAGGTCTATCATACTTATCTATTTAAGCAAAATTTTACAGTAATTTTCCTATACATCAGTAGAGATTTACTGGTTATATTTAAATTTTACCAACAAACATTAACTTCTATAAAAGTTTAATAATATTTTCTTTAGTATCTCACCAATGCAGTCATTAAATCTTTGGCATTTTGAAGACAATGTCTTTTTCCCCCTAAGTAACAATAATCATTGACTATTACATTAAAGTCTTATGAGTCTCCCTTTCTATATATGGTTTTTAGATTAAGTACTGCTATTTTAGAAGAATATGATGACACATTGTACAATACTTACTTACCCCCACCAGTCTCATTAAAGCTCTATGATAACCAATTTATTTTTCTCTGAGCTAAAAATTTTCTCATGTTATGCAGGAAAACTGTCACTTAAAAGAACGTACAGTGCAAAAAATTAACCAAACTATTACGGTGTGAAATTTAACCCATAGTGCACAGAGTTTTTAAGTCTTTCTCTTGGAGAGGCAGAATCTTGTGGAAGTTTCTCACAATGCCAAGAAGCAAAAACTTCTCAACCATTTATCAGTAGCAGCGGCAGCAGCAGGTCTAGAAGAAGTGGAACAGCTCATCTCGTCTTAACGCTTGGAATTTTCCCAAATTAATTACCTACTACAACCAGCCCACAAAAACCTTCTCAAATTTCATGTATGAATGGCTGCAGTGGTGATCCAAAGCTCTTTACAGCCTCCTTTAATACTTTGAACTTCTGGACAGCTGCTTTTTAATGCTTTAAAAAGCTCAGTGGTAGAAAGAAAGTTTTCACTGAGTGTTAGGATATTATTCAACCATAAATTCTTAAATTTTCAAAAGTATATCAAGTCCTTTCATATATAATGTTCTTTTCTTTTTCATATCGTTTAATCCTAACTACATATATAGATTAAGTGCATTGTGCGGCTAATCATGAACTACTATTATTCTTATGTTTAGAATAATGCAGTTTTTAATTTCTCAAAAATAACAAAAATGTAACTGTCTCCAAAAAAGAAAATATGTATGAAGGCAAATGCATTTCAAAAGGAAAATGGAATTCTCATAAAGAACATGTAGGAAGTTGACATTTTTACAAGCACTTGTAACTATTTGACATTTTCTATTACATTTTAAAAATGTTTTTCCCAGATACAGCCTAACTTTTTTAATTTAAAAAAATTAAGCATGAATGCACATAAGTGACTTAGGAATTTTATAATGGGCACACAAGTATGCCAATCGAATTAAACATAGATATTCATAGAAACATCTTATGCAGAATGTCCAAATTGATAACAAAAGGATCAAACATAATTTGGAGACATAGAAATTGCAGAACATATATACAGTGGGATACTATGTAATAATAAAAATGAAATAACTACGGCTATGGCTGAATTTTAAAAACACAATACTGATTAAAATAAACCAAACACAAAATAACATGTTCCTTTATGCAGTATTCAATAATAGACAAATTCATCTGCAGTATGAAAATCAGGATAGTGATCACTCCCCAGTGAAAAAGAAGAGGGGTGATTGGATTTGGGCCTAAGGCTGGGTATTTCACAATGTTACTTGACCAAAGTCGCAGTCACACAAATGTGTTCACTCTGACTATTCAACTGTAAGCTTATGACTTGTGCACTCTTTTATATATCCACTGTACTTGGCAAACAAAATTTTAAATTGTAATAAGCAAGTACTAAAAATTGATAATCATGATCTGAGACATCTATTTTCCTTGACCATCTTCAACACCTTCATTTTCTCAATAATCTATCTTATAGCCTTCAGTTTAATTCATCTCTTATCTTTATTTACTAAATAAGGCTCATGGTTCTACAAACTATACAAAAAGTATGGCACCAATATCTGCATCTGGTACAGGGCTCAGGGTGCTTCCATTTATCGCAGAAGGTGATGAGGATCCAGAGTGTGCAGAGATCACATGATGAGACAGGAAGCAAGAGAAAATGGGGAGGCATCAGGCTCTTTTGATCCAACAACTTTCATGGAAACTAATAGAGTGAGAAATCACTCACATTTTTCCCCTGAGAGGGCATTAATTTATTTATGAGGACTCCACACTCATGAAACATATGCTTCTCATCAGGTCCCACCTCCAGCATGGAACAAATTTCAATACCAGATTTGGTGGGGACAAGTCAACCATTTTCAAATTATGGCATCACTGAAATGAGACTCTCTCCAATTCAAGCTTAGCCAGTTAGACTTTTCCAGGTTAATTTTATTCAATTGTATTGGTTTTGTCTGTCATGTAAACTTTTTTTTGACTCACCATTCTTAGCATTTTATACCTATAACAAAGTGCTTTCTTGGTGACTTTGATCATCTTCCAGAAAATGATTAAGCTGTTTTCTTGCTTTGGAGACCTTTAATTATTTGACTCTAACAATTTTATTGTTATTTATTGAGGTTTGCTAGAAAAAAGAAACTTCTCTAGAAAAATTTCCTCCTCTGCGTTTTATGAAAAGCACATTCTCAGAGCAGTCCTTTCCCTATGTGAGGCATTTTCATTTTTTTCTATATTTACCTCAACTTCAGCTGTTACCCAAAGGTATCATTGTTGCAGTTAGCTTGTAAAGTTCTATTTGATTATACCATAAACTAATAATCTTCCTTTTTTGTAGCACTTTTACAATTCTTACACAATGCATAATATAGCGACTAACTACATTCTCATTTATTTATAAAGATTCTAATAATATTATGTACCACAGTCTGCACACAACAATAAACATATGAGACATGTGGAAAAGTTATATGATTTTTTTTCCAGAATTTTATGGTTGAGCATAAATAAAGATAAAAAGACATACCTACAGTCCACTGAAATGCTAAACCACATAATATTTTTGAATAGTATGAAAGTAAAGGATAGAAAGCAATATGAGATTTCTTAGAAAGAACATTGAAGTCTTTAAAAGGGGATTTAAACTGAGTTTAATAAGCAGAAATAAAAAGTTTTCCATCTGTTTGGGTGAAGAACAAACATTGAAGTTGCCAAATTCAGTGTGTGGCGATTCTTTTTTGTACCTCTTCTGCAAGACATTTGATGATCATAACTTCATCTTATTATTTTTATATGTCTTTCATGGTGTTTGAGGACATTTACAAGCACAGCATATATGCTTATCCTGTATGTGTGTGTTGTGTGTGTGTGAGTGTGTGTGTGTGTGTGTGTGTGTGTGTGTGTGTGTATGATTGCAAAGGTAAAATTACTTTTAATATAATCTAATTAAATGATAAGTTGTATATTAAGCACTTAATGTAGTAACTAACACATAGCAAGTTCACTACACTTATTGTTCTCAATGTTTCCATGTTTGATTTGATGAATACATTTATTTTATTTTTTTATTGACATTAGTATGAAAACTTTAGGAGACTACAAATATAGAGAGCAATATTAGAGAGTCACGATTTTAATTAACTCTTGCCTATTCTTACTTGACTACACCTAAACTATTCAAAAACTGATGCAAGAGTTTGTCAACTCTTACAACTTAAAACAATTAGTGTGAAAAATTTAAAAAAAAATAATGGCATCTTAGTTTGTTTTCTGGTACTATAACTGAACATCTGAGACTAAGTAATTTATTTTAAAAAAGAAATTTACTTCTTAGAGTCCAAGGTACTTCTGAAAGTCCAAGGAGGACGGCCTGCACCTGGTGAGGATGTGTCTCAACGTGAGTACTCTTTGCAAAGTCCTGAGGTAATGAAGGGCATCACATGAAAAGGAGGCACATTAGAAATGGCTAAACTGGCTTTTTTTGAGTTGGAGTCTCACTGTGCTTCCTGGGCTAGAGTGCAGTGGCATGGGCACAGCTACCACAGTTTCCACTTGCAGGGCTCAGTCTATCTCTGCACTTCAGCCTTCAAAGTAGCAGAAACTACAGGCACCTGCCACCACACCCAGCTAATCTTTTGATTATTGTAGAGATGTGGACTCATCATCGTGCCTAGGCTGATCTTGAACCCGACCCAGGCAATCTTCTCACTTCTACCTCCCAAAGTACTGGGATTACAGACAAGCATCACTGTGCCCAACTTAACTGGCTTTTGTTTGTTTGTTTGTTTGTTTAATAGACCAACTCTCGTGATAAATAACCCATGCTTAAAATAACTTGGTAATCCATTCATCCATAAATGGATTAATCCATTCATGAAAGCAGAGCCTTCATCACTCAATCACCTCTTAAAAGTCCCATCTCTCAACACTGCTACTCTGGGAACAAAGTTTCTAATATATGGACTTCTGGAGGAACACATTTGTACCATACCTGGTAATTATTGATAACAGAAATAAGCAGCACATGCTTGTGAAATTATTTGTGCAAGTCAAGTATTATAAACCTTCAAAGTCAATGGATTATTTTGAAGTATTTTTGGAAAGAATGGGATTTGGACATGAATGGCCCTAAAATTGCAGGCACATATTTAATGGTAGGAAAAAAGTAAAGAGATAAACTAGCTGTATCTAAAAATTTTATATTCTCCTGGTGGGGAATAAATCAACTATTCATAAATAAGTTGTCATTTTCCTATTATAGCCTATTAAAATATATAATTTTTATCCCACATAAAAATAGTAATATCCTATTTTTAAAACTAAAAGTTTGTTATTGTGTGTATTACATTTGATATTGTACTGAGTATGCTTTGCACACTCATAAAATCTTTCAAAATACATACTAAAATAATATACTGTATTTTTTAAGTTGAAAAATTCACTTCAGCGGATCTTAACTAAGGAATTTATATATCTGCATGTACTGCAGTTTCTTTAAATGACAGTGGAATTTAAAATCCCTAAAAGAAATTTGTGAGGGAAAAGTACAAAACTTAAAATTAAATAAATAATAAAAACTTTTTGAAAGGTTTGGCTTAACTAACTACGTGTGTTTTTTTATTAAAAATATAATAAGCTAATGATATTTTCATGCATAAAGTACTTTTAAATTAAGTGTATATAAATATATTACAAGTTATAGAAATTTCAATTGTTCATATCATTTTGTATATGTAATTTAAATTGATTTTAATGAACAAAGTAAGAAAACAACAGAATGACATTTGCAGATAACTGTACCTGAGTTGCTGTGCTAATTTTGAAAATATAGTCATAACTGTTTTCTGTTAATTGAGTTTGAAATAATATCTGTAGAATTATAGGTCTATATTTATTTATGGTGCAATTATATAAAATTATTTTCAGTCACAACCACCCAGCAAGTAAATAGTGTCTTAAAATTTAGATCTATAGAAACCTATTCCTACTACTTTATTTATTCTAAGCAGCATCAACTCTGCATGCATAATGAAAGTTGCTGTTTTCCCCAAAGGTAGAAGTCAATTAACTATACGAATGCAGGGTTTTTTGCAGTTTTTTTGATATATTATTTTGCATTACACTTTTTACCAAGAATACAAATATTATAAATATGTTTTAACTAAAACCAATAAGTCTCAATACATAAAGTTTTGTAAGTTTATTGTATCCTATTAGTCTCAGTTCAACAGAAAAAATATAACATAAATAGAATGACCTGGTATCAAAACAGAAAATGTTAAAATACAACTTTTTTAGAATTAGCTCATTATACGAATATTTGTTTTTTAAACAAATGTTGATATTTCATTCTTATTTCAAGATTATGACATAAAATCTTCTGTCTTTTCTTAGTCAATGACTACATTTTTGTTTTGTTCTTCATGAGTGAGATGCCTGACATAAGAATGCAAATGAAATGAATGACCTAATGAATTTTTTATCTAAATAAATTATGTATATTATATATAATCTTAAATGGGAAATTTAAAGTCACAAGTAATTTTGCAATGTTGACATACAATTTTATAACTAAAATATCATGAGTTTGTAAATAATTCTATAATCATCTGTATTTATCTAAATTTTTAAACATAACAATGGAAATATATTTTCTTCCTGAGTACTATCTATATATAAATATAAAAATTAACATGAGTTATAGACATAAATATTGATGTTCCATATGTATGTAAAATAGTCATATAAATGATCATAATTACATTCACATTTAGTTAAATTATATGTGTTTTCTGTGTGTAAAACCTTTCACAAATTTTGATACTAGTCATATTGGGATTTAGATTCAGCTTTGGCATTTTTTTAGCTAGGTAAACTAAAATATATACTGTAAATACCTTTATTCTTATTTGCTTAATCTGGAAAATCAAGCTACTGTTGCGAGGATAAATAAGTTCAAATACATATGCTGTGCATGGGGTTAAATGTATAATTATTTCTTAATAAATTGTTTAGTGATATGTATGTAAAATGTTAAAATCTATATAAGGATGCAATATAGCGTGTTTCAAATTGGCTTATTTTCTAAAGGTTTAGTATCTAAGAACTATATAAAAATAAAAATTTATTTAGTTTGAGTAAAAATATTCATGTAAAGTTTAAAATTTTTCTACGTGTCTCATATATACATACGTATGTGTATATATATGTATATACATATATATGATACTTCAAAAATTCATTGAAAATTTAATCAAGATAAAAATATAAAATTTATTTCTTAACTTAAGTTCTATCAAGTTCAAGATACATATGGAAGAAGTGATAATAGTCATTTAGTACTTCCCTAAAAAACTAGAACATAGACATGTCAATATAGTCTTCTGTACATTAGCAACCACAAAAACAAAAGTGCCTTTTATTTTATTTTATTTTAAAGATTAGGAAACAGAAACATGTAAGAAGGAGCCAAATCAGGACTTTAAGATGTATCCCTAATGATTTTTTTATAGAAACTCTTGCAAAATTGCCCTTGTTTGATGAGAGGAATGAGCAAGAGCATTTTTGTGATGGAGAAGGACTTCTAGGTAAGTTTTCTCAGTTGTTTCCATGCTAATGCTTTGGCTAACCTTCTCAAAACACTGTCATAATAAGAAGGTGATACCATTTTTTTTTACTCTCCCAAAACTCAAAAAGCAAAATACTATAGGCATCCATATGTTGCTGTGACCTTTCTTATTGCTTAGTCTGCTTTTGCTTTGAGACCACTTTACTTTTTGTAGCCATTGTTTTAACTGTGCTTCTCTTCAGAATCATATGAATAAAGTTTTGTTTTGTGGATGTTTTGTTGTTGTTGTTGTTTTGTTTTGTTTTTTGATTTGGAATCTCTGTCACTCCGGCTGGAGTGCAGTGGCACAATCACAGCTCACATCTGCCTTGACCTCCAGCAATTATTTAGCCTCAACTCCCAAATAACTGGGACTATAGGAGCACACGACCATATCCAGTTAATTTTTTTTTTTTTAATTGTAAAGGTGCGGTTTTGCTATCTTGCCCAGGCTGGTCACAGAGTTATCAATTTGTAAACCACTGATTTATTAAGGTCATTTTCTATCCCAAGACTCACCATAAATTTTATGTCTGCTTCCCCCCCACACCCAATTTAAGCAAAATTCATTTTGTTCTGATAAAGGCTCTTTTCAAACGAAGATCTTGGCCTTCCTCATTCTTCAAATTAGATCTAATTCAGACATGTTACAAGTTAGTATGAATTTATTTTGGAGCATTTTGTGTGTGTGTGTGTGTGGTGTGTGTAGTGCAGAGTAAGTCTGGTTGCTTTGCTATAGTGAAATACCTCATGTTGGATATTTATAAAGAACATAAATAAATAGATTTTGCATAGATCTAAAGGCCAGGAAGTTCAAGATCAATGCACCAGCAAATTTTGTTCTATAGTGAGGGCTGTTCTCTTCCAACTAGGCACTTTGTGCGGTATCCTACAGAAGAAAGGAATACAGTTTCCTCACATGGTTGAAGACAGGAGGGCAAGAAGGATAAACTCCCTCTGTCAAGTCCTTTGTAAATGCATCCAATTTTATTCACAAGGGCCTCATCTTCATGGTTTAATCATCTACTGAAAACTTCACCTCTTAATATTATTACATTGGCAATAAAGTTTCAAAAACATAATTTTTGAAGGATCATAAACATTTAAATAATAGGGTGTATGCATATATATATATATATATATACACACACACACATATATTTATAGATATACATATATATTTATACACATAGGCCAAAGGAAGACTCAAATTTTACCTGTATGATGACCACTTATATACTTAACCATGAAGTGTACCCCACATCTTTAAAGTAAATAAATAAATAAAAAATAGCATGTATGTATACACACATATTTGTGTAGAAGTACATATATATGTATGCACATATACATATAATCAACCGAAACATCTTTAATAATTTTTGTAGAGACAATGAACAAAATAACAAAATAAAATAATAAGAATTAGCAAAATAATAAAATTAATATTATTATTATTATTTGAGTTGGAGTCTCACTCTGTCGCCCAGACTGGAGTGAAGTGGCTGCTCCCGGGCACCGCAGCCTCGACCTGCTGGGCTCTGGTGATCCTTCCGCCTCAGCCTTGCGAGTAGCCGGAATTACAGGTATGCACTACCACACCCGGCTGATTTTTTGATTTATTGTAGAGATGAGGTCTCACTGCCCAGGCGGGTCTCGAACCCACAGGCTCTGGCAATCCACTCACCTCAGCCTCCCAAAGGCATGGGATTACAGGCTGAGCCACCGAGCCCAGCTTAATCTTATTTTTATGCATTATAAAAATGATTAAAAATATACAATTTTAAAAATTATCAGACTTAAAAAATAAAGTGTAGGCTGTCCCACACTCCAGCCTCCCCCAGTTTGGCCTGGCGAGTGAGTCAGAAAACAGCTAGAACCCTGAGACCAAGCAGAGACAGCTCTCACCCACCCAGCACACTGGATCTCCCACCTCTAGCTTGAGATCTAAGGTAATAAAATCAAACTGGGAGAGACAGATACCGCTCCCCTATGCTAGATTGGACACAGCTCTGATTTGAATGGCAGACTTCTCAGGCAGGAAGATGAATGAGCTTAGATCTGATCAAACCACCCCTGCAGGCCTAGGGCATCAGATCCTACCAGACTGCAATGAGAATTAGAGATAAGAGCTGAAAGGACATTGGACATAGAGTAATGATCTAAGAGCATGCTTGGTACCCTTGTTTTTATTTTTTATATTTGTATTCCTTGTATATTTGTTTTACTTGTCTTTTTTCTTTTTTCCTCTTTTTTCTCTATTCTTACTGTTATCAATAGTGTTTAAGTACTAGCTTTGCATCTGTTTGTTTACTGATTTTTTTTTAATTCTTTAGACTTCATGCTTGTATAAGAGAAGAGCATCAATAAGAAGATTAATTGGCTAGTGTGTCTGTATACTTTAGTTTTTTGGTTTTTTTCTTACTATTTTCTGTCTTTGTGTTCCTTTTCATTTATTAGTCAGTACATTTGTCTGTTTTCCCTCTTACTCTTCTCATTCTCCACCTTCCTCTTCCTCCCCTCCCCTGTTCTATTCCTTTCCTTTTCCTTACCACAGTTTGCTTTTAAGGAGTAAAACCTATACCCCCACTGCATCGATAGATTGCAAGGCAGTTGAGAGTAGGTTCCAAGGTATTCATACACCTGTCAGTGGATACTGTGATCTGCAGATATATTTTGAATCACAGCTTACCCTTCAATTCAATCTCAAAACTGAAAAAAAAAAAATACAACCCTCAACCCACAGTCAAGCTCCAGAAGTAAACAAAGCTAGAGGATTCACACAAGGAAGAATAGGAGATCAAGCAAAGAGAAGTAAAAGCAACCCTGCCACCCCTGAACAACAAAATTAAAGAGGGAGAAAAAAGGAAAAAATGGGGAGGAAAATCTACACAAATGGAGAAAAACCAAAAGAAAAATATAGGTCTCATACAGATCCCTGGGAGATAAGACACTGAAAAAAAGACTTCGGAATGCAAACAATTAAGAGCCCCCAGGATGACTGATCACATACTACAAACCCAGACATCAAGACACTAATAGAAAGAATAAAAAGGAATTGAGGAGAGACAAGAGGAAAATAGGAAGGAGTTGATAATGGAGATAGCGGCAGTAAAGAATACTGTGATCAAAATAAATAACAAACTAATAAGCATGGAAAACAGAATTAACCAAGTAGAAGAAAGAATCTCAGAGCTTGAGGACCAAAATACAGAACTAACCCCAACTGTCCAAACCATAGAAAAGAAGCTGAAAAAGAACAAAACCTTCAAGAGTTAAGCAACTACTTCAAGAGACTGAACCTAAGAGTTATTGGACTTTCTGAGGCAAAAAGAGATACAGAGACCATATTTGAACAAGCATTCCATGAAATTATTCAAGAAAACTTCCCTCATCTCAGCAGTGGCATGAAAATTCAAACACAAGGGATTCAGAGAACCCCTGTGAGACAACAAATGAGAAGACCAACTCCCAGACACACAATAATTCACTTAAACAAAGTAGTTATAAAGGAAAAAAAATCCTAAAGGCAGCAAGAGAGAAAGATCAGACTCCATACCAGGGAAGACCAATTAGAAAAGCAGAGATTTATCTACAGAAACTCTTCAGGCAACAAGAACTTGGAGCCTAATCTTCAAAATCCTCAAAGATAATAAATTTCTTGGTTTTTTTTGTTTGTTTGTTTGTTTTGAGTTGGAGTCTCACTCTGTCGTCCAGACTGGAGTGCAGTGGCCGCTCCCGGCCACCGCAGCCTCGACCTGCTGGACTCCAGTGATCCTTCCGCCTCAGCCTTCCAAGTAGCTGGAATTACAGGCACGCACTACCACGCCCAGGTAATTTTATGATTTATTGTAGAGATGAGGTCTTCCTGCCCAGGCAGGTCTCGAACCCATGGGCTCAGGCAATCCACTCACCTCAGCCTCCCAAAGGTGCGAGATTGCAGGCTGAGCCACCAAGTCCAGCAGATAATAAATTTCAACCAAGAATAACCTACCCAGCTAAACTAAATTTTGTCAGTGAGGGAGAATTAAAATCTTTCCCAAACATTCAATCCCTAAACATCTATGCTGCCTCTAGACCAGCCCTACAAGAAACACTTAAGAAAGTATTAAACACAGAAGATAGGAAAAAAAGAACAACAACATTTTTCATAAGAGTGCAGTTAAAAGATTGAAAACACACAAGAATCAACCTCAAAAATCAAAAGAAACACAACAAGCAAATAGGATCAACAACACCTCTATAAGAACCACATGACAGACAGGGATAAACTCTCACATTTAAATAATTAGTAGCCTGAATGTGAATGGTCTAAATGCACCACTGAAAAGACATAGAATGGAAAAATGGATAAAATCTCATAAAGCAACAATATATTGTCTCCAAGAGACTCATCTCACAAGAAAGGACACTCACAGACTCAAAGTAAAAGGATGGAGAGCAAAATTTCAGGCAAATGGAACACAAAAGAAAGCTGGAGTTGCAATTTTAATCTCAGACAAAATACCCTTTCAACTATCAAAAATTTAAAACGATGAAGAAGGTCACTATATAATGATAAAAGTTTCAATATATCAACGAGAAATATCCATGCTAAACATATATGCACCCAACAAAGGAGCAGTAAGTTCATAAAACAGCTTGTATGGAAACTTTAAAAAGAGATTGACTCTAACACTATCATAGCTGGAGACTTTAATACCCCACTCACAACCCTAGACAGATCATCAAGACAAAAAGCCAACAAGGAGATCTGGAACCTCAATAAAACTCTTGAACAAATGGACCTAATTGATACCTACAGAACACTCCACCCAATGACCACAGAATATACATTCTACTCATCACCACATGGAACGTACATCAAGATCAACCACATCTTTGGCCATAAATCAAACATAAGCAAATTTAATTAGACTGAAATTTTGCCATGCATCTTCTCAGACCACAGTGGAATATAAATAAATATCAACACCAACAAAGTTCTGCCAAAACCCACAAAGACGTGGACACTAAACAGTATGATGCTAAGCAACTCCTGGGTCAATGATGAAACCAAAACAGAGATTCAAAGGCACCTGGAAACAAATCAAAATGAAGAAATATCTTACCAAAACCTCTGGGATGCCATAAAAGCAGTAGTAAGAGGGAATTCATATCAGAGATCTACAAGGAACTCAAACATGCTGAAAAGAAAAAAGCAAACAGTTCCCTTACAAAGTGTGCTAAATAAATGAATAGACATTTCTCAGAAGAAGACATACGAGCAGCCAACAGACACATGAAAACATGTTCAGCCTCACTAGTCATCAAGGAGATTCAAATTCATACTACACTGAAATACCACCTAATTCTAGTCAGAATGGTCATCATCAATAACTCAAAAAATAACAGATGCTGGAGAGGAAGTGGCGAAGAGGGAACACTTCTACATTGTTGCTGGGATTGTAAACTAATACAGCCTCTGTGGAAGTCATTGTGGCCATTCCTAAAACTTCTAAAAATTGACCTTCCATATGATTCCACATTCCCCCTACTGGGAAGATACTTGGAATAACTCAGGTCACTCTATAAAAAACATACCTGTACACGTACGTTTATCATAGCATTGTTCACAATAGCAAGAACATGGAACAAACCATGCTGCCCATCAAAAGAGAACTGGATTTTAAAAAATGGTACATATGGTACATATATACAATGGAATATTACCCAGCCATAAAGAACAAAATCCTGAACTTCACAGCAATGTGGATGGAATTAGAGCTTCTAATACTGAGTGATCTCTCACAGAAACAAAGAGCTCAGTATTGCATGTTCTCACTCATAAGTGGACCTTGAACAACTACCATATTACTGTAGGAAAGAGGATTGACAGTATTTGATATGCACATGGGGAAGGGGGTACACACCTCATCAATAAGGGTACTTGCACAATGAACAGCTGTATACCTAACCCTGAATTGTACCCCACAATTTCAAGATAAAAATTAAAAGAGAAAAAAAATAAAACATAGGCACACACACAAAAAATAAGGCCTAAACTTTTCTTGCAAAAGTTGTCTAATATAGACTAGACTGTATACCATGCACCAATTCAACCTCCTTTTCTTTTGTATTGTAATGGGCATCCAGAGAATTTTGATTTGTCTTGATTAAAGACTGTAGTTTCTTAAAGTCGATCAAACATAATGAATTTTGAAAATCACAAATACACCAATATTGTAATGAGTCATGGTAGTGTATATCTATCTGTAGTACTACTCGATGTGGCATTGTCATATTCTTGATTTTTAAAACATCAGTGCAAATTATTTTGTGTGTGACTAAAAAAAGTAGAGTAAAACAAGGAAAATATGCATATAATGATCCAAATTGTTTTGTATCTCTATAACATTCATCATCTGTATTGCTATCATTATTTCGTTTTAATCTCCATTTTCTAAATGCAGGTACACATTTGTAATAATGAGACAAACTCAGTTATTAAGGTTTATACCTTGAATTTTAAGTCCAATTTCTCTCCATTCTGCCACTCTTAAGAAGTTGCAATAAGCCAGGCTCAGTGGCTCAGCCTGTAATCCCAGCACTTTGGGAGACAGAGGTGAGTGGATTGCCTGAGCCCGAGGGTTCGAGACCCGCCTGGGCAACTTGACGAGACCTCATCTCTACAACAAATCAAACATTAGTCGGGCGTGGTAGCGTGCACCTGTAGTTCCGCTGAGGCGGAAGGATCGCCGGAGGTCGAGGCTGCGGTGGCCGGGAGTGGCCACTGCACTCCAGTCTGGGTGACAGAGTGAGACTCCAACTCAAAAAAAAAAAAAAAAGAAGTTGCAATATAACAGAAAATAAAATGTTGCTACATAAATATATATAATTCAAAAATTAGTATAGTAAATTTCCTGAGAGCAGAAAAGTGTCATAAGGGTTGAGGGGTGAGGGAAATTGCATGTTGAGTGCAATGTACCAAAAAGATATCTGCACACGCATGTTTGTTGCAGCTCTATCCACAATAGCAAAAACTTGGAACCAATCATGCTGCCCATTGAAGCTGGACTGGATAAAAAATGTGGTACATATATGCAATGAAATATTATTCATCCATAAAGGACAAACATACAGACTTCGCAGCAACTTGGATGGATTTAGAGTCTAGCATACTAAGTGATCTATCACAGAAACAAAGAACAAGGTACCGTATGTTCTCATTCATAAGCGGACCTTGAACAATTTTCATAGTACTATAAGAAAAGTATTGAAAACATTTTCATTGTTTACCAAAAATAATTCTAATATTTTGAAATCATACTTTCCAAACCTCCTTATAGCCCAATTCCAACTCTAAAATATAAAACTACTATTGATTTTACCTTTACGCTTTCAAGTACATGCAAAATCTCCATTTCAGTTAATACATCTTTTTTATGACACAGCAAAGCCATGATCATTGCAGACCCATTAAGAAATGTAGGTAAGTATAAATTATAAAATTTACCTGGAATTCTACATTCAATAAAAATCAGAAAGTAAAAATCTGCTAACTTAATTGTTAATTGTAACAGCCTCTTACAACGATGGTAGCTGATACACTGATGGCAATGGATTCCTAGAATACTTACATAGCAGGGAAAGCTGTATTCAGATGGTTCCATCTTCCAAAAAATAATTCTATTTTTGTTTTTCCAGGGGGTTTTCCCTCATGTAAGTACTACAACTTGCCGATGTTTTCAGTCATCTATGTATATACCTTATAATGCCTTTCTCCACATGATTTTAATGCTTATACATAAATATAATTACTTACTTATCCACTCCTCTTTGTTGAATATGAAACTGTTGACAATATTTTGGTATTTTGCACCAGAGCTTATTCTTACTACAAGCAGGTAAAAAAAGGTCATCTAGACCTATACACTCTTACAATCATTGTATATAAATTTACCCAAAAAAGTATAAATTGCATTTTATGCATTCTAATTGCCATTTATATTTTTCATATTACTTGAACAACTTGGAAATATTTTCACATTATTAAACATAAATCTCACTTTAAAATATTTCATTATTTTAATTTACAAATAAAATGTGGTTATATTTATCATGTACAATATGTTATTTTGAAATATGTCTGCATGAGTGGATCATTAACATGTGTTTTGCATCACATACTTATCACTTTTGCGATGAGAACACAAAATATATTCTCTCAGCAATTTTGAAGAATATAATACATTGTTATTAATTAAAGTCATCATATTATACACTAAATCTTTTGAACTATAAAACTGACATTTTGTATTCTTTGACCAACATCTTCCCAATCCAATACCACTCTCTAATTCTGAATTCAATTATTGTTTTTAGATTTCACATATAAGAGAGTGTGATATTATGATTTAGATACTGATTTTCTTCCAGAGTTTCTGGTTCATAACTCCCATAACCCTTGTTACATTCATTTGTTATAATATTGGGTGTGTTAGTTCTCAAGGGCTGGTCTTAGAAGCAAGAATCTGTCTAACTTTCTCTTGCCCTTGTTTCACCTGCCCTAAAACAGGACCCTAACCTCTCCTGTCTTCTCATTGTGGGTCGTAAGACTTTCATTAGAGAGGATTTCAACCTGTACTCTGGGGGCAATAATGCTAATGTTATGAAACCTCCATAAAAACCCAAGAGGAATGAGTCTAGAGAACTTCCAGATAGCTGAATACATGGAGGTTCTTGGAGGGTGACATGCCCAGAAAGAGTATGGAAGCTTCTTACCCTTTCTCCCTATATCACCCTACATATCTCTTAATCTGTATCCTTTGCAATATCCTTTATAATAAACTGCCAAAGATAAGTGTTTTTCTGAGTTGTGTAAACTGCTCTAGCAAATTAATCAAATTCAAAGAGGGGGTCATGAAAACTCCAATTTTAAGCCAGTAGATCAGAAGAACTCAGTGTCCTAACTTGTGATTGGTGTTGGGGAGGTGGGGAGTCTTGTGGGAATGAGCCCTCACTCTGAGGAATCTAACACTATCTTCAGGTAGATAGTGTTTTAATTGAATTGAAGGGCACCCAGCTAGTGTCTATGGTTTGGTGGTGAGGAGAAACCAACATATTAGGTCATAGAAGTCTTCTGTGTTAATGATTGTTGTGTTGTGAGAGCAGAGGGAAACCTTGGTTTGGGGGAGTTTTCCTAATGCAATGAGATAATACAGTATTTCTGTTTTTGTAGTTGACTTTTTTTTGCTTAATATAATGTCCTTCAGATTCACCCATATTGTTGCAAGTGACAAGATTTCCTCCTTACCTAAGGCTAAATAAGATTGTGTGCATATACCATATTTTCTTTATCTGTTTTTGCAATGATAAATACTTAGGTTGATTCCATATCTTGGCTATTGTGAATAATACAACAATAAACATAGGAGTGTAAACATCTCTTCAACATATTAATTTTATTTCATTTGACTATATGCAGTAATGAGATTGCTGAATCATATGGTTGCATTTCTGTATACTAACAGTAGATTATACAAAAAAAAAGAAATCAAGGAAATAATCCTTTTTACAATAACTACCAAGTACATAAAATATTTAGAAGTAAATTTAACCAAGGAAGTGAAAGATATGCACACTGAAAACTGTAAAATATTGATGAAAGAAATTGAAGAAGGCACAAATAAATGGAAATAAATTCTGTGTCAATGGGTTTGATGAACTGTAAAATTGTCCATCCTATTCAAAGTGATTTATAGTTTCAATGTGGCCACTATCAAAATTCTAATGACCTGGTTGACAGAAATAGAAAAATTAATCTAAAATTTGTATGGAATCACAAAAGATCCCAAATAGCCAAAGCAATCTAGAGCAAAGAGAACATAGCATCATGCTACTTGACTTCAAACTATACCACAAAGTAATCAAAATAATATGGCAATGGCATGGAAACAGTCATATAAACCAGTGAAATAGAATATAAGTTTCAGAAATAAATACACATATTTCATATTTTAAAAAATATTATCCCCTGACTTATTACAGATTGATGGTAAAGGGATTATGATGCTGCGGTAAAGGATAAGTCTTTAAAATGGTCACCAATGACAATGTTGAAATTTAGCTATGCCCTATGATTTTGAAAAACAGTGAAGAAGATTAAGAAATCCCCCCATACTTTGTCTTCCAGAGAATAGCTTACATTCCCCCTTATGACTTTGAAAAGATGGCTCCCTGGTTTATCTATGACAATGCTAGACAAGAACCTTCAAAATTCCTTTTCTTTGCATGATAAATATTTAGTCGAACCACCTGTCTCTACTGATCAATGAGAACATTTTTCCTGCAAACTTTGGTTAAGCTTCTGTCTTTCCTCCAGGCAACTGAGTATTGGTTCACCATCAGTCGGCATATAGCTCCTCATAGTATAACACTTTGTGATCTATTGGCACATTATGTTACCCTTTTACCTATCCTACTACCCCACACCTCGTTCTTTCTAGCCTTGATTACACCTCTTTCTCTATAAAACAACAACAAAACAAACAAAAAACCTTTTTATACCAAACTTTTAATACACAGATCTTATGGTAATAGCCTTCTCTTTTTTTCAATTGTGTGTTTCTTCCCTTTGCAATAATTCTTTTAAATATAGTCTCTCCTTACTAACTTCAGAGCTGCTTTCTATTTGACATCAAATTTGAATGAGATTAATATTCTTGACAAGCAAAATATTAATATAAAGAAGGCAATTAATATTTTGTTGTTATTATATGTCTTTTTGTACAGAATTTTATTTAAAGAACTAAAGTAGAAAATATTTAGAAGATGAATATCTTGAAAATGTATTTTGAAAAAAGCATCTTGGAAATAAAATTAGACAAAAATAGTTTGCTGTAATAAAGCACTTCCAAGTAAAAGTGTAAACTACTTTTTCCAACTTTAAAAAGAAATGCTATTATTACTTCATGAGCACACACGTAATACACACACATACCTGGCCTTGTATATACATCCCAATGCAATAAGAGCTAAAGGAACATTAGGGTATAAAATATTTTCAACATAGATTAGTTAAGTAAATTTGAAAAGTATTTACATGAAGAGAAAATAAGCACAGGTTTATTCTGAAAGATGATTTCTAAGTGAAGTAGCAAATACAAGTCAGTAAGATTATAATTTTAAAAAATCATGTTAAAAGGAGGGGTGACAGTGGGCATCCTTGTCTTGTTCTGGTTTTCAAGGGAAATGGTTCCAATTTCTGTCTGTTTAGCAGTATGCTGGATGGGGATTTCTTGTAGATGGCTCTTACTATTTCGAGGTATGTTCCATTTATGCCTTGATGTTCAAGAGTTTTTTCAAGAAGGGGTGCTGGATTTTATCAAAATCTTTTCCATATCTAACGATATAATCATGTGGTTTTTGTTTTTGCACCTGTTGATATATTTAATTACATCTATGTTCTTACAAATGTTGAACCATTCCTTTATCCCAGGGATGAAGCCCACTCAGTCGTAGTGGATGATTTTTGAGATGTGTTGCTGAATCTGATTTGCTAGAATCTTGTTGAGAATTTTAGCATCTATTTTCATCAAGGATATTGGTCTGTAGTTCTCTTTCTTCATTGGATCTTTACCTGGTTTGGGTATCAACTTGATGTTAACTTTGTAAAATGATTTGGGAAGAGCGCCATCTTTCTTGATTGCCTGGAATACTTTCAGTAGGATTGGTATCAGTTATTCCTTGTATATTTTGTAGAATTCTGCTGAAAAGTCATCTGGTCCGGGGCTTTTTTTTTTTTTTAGATAGTTTTCTTATGACATAGTCAATTTCCTTGATTGTTATTGGTCTATTTAGGGTCTTAATTTCTTCTTGTTTCAACTTGGGGAGGCTGTGTGATGTCAGAAAGTCTTCTATTTCCTTTAGGTTTTCAAGTTTGTTTCCATATAAGTATACATAGTAGTCTCTGATAATCTTTTGTATTTCTTCAGAGTCAGTTGTGACTTGATCTTTTGCATTTCTGATTGTGTTTATTTGGGCTTTTTCTTTCTTTTTCTTGTCAGTCTAGCTAGGGGACTATCAATCTTGTTTATCCTTTCAAATAACCAGCTTTTGTTTCATTGCTGTTTTTCCCCCATTATCAGAATTCTACAAAACATACAAGGAGTCTTCTATGTCCCAAATTTGGATTTTTATTTTGGTGAACTGGATTCTTCTGCTGAATTTAGGATTCTGCTGGTCTTGCTTTTCCAGCTCCCTTAAATGGGCAAAAGATATGAATAGACATTTCTCAAAAGAAGACATATGAGCAACCAACATGAAAAAATGCTCAGCCTCACTAGTCATCAAAGAAATGCAAATTAAAATTGCACTGAGATATCACCTAACTTCAGTCATGATGGCCATCATCAACAACTCCAAAAACAACAGATACAGGAGAGGATGCGGCAAAAAGGGAACACTTCTACACTGCTGGTGGGAGTGGAAATTAGTGCAGCCTCTGTGGAAAACAGTGTGGTGAATCCTAAAAGAACTAAAAATCGACCTTCCATATGACCCCGCAATCCCCCTACTGGGAATATAGCTGGAAGAACTCAAATCGCTCTATAAGCGATAAGATACCTGCACACATATGTTTATTGCAGGATGGTTCACAGTCACAAGAACATGAAACCAACCATTCTGCTCATCAAAAGAGGACTGGGTTAAAAATATGTGATACATATACACGATGGAATATTATGCAGCCATAACGAAGAACAAGATCATGAACTTCACTGCAACAACCTGGATGAACTTAGAGTCTGTAATACTGAGTGATCTTTCACAGAAACAAAGAACTGAATATCACATGTTCTCACTCATAAGCAGACCTTGAACAATTATTATAATACTATAAGAAAAGAATTGGCAGTATTGTAATACTATAAGAAAAGAATTGGCAGAACTGTTGGGGGGGCAGCAGGATTGGCAGTAGTGGAAATCTGTCTGGGAAAGGCGGACACACTGCATCAACAGGGATCACTGCATAATGAAAATTTGTATACCTAACCCTGAATGTATTGTACCCCACATTTTTTAGACAAAAATAAAATAATAATAATAATCAAGAATACATAGTATCTAAAATCTAAAAGAATAATTTTGCTTTGGTAATTTTTTTTCTGTACTTTAAAATAAAACTGTATATTATATTCAATTTTTTTGGTACTCCTATTTTAGAACTAAGGTTTTTCATTTATTTAAATTCAGGAAATATAAAAATACCAAAGATGCATAATTTATTTTATGGCTTCTGGGTATATTTCAATTCTATGTTTTAATGAATCATTTTTCTGTTTTTCACTGTATATCCTCTATAGAAATTAGTTATGTTATCAAGGAGACTTGGATTATTTTAGTGCATTTCTGATTTAGAAGAAGAGACCAGCCAACATCAATTACTACAAATGGCAGCATTTGCGTTCATATTAGTAATTTTTTTCTTTGTTTAAATAATAAGCATCATATTTTATTTTAGTAACCAGGTGTTCTGAATTAATCATAGCATTGTAATGTTATAGATTACAACTTAAAACAAGAAAGGGGAAAGCACAGGACATCTTTAGGTAGTGACATAACAGGAGATAAGCCTCAAAGAAAAGAACATATGTTTATTTAATTTTGTTATTAATTTAAGAACATGCACTTCACATTACTTTAACTTTTCAACTGTGTGTTATATGTAAAATATTCACACTGAAGAGGTGTAAGTAAGTGTGGCTCAATAAAAATTCATTGATGTTTGTATTATGATTTACAAAATGTTGAGTTATACTCTATTCCATAATTTTTTCTGTAATTAGTAACTTTTTTCCATGCCCCAAAATATATGACTTCTATTATGCATTATTATTACATCTGAATGTTTAGGATAGCATGCTTTATAGTTATCAACATTTTAAAATAATCTTATGTCACTATAAATTTATGTCCTATAAATTGCATCTTCAAATACTAAAAATATTACAATTACTGAGTATTATTGCTTTTATAAAGATACATGAAACAAATTCCCCCTGAGTATAATGTGAATTCAAATGAAGAACATGTAATGACAAATTTCACACTCAAATTTGTTACTAAAGTATTTCTCAGCAAATCTTCACCAGCTCATCCACTGATACTAAGACTGGTTACCAAATCCTAAAAGCAAAATCTGCTTCTCCCATAACTTTTCCTTCACTGTTTTGTTATTTCCAAACTAACAGACCATTACATTGTTTCCCGGAGAACAGGAATCTTTTTCTAGGGTGACTTCAACACTTCAGTAAGCCTCATCAGAAAACTAATAATCAATGAAGTGTGTACACATAAAAGTTTCTAAAGAATTCTGATAAATTAGTACTTTTTTTTACAGCTTGCCTGTCTTCAGAGATGCCTTACAAATGAAGCCAATTGTTTTCTCCACAGGGAGTTCTAAAGGATGATAGAGAAACGAAAGAGGGTAATATTTACCATTTCACCAATTAAAGACTACATGGTAACTTTAACGTGTCAGATAACTTTAATTATTTTCTTCCCGCGTTGTAGTTTGGATGGTGTAAGCTAGGTTTCCTTGCAGTTGACAACTTGGAATGAAAAACCAAGCAGAATTTCAGTTGTTTCTGAAGCAGACAACGTATCTTAGAAATAACAGGGACTATTTTCTGGAATGTAAGACAATATTTTGCATTCCTTTAGCCACGCAACTGAGTATAAACTCCAATATTAATCTAATGCAGAGAACATAGGCAATGATTTTTTAACTCATTTAAGTAAAAAATATATTAAAATATTGACATAAAATGTGCAATATTTACTAAAATTATATCTATACTGAAATTACAGTATATACAAAGAGTCAAAGTATTGTCAATGTAATTCTCAGAAAACATACATTCTAGAGACAAATATCCATAGTTTGTACATTACACATAACTTACTGTTTTTACATATTCCTATACTATCATCTAAAAGTAAGATTGCATACAGTTTCAGAAAGTAAAAAAAGAGAATCTGGATGGCACTTATCTGATGCTAAAAAAGAAAAAAAAGAAATTTTTAAAAGCTTACAAATATGATTGGGTGTTGTACATTTTTAAGTTTAAAGACCTGATTGCTTAGAAGCCTGAAGGCAGCCAATATTAGGAACAGACAGTTATTGTTTTTTTTCTTTTTTGGTCTTATGTTTATGTTTATTTTTATTATTTTATTTTAGAGTTGCAGGGTAAAAGGGAGGATTTGCTACATATGTAAGTTGCATGTAGGTGAAGTTTAGGCTTCCAGCTGTCCTTCTCTCCCCCTGACAGTGGACCAGATACCCAGTGTTTTGCCATGTGCTGCTCTTCCTTCCCTAACTGTGTCCTGCATCTGCCTGTCCCACCCTCTGCTCATATGGGCAGTGATCAGGGCCTGCTTATGAGTGAGAACATGTGGTATTCAGTTCTTTCTTTCTGTGAGAGTTCATTTAGTATGATGGTCTCCATTGCATCCAAGGCCATTATTTTGTTCTTCTTTATGGATTCATAATATTCCATCAGGTATATGTACCACAATTTCTTTATCCAATTCACTTTCGATGGGTAACTTGATTGGTTCCATGTTTTGTTATTGTGAACAGTGATATGTCTTCCCCAGGAGGTGATCAGGGACAACCAATTCTTGTAACGGAAGTAAACTGCAGGAAGGTGCTTCGTTTGAAATGTCATTTTCATGTCTTTTTTCTAACAGTCTCTAATTAGACTTATCACAATTCATAAACTTGATTGATGATCTCATAATTTCAACCTTGTGCTTTTCATTATATATTGTGACTAATTCACACAATTTTTCTTGAGACTTTCATAATCCCTTGAAATATTTTTCTCTTATTGAGTCTTCAAGGCCTAATATAATGCACTTTTTTTCTGGATGTGTCATCTATTCATTCCTTAATATTCATTCATCTATCCATCAGTCAGTGGATAATTATTGACATCTATTATGTGTTATGCTGCACATCAGACCTTGAGAATTCAAGTAAATTAAATTCTGTCACAACTCCAGAGAAGCTTACTGGAAAATAATTGATGCTAATCTCACTTTTGGAACAGGCAATGAAGTTTTTAACAAGACCTACTATGCTAGTCAGCTTCACTGTAGTACAAAATCTCAGTGCCTAATGACAATAAAGGTTTGCTCTTTGCTCATATTCATGTTTATAGCTGTGGTCCCACTCCATGCTGTGCTCTTATACAAGATCCAGACTGAAGAAGCCACCATTTAGAACATGGCATTCATATTGTGGAGGGTAAATTGCAAGAAAACTGACAGAAACACACATAGATATTTAAGCATCCTCTCAGAACTGGTATAAGCTTTCCTCTGTCCTGCTTACTTGGTCAGAGAAAAATATATTGCAAAGCCTGATAAAAGGGAGAATATAAAAACCTCTGAGTTATGTAAGAATACACAATACGTTGATAAGGGCATATCTCTTCAGCAAAAAAAGAGTGAAGGACTGGGAGTAATCATTCAAACTGCCATCTTAACCTAAAAACTTTCTTAGTCAAGTGACAGGTAGGGGTGTAATTTTAATACTTCATAATGCCATTTTAATTAGAATATAATCACCAATTATTTTAAGTATTTTAATCTACTACATTATATTCCTCAGGTTTTTAAAATCAAATCCCTCTATTCGAGTTCTCAATTTTTATAACCTAAACTTTAAAATATCAGGAGGTGAAAATACGACATAATAGCTTGTATTATGAAAGAGGACTTAAATGTTAGCAGATAATAAATTTTGCTGTTGTGCCTAGGAAGTGAGTCCTATACTTCTACACATAATTCTCTCTATATTAAAAGGGTCACTGCACATGCTAAAATAATTGTAGCATGCTGTTATATAATACATTGAGGCAAGATGCCTAACTCTTTCAAAAGCAAAATATTTACTACTTATATGTACTTCTAGATATGAGTAATTTTGTTCAGTGAAAATTCGAGTTTTTGTCTCAGAAAAGATTATCTTCTATATTCTTCTTAGCTAGTTAGAAGCCTAAGGAAGAGAAAAATACTATGAACTGAATGTTTTAGGTGAAATACAGCTGCAGGGTTTAAATTTCATTATGAGTCTATTTTATTTCTGTTGCCCCATAGGAACACATATGCTTAATTTGCCAGAGTCCCTTTATTATCTTTGCAACACACCCAACATTCACATCTAACCAGAAACCATCAGTATGGCTAGCTATAGCATTTACAAAGTGAATCCAGCTTTGAAATAGAACAGTGCTGGCAGCATTGCCCATATGCTTCTAAAACATATACAAAAAAACAAAAAACAAAAAAAAACTGCACAGCACAATGTTTATCAAAAGAATAACAATAGTTTTACTATTTACTATTTACATCTAAAATTTAAAAAAAAAGTATGTTCATGCCGATCCAGTTACTTACATTCAATTCCCATTCATAAGATGAAGTATTGATTTAAAGATGAAATATATAACAAGTTTTTCATTTGGAAGAAGTCATCTCCACTGCCAGAAATTATAAAATACTATACTATACCTCATAGGTAGAAGCTAGTCAATCAAAAGGAATTCCAAATTATTTTAGAGAAAAATGCTATGGAGAAAAAAGGTTATGCTCTATAGCACACTCTCTTGACATTAACATACTTAAAAAATTTTTTTCTCTCTCTCTCTTCCCCTCTCTTTCTCTTGCTCTCATTTTCAGTTTTCAGACATTTAGAAAGTAAAATATTTATCCCTACAGTAAGTGAATGTTTGGTAATAATAATTTTATAAGACCATTTATGAGTTCAGGTTTTCTTACATTATTATATTAGTCTTGAATAACCTTATCTATTTTCCTTCTATGAGACATCTTAGATAATTTTCTGATTTTTATCTATATTTTTCTTCCTTCTTTATTTCCCTTTATTTGTACTAAATCTCATTTTTGGATGTCTCTTTATGAGTTTTTTTTTTTTTTTTTAAATAGCACTACATAATAAATAGTCCCCCACCACTTTTGGTATGTTAATCTATAGAAATACTAATATCAATAGTAAGAGATAATTTTCATGAAGCATTTGCTTTGAAACTGGAATTTTCCAATGATAGAAAAGTAGGTCACCCTCTATAACAAGAAACATTTTGTACCCATTAATGGACAAAAATCATTTTAATAAGAACCTTGGGATTCAGTTCAAAGCCATCTTAGCCATAGACCAAAAGAAAATGGACAATCCAGAGACTCATTCTGTGACACAAAGGAAGCTTTCCCAGAGATCTGGAGGAAGTCACACTCACCAGTGCACCTGGTAAAAGGTCCACTGTCTGCAAACATTAAAACAGACCTTCATACTAGAATGAGCCTCACAGACCATGGTACTGGTTATAGTCCAATTCACCCAGGAACTAAATAGAACCCGTGTCAACTGGAGACCCTGGGAATAGGTCTACCAACTGTGGTCTCCATTGTAGACCCAGCTTCAGCCCCATGACTTGGATCCAAACCCATCAACTCTGATCCCAGAGGTAATCACATTACACTGAGACTAACAGGAAAAGACTTTGACTTGCCAAAACCAGTCTGTAAAGACTGAAATAGAAGTTGTTTTTACAAATGCACAGATACCAAATGCAACGCTACACAAATAATAAATAATTAGATAAATGTATTACTGCCAAAGCAAATGAATAAAGCTCCAATAACTGACTCACAAAAAAGGGAAATAAATAAATTGCCTGAAAAAAAGTCTTTAAGAAGCTCAATGAGATGCAAGAAGGTACCGAAAGATAACTAAGTAAAATTAGAAGTACATAAACAAAATTAAAAGTTTAATAAGCAAATAGAAACAATTAGAAAGGAAAAATAGAAATTCTAGAGCTGAAGAATACAATGACAGAATGGAAAATTTCAATAGAAAATTTTCACAGTGGACTCAATCATACAGGAGAAAGAACTTGGAAATTCAAAGATAGGTAATTTGAAATTAGCCAATTAGAGAAAATAAGAAAGACAGTTTTAATAGAGAAAAAAAAACCCTAAGGAGTCTAGGAGATACCATGAAGCATATAAATACACAAATTATCAAAATACTAATAAAAGGACAGAGAGAGAGACAAAGGGCTAGAAAGCTTAGTTGAAAGCATACTATCTAAACACTTTCCAAATACAGAAGGGATATGGAAATATATATATTCAGGAAGCTCAAAAAACTCCAAGAAATGTAAGTTTCTTTTGCCCCACATCCCTGATATAACAACTCACTTTTACAGTGAATATTTTTGTTTGTAAAATTACAGACAATGAATAACTGATTTTAAAACTCAAAGTGAAATAATCTTTTTTTAAATTTTTTTTTGAGTTGGAGTCTCACTCTGTCGCCCAGACTGGAGTGCAGTGGCCGCTCCTGGCCACCGCAGCCTCGACCTGTTGGGCTCCGGTGATCTTTCTGCCTCAGCCTTCCAAGTAGCTGGAACTACAGGCGCGCGCTACCACGCCCAGCTAATTTTTCGATTTATTGTAGAGATGAGGTCTCGCCAAATTGCCCAGGCGAGTCTTGAACCCGTGGGCTCAGGCAATCCACTCACCTCAGCCTCCCAAAGGTGTGGGATAACAGGCTGAGCCACCGAGCCTGGCTGTGAAATAATCTTTATTGTTGGTTTTTTATTAACCCATGTTAGATATACATATCTTAAGGTTACATGTACTAATTTGATACATTCATATAATCAAATCAGGGTAATTGGAATTTCTGTCAATTTAAATATTTCTTGTTTATACTAGGAACATTCTAAATCTTATCTTCTAAATATTTTAAAACATGCAATTGATTAATTTTAATTATAGTCATCCTACTGATCTATCAAACACCAGATACTATTTCTTCTATCTAAATGTATATGTGTACATACTCATTGACCTTATTTAATTCCTCCTTCCACTCTACCTTTTATGACCTTGGATAACCACCAATAGTATCTATCTTATAATAACTACCTTCTATCTTCATGAGATCTACTTTTTAAAAAATGTCCTATGTTTGGGGGAGGACATGTAATATTTGTTTTTCTTTGCTTGACTTGTTTCATTTAACAAAATGACCTACAGGTGCATTCATGCTGTTGTAATTGAAAAAAATTAATTTTTGTGGATGAATAATCATTCATTTTGTATATATATCAAATTTTCTTTATTCATATATCCATTGATGGACATTTAAATTGATTGCATATTATGTCTATTGTGAACAGTGTTGCAATGAACATGACTGCAGAGATCTCCAGTATAATTGGTGCTCTTTTCTTTGGATATATATCTTGGAGTAAGATTGCTGAATCATATAGCAGTTCTATTTTAAGTTTTTTAGAAAATTGCATACTATTTTCTCTAGACTGCATACTTGTTTACATTACAAGCAACAGTGTATTACTGTTCCCCTTTTTCTACATTCTCATCAACATCTGTTATTCCATCTTTTTTATAAAAGTCATTATAACTGGGGTAACTTTATTACGTTTTTGATTTTTCATTTATCTGATGATTAGTGATGTCTATTTATGTTATTTCCAACATTTTAATGGAAATTTTGGGGGGGCTTTTGAGTTGAGTTTTTTTTTACATTTTGTATATTAGTTTCCACTCAGATAAGTGGTTTACAAACATCTTCTTACATTCTGTACATTGTCTCTTCACTTTGTTGATTATTTCTTTTGCTGTGCAAAAGTATTTTAGCATAATGCATTCCATTTGTCTATTTTTGCTTTTATTGCTTATGCTTTTCAGGTTGTATACTTTTTGTTTTTCCCCAGATTAATGACCTAGATCATTTCATCAAAAACTTTTTTTTAGTATTGTAGTTTCAGGTCTTAGATTACATTTTTTAATCCATTTCAATTGATTTTTGAATATAGTAAGAGATATGGGTCTAGTTTTATCTTTCTGCATATACTTATTCAGTTTTCCCAACACCACTTCTTGAGGAGACTGTTGGTTCCCCATTGTATGTTCCTGGTGCCTTTGCTGAAAATAAATTGGACATAAATATGTGGTTTTAATATCTTGCTGCTCTATATGTATGTTTTTATGCCAGTACCATGTACATTATTTTTACCATAGCTTTGCAGTAATGAGATAGAAACAGTGATAATCCTTCATCATAGATAAGCCCATGACTTCACTGTTGAAAACTATCAAATATTTCAGAAGAACTAATGCCAATCCTATTAACACTAATCCAAAACATGAAGGAGTGAATACTTTCACACTCATTCCAAAAGGTTGATACTACAATAGGATAATGACAAAATGAAAAATAAGAGTACACAGCAGTATCATTGATAAATATACATGAAAAAATCCTCAATAAAATACTAGCAAACAAAATTCCACAACACATTAAAAAGTTATTCTTCATGATCAAGTAAAATTCATCTCAGGGATACCAGAATGCTTCAACCTATGCAAATTGATGAATATCAATAGACTAAAGGACAAAAAACATGATAACTTCAATAGATTGATAAAAAATATCTATTTAACATTTATTCATGATTTGAAAAAAACCCTCAACAACTGGGTATAGAAGGAACATACCTGCAAACATAAAAATATAACAAACACACACCTACCATCATACTGAATGGAGAAAAACTAGAAGTCTCTCTCTCTTTTTCTCTCTGTCCCTCTCTCTCTCCTTTTGAGTCAAGATCTCACTCTGTAACCTAGGCTAAAGTACAGTAGCATGATAATGACTCACTACAGTCTCAACTTCCTGGGCTCAGGTAATTTTTCAACTTCAGCCTCCCAAAAATTGGGACTACAGGTGCACACCACCACAATTGTACATTTTAAGAAACTTTTTGTGAACACTAGATTTTGCTATGTTGCCCAGGTGGGTCTTGTACTCCTGGACCCAAACAAACTTCTCACCTCAGCCTCTCATAGTGCTGGGATTACAGTAGTGAACAAACAAGATTTTTCTCTAAAATCTGCAATACAAGGATGCCCATCATCATCATTTTATTCAACATTATACTGGAAGTTCTAGTGGGTATTTAGACAAGGGAAATAAGTAAAGCAATTAGACAAGAGAATTAGACAAGGGAAATAAGTAAAGGGCATCCAAATTTAAGATGTAAAGTTAAATTGTGTTTGTTTGCAGACAATACTATTTATTTATTTATTTTTAAAATGTACGGTGCAATTCAGTATTAGGTGTACAAGTTGCCATCATACAGGTAAAATTTGGGCCTCTCTTTTGTCCCTACTTTGCCTGGTTTAAGATCAGGTACCATTATTGATGTTACAAGCCCCACATACATTCCCCTCGCAGTGACTTGGCTACTGCCAATCTCTTTCTTATAGTATTATGATAAATATTCATGGTCTGCTTATGAGTGAGAGCATGTGGTACTCAGTTCTTTGTTTCTGTGATAGATCTGAGTATCATAGATTCTAAATCCATCCAAGTTGATTCAAAATCCATATATCTGTCCTCTTTATGGCTATGTAATACTCCATCATGTATATGTACCACATTTTTTTTTTATCCATTCCAGTTTCAGTTGGCAGCATACTTGGTTCTATGTTATTGCTGTTGTGAGCAGTGTTGCAATAAACATTCATGCGCAGGTATCTTTTTGGTACAATGATTTGTGTTTCTCTGGTTATATTCCCAGTAGGACAATAGTTGGGTCATGTGAAGGTCACTTTCTAGTTCTTTTAGAAATCACCACACAGAGGTTGAACTAGTTTGCATTACAACCAGCAGTGTTGAAGTGATCCCTTTTTTCTGCATCTATTGTTTGTTGTTTTATTAATGATGGCTATTCTTACTAGTTTAGGCGATATCTCAATGTGGTTTTGATTTGCAATTGTCTGATGATTAGTGAGCCTGAGTCCTTTTTCACGTGTCTGTTGACTGCCTTTATGTCTTCTTTCGAGATGTGTCTATTCATGTCTTTTGCCCACCTTTTAATGGGGCTGTTTTTCTTTTTTCTTTTCAGTACATTTGAGTTCTTTAAAGATTCTGAATGCTAGGCCTTTTTCAGATATACAGTTAGCAAATATTTTTTCCCATTCTGTGGACTGTCTCCTGCTCTCCTGATGTTTTATTTTGCTTTTCAGAAGCTCTTCAGTTTAATGAAGTCCCACTTATCTAATCTCTATGGCATGGACATCTGGGATGTTAATCAGGACTTATTTGCCTAATCCAATTCCCATAAGGGTGTCTCCTGTGTTTCCTAAGATTCTTAACATTTGAGGTTTTAATTTTAGGTCTTTGATCCATTTAGAATTGACTTTTGTATATGGTTATCAGTAGGCATCCTGTTTCAATCTTCTACATGTGGCAGTCAATTTTCTCAGCAGCATTTACTGAATATGTTCTCCTCTCCCCAGTGGTTGTTGGTGGAGGCTTTGTTGAAGATGAGTTGGTTGAGAAATTGAGGTGTTGCTTTCAGAATTTCTATCCTGTTCTATTAGTCTATATGCCTGTTCTTATACCAATAGCAGGCTGTTTAGATTATTGTACCCTTATAGTAAAGTTTAGCACCCGAAAGTGTGATACCTTCTGCCTTGTTCCTTTTCTGAGGATTGTTTTGCTTATTTGTGGCCATTTATGTTTCCATATGAATTTCCATATTGTTATTTCCAGGTCTGAGAAGAATGTTGCTGGTAATTAAATGGGTATTGTATTGAATCTGTAGATTGCCTTTGGTAGGAAGGACATCTTAACAATTGTTAATTCTTCCTATCAATGAATATGATTTTTTTTTCCATTTATTTGTGCCTTTCTGGATTTCTCTGAGTAGTGTTTTTTAGTTTTCGTTGAAAAGGTCTTTCACATTTCTGTTAAGAAAGATGCAGAGGTGTTTAATTTTTTTGTGACTATTGTGATTCGGATTGTCCTTGTTATCTGTTTCTCTGCCTGTTTGTTATTAGTGTATAAGAATGTAATTGTCTTGCACATTTATTTTGTACTCTATGACTTTCCTGTAATCCTTATCAGGGCAAGGAAGTTTTAACAGATACTCCTGGATTTTCGAGATTATATTGTCAACAAAGAGGGATAACTTACCTTCTTTTTTCTATTTGGATACTAATTTTCTTGTCTAATTGCTGTAGTTAGGACATCCAACACAATGTTGAATAGGAGGGGTGAGAGTGAGCAGTCTTGTTTTGGTTTTCAAGGAAAATGCTTCCCATTTCTGTCTGTTTAGCAATATGTTGGCTGTGGGTTTACTGTAAATAATGCTTACTATTTTGAGGTATATTCCCTCCATGCCTAGGTGTTCAAGGGTGTTTATTAAGAAGGGTTGTTGGATTTTATCAAAAACTTTTTCTGCATCTAGTGATATAATCATGTGGTTCTTGTTTTTACATCTGTTGATGTATTTAATTATGTTTATGGTCTTGTGGATGATGAACCTGTCCTGCATCCTGGGGATGAAGCCTACTTGGTCATGGTGAATGATTTTTGAGATTTGTTGTTGGATCCAATTTTCTAGAATCTTACTGATAATTTTTGCATCTATGTTCATCAGGAATATTAGCCTGTAATTTTCTTTTTTGTTGTTGTTGTTGGAATTTTACCTGGTTTGTGTATTAGTATGATGTTAGCTGCATAAAATGATTTAGGGAGAGTTCTGTCTTTCTCAATTGCCTGGAATACTTTCAATAGGATTAGTATCAGCTCCTCCTTTTAGTTTTGTAAAATTCCACTGGAAAGTTGTCTGTTCCAGGGCTTTTTTTTTTTTTGTAAGTAGTTTTCTTATGATGGAGTCAATTTCCATCTTGGGAGGTAATGTGATGTCAGTAAGTCCTCAATTTTATTTGGTTACAGAGTTTGTTTCCATATAGTTGTGCATAATAATATCTGATAATCTTGTATTTCTTTAGGATCAGTTGTGATTTGATCTTTTTTATTTCTAATTGTATTTATTTGGGCTTTTTCTCTTCATTTTTTTTCTTTTTCTTTTTGATCATTCTGGCTAGGGGGAAACCAGTCTTTTGTTTTGTTTATTTTTCATTTTTTTCTACTATATCTCATATTTGGGCTTTAACTGTAGTGATATGGATTCTTCTGCTAAAATTAAGGTTTTGGTAGTCTTGCCTTTCCAGCTCCCTTAGGTGATTTTTTAGGGTACTATCTTGTGATCTTTCTATTTTCTTGAAGTGTGATTGTAGAGATATAAATTTCCCTCTTAGAACTGCTTTATAGCATCCCAGAGGTTTTGGTAAAATGTTCCTTCATTTTCAGTTGTTTCAAGGGATATTTCAACTTCTCTTTTGATTTCTGTGTTGACCTAGTAGTCATTCAGCATCATGCTGTTTATAGTTAATATCTTTGTGGGGTTGGGGGGAATTTTGTTGGTGTTGATATTTATTTTTATTCCATTGTGGTCTGAGAAGATTCATGGGAGCATTTTGATCTTCTGAAATTTGTATATACTTGATATATGTCTGAAGATGTGGTCAGTCTTGCAGTTTGTTCCATGTGTTGATGAATAGTATGTTTACTCTGTGGTTGTTGGGTACAGTGTTCTGTAGGTATATATTTATTCTATTTCAACAAGCATCAAGTTGAGTTTCCAGATCTCTTTGTTGATTTTTGGCCTCATCGATCTAGCTAGGGTTGTTAGTGAGGTACTTAAGTCCCCAGCTACAGGAGTGTATGAGTCAATTTTTTTTTTTAGTTTACTTAGTTGATTTATAAATGCTGGTTAGTGATAGCCCGGCACAGTGACTCATGCCTGGAATCCCAGAATTACAGGAGGTTCCAGCAGGAGGATTGCTTGAGTTTAGGGATTTGATAACAGCTTGGGGAACTTGGCAAGACTTTGCTTCTACAATAAATCCGAAAATTAGATGGACTTGATAGCAAATGTCTGAGGTTCCAGATACTTGGGAGACTGAGTTGGAAGGATCACCTTCGCCCAGCAGATTGAAGCTGCGGTGACCATGGGCATGCCACTGCACCTCAACCTGGGTGACAGAGTGAGACTCTGACACAAGAATGAATGAATGAATGAATGAATGAATGAATGAATATAAATAAATAAATGCTGATGCTCCTGGGTTGGGTGCATATATGTCTAGTATGGATATATGTTGTTAATTGAAGCTTTTATCATTATGTGGTGCCTTTCTGTATCTTTTTAAATTGTTGATAGCTTAAGAGTTGATTTGTCTGATATTAACACATTCACAACAGAGAAATTTTTTACTTTCCTAATACTGAGAGTGGGTGAAAATAAACAAAAGAAAATCTGAAGTTGATTGCCACAAACTTCTGTAGTTAAGCACAAGTGAAATGGTCTTTTCTAAATATTCACCTTTTTCACAATACAGCTGAAAGTTCCAGACATATTAAATATTTGCCTCAGACATCACACTCTGATTAACATTTTATACTTTATATTTTTATTCAGATTATAAATTGGAAATGACTGTCTTCCACGATGAGGTAAATTCATGTGAATAGCAACCAGGAATAGAATTAGTTATGGCATAAATTTATGTCAGTGGCAACCAGAAACAGGATTTGGAATGATGTAGATTCACATAGCAGCCTTGAGTGAGTTAAGATTGTGACTCCCGTCTTCTGTTATCTATTTACCTGGAAATTTGTTTTTCATCCTCTGACTTTGAATCTGTGTGTCCCTTGTGGTGAGATGAGTTTCCTGGAAGCAGCAAATTATTGTATCGTTTTTTAAAAAATCCTTCTTGTCATTCTATGTCTTTTCAGTGGTGTATTTAGTCCATTCATGTTTAAGCTGATTATTGAAATGTGAATGTTTATCCTCATTATGAGGGTCTTATAAAGCTTTTTCTCTTTCTTTTCTTTTAACTTTTGGATTGATGGACGTGTGTGTTTTCAAATTTTCAGTCATGATATACTCTCTGTTGATTCTGTGTTTTCTTATTCTCTTGGAAAATGCATGGTCATTTTTTCTTTCTTTCTTTCTTCTGTGCTTAATACCTTTTATAGTGTCTCCTGAAAATCTGGTCTGGATGTTGCATAATCTCTTAGGGATTGAATGTCTAGGAAGGATTTTAAGTCTCTATCACTGATGAACCTGAGCTTGGCTGGGTAGAAAATTCTTGGTTAAAATTGTTTATCTTTGAAGACTTTGAAAATTGAACTCCTGTTCCTTCTAGCTGGTAGGGTTTCTGCTGATGGGACTGCTGATCTTCTGATTGGTCTTCCCCATAAGTAGTCTAAACTTTTTCCTTTGCTGCCTTTAAGAATTTTTTTTTCTTTTGTGCCTACTTTTTGTAGGTGAATTGCTAAGTGTCAAGGGGTTGGTCTTCTTATTTGATATCTTGTAGGGGTTCTCAATGTTTCTTGTGTTTGAATAGTTACATCTCTGGTGCGATGGGGAAAGTATTCTTGGATAACCTCCTGGAATATTTGCTCCAAGGTTTTCTCCACTTTCTTTCCTTCTTCTGGGATACCAATCAGGTATAGGTTCGTGTTTTTTTTTTTTATATAATCCCACATCTTTGGAGGCCTTGTTCTTTCTGAATTTTCTTTCCATATTTTTTCTTTTTCTTTCTTTTCTTTTTGCAGATCTAGTTAATTTCTTTTTTGATCTTCAAACTCTGAAATTCTTTTTTTCTGATTGATTCTGCTTTTCATGTTTGTCATCTTGTTTTTCATTTTATGGATGAAAATTTTTATGGCCAAAATCTCTGTTACAAGTTCTTTCAGTGTCACATATTATTTTTCTTGCATCTTATTCACTTGTCTGTTTCCTAATCCCTGTTGAGTTCTGGGGCCAGTCATTGGTTACTTCCATTGATTGGGCTCTGAGGTTTGTTTTTCAAGTGTTTTTTCTTTGGTAAACTGGGAATTACCTGTGTTCTCCCATTGATTTTTCCTCATTTGTGACAGATCACTTTATTTTTCCTTTGGTTCCATTATTAAGTGGCTGTTGGAGGGGCTTTCACTTCTGATGTTTGGTCAGCTTTCTATTCTTCCCTGATCAGGGCTCTGAATTTGTTCTATTTTGAAATAGGACAGAGGGGGAGAAGCTTTGCTGTCTCTTGTAGTTTTGAGACTATAATAAGTTGGAGGATGGTGAGCTAGGATTCAGAAATTACTTGCAAATTAAAATGTTCACTGATTGGTGTGTGGGTTCCCTGAGACCCACTCCTCACCAACATTCTATATGATGATGCAATGGGTATGTGACTATACCCCCTGAATCCAAAATAAAATAACATCAATGATGAGAACTGAGAAAGGTAGACTAAAATAGGATGGACAAAAATAAAAACAAACAAACAAAAAATACAGAAAACAAAAGCAGAAACCAAAGCAAAAAACAATAACACACACACACAAGCAAACAAAATCCAAAACAAACAGGAACAACAACAAAAAACTGGAAAACTTAGCAAACACACATACAAACCCAACACAAAATGAAAGGGGAAGAAAAAAAAGGGTGAAATGCAAATCAAACCCTCATACATTAAATTTAAAAAAGAGAACAACAACAACAAAAACCATTGAAAGATGAACACTTTATCATTCACATACACATATAAACAGAAAACAAAGAACAAAAGAAGCAAGAAAAAATAAAATAAAATAAGAAGGGAAAAGCAAATCAAACCCTCACCTACAAATTCACGCACAAAGAAATAAGAAAAAAAATTTTTTTTTTAAATTTCTGGGCACTAAACACCCTCTTGTAGTAGGTTTTGTAATTGTTCCTTTCTACTGCTCACAGGTAAGTCCCTCTGCTGTCTCCTGCAGGGTTTGCAGCCTCATTCACTATCTCCCCAGTGCAATGACCGTGGAAAGAGGAGGGACTGGTGGAAGTGGCTGATTTTCAGTCCCCCCCCACACTCTCTTATGGTCAAAAATATCCCCTCCAGTGGGGAGGTGTGGGATTGTTTCCTCACCATGTACTAGAGGGAGACACCCAAGCAAAGTTTATTCTGGTGGCTGACGTCCAGGCTGTGCCTGGGTTCATCCCTCTCCTTCGTGCTCCAGCAGTGTGGGTCTTATGTTCAGAGGATTCCTGGGGAGGAGGGAGTTGGATCAGCCCTGGACTTACCTCTGATCACTTTGGGAGTCTTCCTCATCCTTTTTCTAGGCAAACATTTTGTCTCAGGGTTGAATCTTGGTCGAGGGTGGGACGTCTGAGAATTAGCAATCATCCTGTCTCTCCAAAGTTTGTGTTTTTATGATATTCCCTCTAGATCATAATCAAGCCCTGAGAAGTTGACCTTCCAGTCACAGAGGTCAGATCTGTTGCTCCTTGGTGAGCAAGTTAGAGCACTTGCCTGCTCAGTTTTCAAGATGGTGGCAGAGTACCTGTTTCATCTTTGCCAGTGGGGCTCTGCCTCTGGTTCCCTTGCTGTGCTCCCTCTGTGGCCCTTGTCAATGTCCAACCAGGTCTGTGGTGGTGAGACAGAGCCTGGAAATAGCAGTCACTTCCAACAGCTTTTTCCTGGGAAAGGCTTTGCTGATTTATAAAATGGCAGGCAGTTTTTGCACTCCTGGAGGAGCTAGGGACTAAGCAGGAGAGTAGTAGCACCAGTCGCTTCACCAGGAGAGCCCTGGTCACTTGCTCCTCAGTCCTCACTCAGCCAGTCAATCACATGCTCACTTAATCACAGACATGTACACAAAATTGTCCATACATTCACTCACTCACACAGGGACTTGCACAGTCTGACAGTCCTCATGGTCCCATGGCCATTTTCTCTGTGCCTCACCACAATATGACCTTATATTTAGAAAAACCTAAAGATTGCATAAAGAAAACTGTTAGAAATAATAAATGGTTTCAATAATGTAGTCAGATACAAAATCAACATACAAAAATCATTAGCATTTATATATACTGACACTGAAAAAAGTATGAATATTGTCTTATTTAAATAAAATATCTGGAAATAAACTTAAGAACTTAAAAATACAATAAAACACCTAGGAATAAACTTAACCAAATCAGTGAAAGATTTCTACAAGGAAAACTAAAACACAGATTAAAAAAAAAATTGATGAGTATACAAAAAATGGAATCTCATGCTCATAGATTAGATGCATCAATAGTGTTAAAATTTTTATATTACACAGTGATCCACAGATTTAATAGAAATTTATATCAAAATACTAATGACATTCTTCACAGAAATAGAGGATGCAATCTTAAAATTCACATGGAAGCACAAAATACTGAAAATAGCCAAGGCAATCTTGAGGAAAAACAACAACAACAGCAACAACAACAGAAAAAAATAGGCCAATAGAATAGAATAGAGAACCAGTATTGACCAAGATATTGGTCTGGACAAAGTTTTCCTGAGTAAACTTTCAAAAGCACAGGCAACCAAAGTAAAAATTGACAAATATAATAACTTTTGTAAAGCAAAGGAAACAATTAGCAAAGAGAAGGGACAACATATAAATGAAAAAAAAAATGTTTACAAATTATTTAGTTGATAAGAGTTTAATAACCAGAATACATAAAGAACTCAGACAACTCAACAACAAAAAAAAAATCTGATTTAATAAATGGAAAAAATATGAATAGACATTTCTCAAAATAAGACAAAGAAATGACCCACAGATGTATTAAAAAATGTCTAACATAACTAATTATCAGGAAAATTCAAATCAAAACCACAATGCTGTGTCATCTCACCCAAGTGAAATGGTTATTATCAAAAGACAAAAATAAATAAATGCTGATGAAGAAATTGGGAAAGGAAAATTTTGTACACTGTAAACTAATACAACATACATTACAGACAACAGTACGGAGGTTTTTCAAAGAATTCAAAATAGAACTACTATATCATACAGCAATCCCAATACTAGGTATATATTCACAAGAAAGGAAATTAGTATATGGAAGAGATATCTGCACTCCTGTGTTTATTGCAGCACTATTCATGATAGTCAGGATATTGAAGCAAACTAGGTGTCCATGATCAGTAAAGGAGATGTGTTATATTTACACAATGGAAAATTATTCATCCTTTAAAAAGAGGGAAATCTTATCATTTGTGACAACATGGGTTAACCAGGGATTCATTATGTTAAGTGAAATAATACAGGTACAGAAAGACATATACCACATGATCTCACTCATGCGTGGGAACTAAAATAATGGATCTAGTGAAATGAACTGAATAGTGATTATCAGATGTTGAGAAGTGTAATGACAAGGGAGATGCATAAAGATGGGTTGGTTAATGGGTATAAAAATGCAGTCACATAAAAAGGATTAGATCCAGGATTTAGTAGGTAAAATTGGGCTACTATAGTTAACAAGTACTTGTATACACTAGAATTGTTTTAATTTTGCCAAGTTCATGGTGCCTTAAAATAAATAAACAAAAATCCCAGGTATATCTATATTGTTCTCTGTTATAATTTTCACTTTTATTATTGAAATAAATAATTAGTTCAACATAGCAGCCATGAGATAATTTTTCCATGCAAAATTTGCTGATATCTAAAGCCATGATAAATGCCTAATCTGTCTTTCTGCATGAACATGTAGGACCATCTCCATCACTGAAGTCACCACATTTGCAGTAATTGATTCAGTAAAAGAGCTACATATTGAACATGTGGATATCTGTAGCATACAACACAATCTTAAAAGTCTCCAACAAAAATAGTCATTGTTATTGCAAATGAGATTATTCATCTGCAAGTTACAATGATCACAATTATGCCAGCATGTTTAGAGACTAGTTTTGGTCAGTAGGTCAACAGTGATTAAGTAAAATAACTACAATATAAGTGGAACACTTTAGGTTTTATTTTTTTCAGAGGTATATAATCTAAAGAACTTGAAACATACATACAATGGAGTACTGGAATTATAAAAACACCATTACAACACGATTCAAGTTTCTTCCACTCTTCCTCAAGGAGATTTATCTTTCTTTTTTTTTTTTTTCCAAAAACCCCTCCAGATAACCAAGAAGGCTATGAAGGCCTTGTAATGAAAATACTGAACAAAAATGTATCCAGGAGTTAAAACATTTATCAGATTTAATTGTTACCTGTTTACATTTACTTAACTTTTATGACAGTTTGCTAGTAAATGTTTTTCTCCACATCTGATATGAATCTAAATTCATTTGTCTTATAGTAGTATTGAATTGTCACTTTTATATCTGTAATCATTCTTGTTTTCATCTTGTCTTAAGAACACTGTTTCTTTTGATGGCTTTAGGTCAGTATCTATACCACAGCCCTAACTGTATCACTAAAGGATTCACAAGAAAAATAATGTGGTGAAACATTTAGATTAAACAAATTTTAAAATACGAATTAAATTTTACTTAAGACAAGAATTACCCAACTACAATTACAGCTCAAGGAACCATTTGAGAGTATAATATTAATTGAATGCTCCATATAGAATTTTTTAAACAGAAGAATGAAGAAAATATTAAACTTAAAACAACAACATTGCAAAGTCTTCGCCACTCCAATGTAATGTGTATGTTGTGCTGAGTTTATACAATAGTTTATGTTAAAAAGACTTCTAAGACAAAAAGCTCCCTGAATGAAATAATTTATTTTAACAATTTCTATGCATGTTTTTTCTTTATTTTTTTCTTTTTTTCATGAAGCCCATTCAAAGTATTATGAAACTATGACTTTCCCAGATCATGTAGCATAGCAAGGTTTCCATAAAATAGTTTTTCTTTGGCTTTCTTGATTCTGGTGACATATAGAAAAAAATAAAAAGATAAAGTAAAAAGAAAGAAGAAAGAAACAGAGAAAAGAAAACAAACAAAATATAGAAAAGCTTGATATCTGTCTACACAGACATTTATTAAATTCTCTGCATGTGCATATCTAAATAGCAAATTATAAAATAGGCTTGTCTGGAATTGAGCTAATTATTTTCCCTGATAAATTTTAAACGTTTCTTTTAATTTTATATTAATATTCCTTTGAAACCAATTATGCTTTCTCTTTAAATTACTAAACCAGATGATTAAAAACAAGAACTTTCTGAGTTCTATGCTAATAATTGTTCATTTGAAATGAAGTTAACTTCTTTTCACACTCTCCAAACCAAATTCTCCCACTAAATCTCCAATTCTATTTAATGGTATCAATATGTCATTCATCCCAGAAAGAAACCTATTGGTTCTTGACATCTTTTCTAATATTTTTATTTGACCAATCACAAATTGGTCTGTATTTCAACTCTTACAATTTTGCAAGATTAATGACTAACATGAGTCGGTTCCATTTATCTATTAATTTCCTACTTACTAATTTGTATTCCTAGATTACTCTCTAAAATAAAAATCAGGTCTTGTCATTTCTCTGTCTATAATGTTTGAGGCCTCTACATCATGTTCATGATGAAAATATAAACTATTTTGTATATTATGAATGTCCCCAGAGATGTAGCCTCTGTCTTTGTAATCTACCTCACAAATAGAAATTAACATTTGATTTAATTTAGTATCTGATCTTATTATTTCCTATTTCTGGATCAATGCTCACACATGTACTCTCACTCACTTTTCTTTACCTGACTAGCTCTTACTCATTCAAGTATCAATTCTAATTAACTCCTCAGGGAAGTATTTTTGAACAATGCCTGACTGACATAGAATAACTTCACAATTCTTTCTAGTCTTAGGTGCCTTAATTTGCATAATGCATCACAATATACAGTAACTGTATAATTACTCTCAATGACAAAATATTCTAAAATTGTTGAGAAACAAATGCTATATTTTAATTTTTGAATTGCTAGGATCTATTCCTACTCTGGGTAACTAGTAATATCCAGTAAGAGATTTTTGAATTAACAAAGAAATGATGAAATGGGTAAGAATTTTTTTAAAAACATAGAATTTTGAAAAATCAATTGAGAGGGAATTTTATCTAGAATAATGGCTAACTATATAAATTTGATCATCTCTCTTAAACACAGGCCAATAAAACAAAACAAAAAGAATTAAGGTTGATAGTACTAAGTCTGGTATTTAGAGCTGCTTTTATTCAGCATGAGAAACATAGATGCATAAAGCCCAAATGGAACTTTTGACAATTTTGTGGGCTAGAGAGCTAAAAATCGGAACCAAAGAAGAGACTCTGAAAGACTGCACCCTAGAAGTAATGGACACAACCACACCTACCACACCCAGCTAATTTTTTACTTTAGACCACCATGTTGCCCAGGCTGGTCTAAAACCCATGGGCTCAGGCAATACTCTTGCTTCAGCCCCTCAAAGTGTTGGGATTACAAACATGATTAAAAAAGTTTTAATAAAAAAGATGGCAAGAAAGGATTTTAAAAAATAACAAGGGAGATGGAGGTGAGGGAAGCCTTAATATTGTGTTGGAATTAATCAGTCTCCAAATAATTAACACACCAATTAAAGTAAACTTTAGCCAGGATAAAGATAATTAATTACCTAAACTACAATGTGTGCTATTCAGAAGAAATACATATAGTATCTAAGACTAAAGACAGTTTTAAACAAAGCAGGTAAATAGATATATCACGCAAACACAAAAAACTAGGTGCTATTAAATTAATATTAGACTAAGAAAATAACATTAAATATACTAAGATAAGAAAATAGTGAATATATAAAAGTATGTAAATATATACATTATGTATTTTTTCATATAGGAAGATATAATTGCAAATGTTTGTGTGTCCAATGAGGTACCTTCTTTTTCTAGCATCTGACTCCTACAGTAAGCATTAGCCTGCAGTTTCCCCCAGTGGACCCTCCAAGAGCTTTGTCATAGGAGGAAAACTCCCTTTGAATGGTTTCTCCTCGTATGATTTGCCTTAAATTTTCTTAATATTTACAACAACGTCTGAAGTATTGTAAGGTATTGAATTAGCATATTAGTGATATTAGTGATATTTTGATAATCGTTTCACATTTGAGTTCATCTACCAAAAATTACATTTGAGAATAAAGTGGTAGCCTTAAAGTTTAAGGTATCCATAGGAATATTCACTTACTATTAGAGATAATAAGGTCGATTAGAGGGAAATGTTAATAATTTAAAAATCTCTTAATTATTTTGCTGAATGCCCTGTATATTGAGTACAATATATTTGATTTTCAGATTAAATTAATGTTTAGCAATATTGCTTGTATTTCCATCTAGTGTCAGAACAAAAGTTTTGATCTAGTGCATAGATTTGTAACCTAGTTCCTGTTTGCACATACCACGTTGCTCATGTGAAATGAGAAATCAGCTCAGCTAATTTTGCAATTTACTGAGTATTTGCTGTATGTACAGTCATTGTGGGGAAGAGAAAGATGAATGAAACATGAGTGCCTCCTCTCAATAGGCTTATTATCTAATTCTGTTCAGCTGTTGTATATTTTAAAACTGACAGGTTGAATTAAGTTAATTATCTGATTAGTAGTCTACAATAAGCCAGATAAATTTAGCATAACAAATTATCCTGTTGACTTTAGTACTACCCCTCCCAAGCTATTTTATAAATTTATATGTAGGCAAAATCAAAAGTGATCTATCGAAAAATATAATATAACTACAAAATTTTATTTTATAAATATTTGTATGTATACTTAGTGACAGGTGCTGTAATGGAGGTAGTTCAATGAGTTAGTGAAGGAGCTAGTTTTTATTTAAAATGGTTGAGTGAAGTAAAATAAATAAATAAATGGTACACAAGATAATTTTGAGTAGACTATACTCATTAATTAGTCGTATGTTTTCTCCTTCACAACCTTCCCTATATGGGCTCTTCTCGACCAGGTTACTAAGTATACTGCTCTTAGAGTCTCGGGAAAGGATTGTTACAGAACTGTCAAGAGGAAATACAGATTCAATTATTGACATTCGTTTCAAAATGAGGCTTTTGAAACCTGTGACAGATGTCAGAGTTTTGAGATAAAAGTTTTTTAGTTTCCAAAGGAAAATTTTCAAAAGCCAAATTCTGAAAGTTCAGTCTATATTATAACATTTATAAAAGAAACCTTAAAATGATCAAACTACAAAATAATGTAAATCAGTTTATTTATAATAGGCAAAATAAAATTAATTTGATTAGATGAAGCAAAATAAGTTTAGAAGAATATAGAAGTTAAGATCAATTTAGAGGGTTAAGGAAATAGAACCAATTTCCTTTTACTCAGAGTGGTAAAGAAGCCTTAAAATTCTCCTGTGTGCTACCTTCCTCTAAAAACTCACTGAAATGTATGTTGCTGTTTTGGTTTGTTTGTTTGTTTGTGCTCCCCTACCTATCCCCAGAAGTAAGTTACACCCTGGGAGGAAAGTAGGAAGGAAACACGCACATTGAGAAAGCTTGCAAAATGCCTTGACTACCTTGAAATTTTCTATGCTGAGCACAATGGAACTTAAGATGGATGATCACTGGAAAAAGTTACATCTCAGGAACATCTAAGTTGATAGCCTAAAATTTATTTTTGTTAATTGTTAAAGAAATGTCATAATTGCTTTCAAAGATATAAACTGAGTAGTGGAATAGAGAGTACTGGAAAAACCTAATTTAACTAGAATTTCAGGTATGATGGTGCATCAGTACTCTTAGTTGTAAGCAATAAAAACTAACTTTAACTGAATAAATACAAAAAGGATATTGACTAATTCAGAATTCTTGGAAAATCTGAACTACTAAGTTGGGACTCAGTTTCCAGAAACAAAACAAAGCATAACAACAAAACATGACAAAAAAGATCTGAAGAGGAATTTGAGAATGCCAGACAGTCCAATACCAAGATCTAACCTGCAACAAACAATAATACAGATATCTGCTATTTAAAGAAACTAGACATCTCAGCTTCAATCTTTATGAAACAACCAAAATCAGCTAAACTCCAAATGGCAAACCTAAAAAGAACTAAGCAGCAATCTTGCATTCCCATTTTGTTTATTTCTGAATAGAAGAATATTAATTAGGATATATATATCAGCTTCTGGAACATAGTTGTGAATACTATATTTTGTTCCAGAAGCTGGTATATATATCCTAATTGATGGTTTCAGAAAACTAAACTGCTTTATTCTTGTACCCCAGACTTCTCAGTATAGGGCTCCAGGTTATGTCATATCTACCAGTTTAAAGAAACATAGACTACAGGAAAGGAGGATATCTTTCTTTCCTTTCAAGGGCACTTTTCCTTACACGCATTTGCCCACGTAACTTCTGTTATTATAGAATATAAGAAAAATAAAGAGATGGGAGAAATACATTAGTAATATTAGGCAAAAGGATCTTTATATGAGCATGTGCACCAGGTAGAATCGGGGCACATGCCAGTGGTGACACATTCCCAAGGGAGCTGGGAAAGTGTGTTCCCTTGTTTTTATATCGCAGAAGTGAAATCACAACTAGAAGATTATCCAAAAAGGAAATGTGTTCAAAAGATGCTGCGCATCCAAACAGAGCGACAAATATTCACTAGGTAGGGGATTGTAAAGAGGTAGCAATGCAATGAGACTTGGAAGAACAAAATAAAGCAGCTCTGAATAAAAAGACTTAGTGTTTTTGAGATGTATCATGTAAATCATGGTTGATAAAATATAATTAGCAGGGTACAAAGGAATAGAAAATGGATTAAAGGAGAACAACTAAATGGGAGAAGGATCAAGAACTTCAATTAATACATATACAGTACATTTTGAGATAGCTGTTTGACTTTCGAGTGGAGATATTAAATAAACTTTATGTATGTATTATGTCTGATGTTCAGGGCATAAGCCTATTCTAAAGGTAAATTTTTGGTATTTATTATCAACAATTAGTATAACTGTAGTATTAGGAGAGATTACCTAAATGGAGTACAGATGAAAAAAGGGAGATGACGTTTAACAGGCAAGCACTTAGATATTACAACACCATTTAGGTTGAGGAAGCAGTGTTAGTAAAGAGAAGCAAGTCATTTATGTAAGCAGTATACAGGGAAAACATCAAGAGGGTCTGGTGTCCCAGCAATGGGCAGACATTCCTAATTTAATAGTGTATTCAGATAAAGAAAAAAATGGTGCTACAAAGGTGGTTTGGAAGTCACCAGAAATGTACAGGATAGAAAATGAATCTATAGCTAAAATCATCATAGATATAATCTGCAAGTTCATTGCTTTTGCAAAAAATTAATAAAAAATAAAACATCACAAACAAGTAAGAGATGATTGTAATAAAGTAAGATCCTATGGATTGTATACATAATACATTTCTGGTGGCTTTCAAATTGTAGCTTTTTACTATAACATTTTATTGCATTAACATAATTTTTAAAAAATATTACGTTAGTTATTTATGCACACTCTCTCAATGGAATTTTGGCAATTTATGCCTCAAATCTAGAAATATGAGAGCTCCTAAATAAATTATTAAGGATATCCATGGAGTTGGAGCAAAAGGATGTTCAACATATGCTACATTGATTTCTGGATCAGACAATGCATTAAATATCTGTAGCTTTGTAACAAATCACACCCATATCACAGAAACCTAAAAGGACAAATATGTATTATCTCACAGTTTCTATGAATCAAGAATCAGGTTGGGTTTATCTAGGTCATCTAGCTCAGGATCTCTCACATGCCTGCAATCAATGTGTCAGTCAAGAGTGCAGGAATCTCAAGTCTCAACTGGAGAAAGACACACCTTCAGGCTCACTGAAATGGCTCCTTCATGGACACATCATTTCCATGCCATGTGGGTGTAGTTATAGCACAGTTCACAAACTTTCTGTTGTTAGCAAAGAAGAAAGCAAAAGAGAGAAAGAGAAGGTGAGCAAGATAGAAGACAAAATCTTTGTAATTTAACCTGGAAACAATATTTTATTGCTCTTACTCTATTAGAAGTTAGAAGTGACTCACTTCTAACTCAATCTAAACTCAAGGGAATACCACACAACAACATGCAATCTACAGAGCAGAAATATTTGAAAACCATTGAGGCTACCTGTCATAGAGCAGTATTTCACCTGATTTGGTCAGGTATTGTGTTATTGTTTTCGTTGTTGCCATTGTTGGTAGTGGAGCTTCAGTATCATGCTTATTTCCTAAGGAGCTACCAAATTACCACTGTATGTTTTCCAGATGAAAAATAATTTTTATATCTTATTATCTCCAGTATAACTTTACTTTTTAAAATAATATCCAAGTTGGTAGGGTTTAATTTATGAATAGGCCATGCTAAAAATGTGTAAAATGTTTAAAGTTAACTAAATTCTAATGAACATATAAAATTTAAAACATAAAAAGCCTGATATAATCTAGAAACAAAATACAAGAGGGAGTAAATTTGCACACAAGTTTCAGATGGATATATAAACTTTTCTTGGAGATGTGACACATTATTTATAAACAAAATAATTAATGGATGCATGCAGAAGAATCTTGAGGTAATATGTTATTACTGAATCTAATCATTTATATGTTATTTTATCACCCTAATAAGTTATTTTGAAACATATTTGCCTGAGTGATTAAATACTCAACTACTTTTTATGTTTAGCAATAACTTATGAAATGTTTTAAATTATACTTTATTTTGCTTTTACTTCATGAACTTAACATTAAGTTCTATTTAGTCCATGACAGTACTATTTAAAATCTATTGCCTGGGGCAACATAACATCACTAAGAGTACTTGATTCTCAACTCCCAAGTTGAGGGCCCAGTTGGGGGCCCAAATTTTACCTGCACATAAACCTGACTTATACCCCACATCTTTACAATGAAAAAGAATAGCAAAACCCATTGCTTTTATTATATATGTGTTAAAAAAATCACTGAAATGGTTATCTTTTTATTCTAAGCATGAGGAACACATTGTGTCATGCTAAGTGTTTGGGTCTCAATCTATGTTCTGTATATAAGTAGTTCATGATGTTTTCTGAGAAAAAAATAAGATGTGTGGTCAAATAATTTAAGAAAATTCTGTGCTTATGCTGCTGGACAAAATTTTCAGTTACATTTTGAGCTACTCACTGGAATCCATTCACACAGTATCCCATAGCAATGCTTGACCTGTATTAAATAGACTTTGGTTCATAAGGTATAAGAGAGTAAGAAAATAGGTGTTTGTCTATATAGTTAACCACCTTGAATTTTAAATTATTATTTTTTTCCTTTGTTAAAATAAGAAAATGAATTTTTCACTATTTAAAATCTATTTAGGCTGGGCATGGTGACTCATGCTTACAATCCTAGCACTTTGGAAGACTGAAATGGGAGGATAACTTAAGCCCAGATGTTTGAGATCAGCCTAGGCAACATAGTGAGATCCCATCTCCACAACTATAAAAAACTAGCTGGACATGGGAGTGTGTGCCAATAGTCCCAGCTACACTTGGGAGGCTGAAGCAAAAAGATTCGCTGAGTCCAGGAGGTTGAGTATGCAGTAAGCTATGATTGCACCACTGCACTCCAGCTTAGATAAAAGAGGAGACTTCAGCTCAAAAACAAAACAAAACAAAACAAAAAATAACCTAAAAAATAAAAATGATTTATTTCATAGATATATACTTTACATTTTCTAATGATAGAGGCCCCTAGTAGAGAGAGGTCATACTTAATCCAATTAGAAATATAAAAGTGATCACTCCTATTTAACATATTACCGGAAAGTCCTATAGCCGTAGAAATGAAACAAGGGGAAAAAAAGAGACATCTAAATAGTAAACTGAGAAAGTCAAATTATCACTCTTCACAGGTTCTAGTTCTACATCTAGAAAACTTTAAAGATTTTACCAAAAGACTGCTAGATATTTCAATAAAGTTTCAGAATACAAAATCAATGTTCAAAAATCAGGAGCATTTCTGTACACCAAAAATATTCAAGCTGAGAATCAAATCAAGGATGCAATTCAATTTACCATAGCCATAAATAAAATCATAAGTAAGTAAGTAATGCATCCAACCAAATAGGAGAAAAAATTCTACAATAAGAACTAGAAAACACCACTTGGAAAAAAAAGAAAATCAAAGGATGACGCAAACAAATGAAAATATTTCATGTTCACGGATTAGAAGAATGAATTTCATTCAAATGTTCATACCACTCAAAGCAAACTGTAGATTCAATACATTCCCTATCAAATTACCATCACCATTTTCCTCCAGAATTAGAAAAAAGAAATTAGAAATTTCATATGGAACTCAAGGAGCCCAAATAGCCAAACAATCCTAAGCAAAAAAAAAAACAAAGCCAGAGGCATCACATTTCTTGACTTTAAGCTTTACTACAAGGTTACAGTAATCAAAAGAGCATGGTACTGACACAAAATAGACTCACAGACCAACAATACAAGATAGAGAACCCAGAAACAAAGCCATTCATCTACAAAAAAAAAAAAAATGATCGTCAGCAGAGTTGACAAAAATAAACAATGGGGGAAGGACACTTTTTTCAATAAATGGTGCTGAAAAAACTGCTGATCATATGCAGGAGAATAAAACTGGATCCCTCCTCACCACATACAAAAATTAATTCAAGATGGATTAAAGACTTAAATGTAAAACTTTAAACTGTAAAAATCCTAGAGGAAAACCTAAGAAACACTTCTGGATATTGACCTAGGCAACAAAAGCAAACACAGCAAAACCAAAAATTGACAACTGGGACTTAATTTCATTAAAGAGCTCCTGCACAGAAAAAGAAATTATCAGTAGAACAAATGGACAACCTAAAGAATGAGAGAAGCTGGGCTCGGTGGCTCAGCCTGTAATCCCAGCACTTTGGGAGGCTGAGGTGAGTGGATTGCCTGAGCCCGTGGGTTTGAGACCCGCCTGGGCAGTGAGAACTCATCTCTACAAAAAATCAAAAAATTAGCCTGGCGTGGTAGCACGTGCCTGTAATTCCGGCTACTCGGAAGGCTGAGGCGGAAGGATCGCAGGAGCCCAGCAGGTCCAGGTTGCGGTGGCCAGAAGCGGCCACTGCACTCCAGTCTGGGCGACAGAGTGAGACTCCGACTCAAAAAAAAAAGAATGAGAGAAAACATATGCAACTATGCATCTGACAAAGGCCTAATATTCAGAATCTACACAAAACTAAACAAGAAAAAAATTAACTCATTAAAAAGCGGGCAGAAATCATGAATAAACACTTGCCATAAGAAAACATACAAGTGGCCTACAAAAATATTTTAAAATATTCAACATCACTAGTCATCAGAGAAATGCAAATCAAAACAGAAATTCAATACTATCTCACACCAGTCAGAATTATTACCAAAAAGTTAAAAAAACAGATGTCTTTGAGATTGCAGAGAGCAAGGGATTCCGTATTGGGAGGAATGCAAGCGACTTCAACCTCTATAAAAAGCAGTTGGTATATTTCTCAAAGAACTAAATACAGAATTACTATTCAACCCAGCAATTTCATTACTGGCTATACTTCCAAAGGTACATACATTGCTCTACCAAAAGGACATCTGCACTTTCATGTTCACTGCAGTACTATTAACTATAGCAAAGACATGGAACCTACCTAGATGCCAGTAAGAGTGGACTGGATAAAGAAAATCTACATATGTATCATGGAACATTATGCAGCCATAAAAATATCATGTTAATTGCAGCAACATGAATGCAGCTGGAGGTCATTATTCTAAGTGAACTAATGCAGAAACAGAAAACCAACTACCACGTGTTCTCATTTACAAGTGGGAGCTAAACACTGGGTCCCCACAGATGTATAGATGAGAACAACAGACACTGGGAACTCCTAAAGGAGGAAGGGAAGGAAAGGGACAAGGGTTGAAAAAGTACCTCTGGTATACCACGTTCGTTATTTGGGTGATAGGCTCATAGAAGCCCATATCTTACCATCGCTTAATATACCCATGTAACAATTCTTGATATGTGCTCCCTAAATTTAAAGAATAAGAAAGAAAGACAACATAAAACAAAACAAAGATAAACATATAACAGAAAAAAGAAAAAGGAAAGGCAAATAATAAAACATTTTTTCTCTCATTTGCTTTAAATATTTAACTCAGAATTATTGTTACTGAGTCAGATTTTATATTTTTTGGTTTTTGTTTCATTGTAATACCTATCAAAAGAACCTACGACTTAAACTATTTTGTTAAATATAGAAAGTAATAGTAAGTAGAGAATGGCCATATCAATAAGAAGATTCAGGAAGATAACCTGTTGATTAATATGTGTAGATGAAGCGGAAATATATATTGTGTGCTTCTGTTTTGTCAGCCCATCACTCAAAATAATCATTTAACCCCAGAGTAATATAGTGTGAAATTTCTATGTCCACTTTAGGGAGAATGAAACAAAAAAAAACCAAAAAAACAAAATCCAAAAAAACCTAGTTGGGCCATTGATTAGCGGGTAATTAACCAGTACTTGACTGGTATGTGTTGAATAATTCAATATCAAACCAATTGTCTTCAAGTGCAATATTATTTCCAAGGAAACAAACATATATCAGTAAAATTAGTTCACATTTTACCTACGTTGAAAGTATTTTAGAAGGTCGTAATTCAATCCTGTCCCTGCCTATATTACCAATAACTTTGCAATGACTAAGATATTAAACTATATTACTAAAATAGCAAGGTGATAAATTAATTTTTATTATTCACCAAAAATAAATTTGAAACATAAATGTTAAACCAGGTAGTAAACAATATAGTTGTTGTTTCCTGATTGGTAGGCCAATGGGTGTGTGTGTGGGTGACTGTGGACAAAAAAAAAAAGTGTGAGAAAGTTCAGTTATCTGCTTTTTTCATAAAACAACCAAAAAATAGCAAAGTATCTGTGTTAATTCATGTGATATGGTTTTTAAAAAATATTTAATAAGACAGTATTTGAAAAAGAAAGCAAATATTAACCTGTTCTTTTAAGTTTTCATATACTATGCTATTTATTTACTCATGTTTTAATTCAGCAAATTTATTTATTTTCCTATGCATAAGAAAAATGTGAAAACATGTCAAGTTCAGTAAAAACAAATAATAATCTAGGAAATAAATTAATAGCTAATTAAAATTAAGGATTCCAAACAATAATTATTTCTAGGAAAAAAATAAGGCTGAATAAATTAATGAGGAGCAGAATAAAATGTGTCTCACTGGGATAACTTATCAGATATTGTCTGAAATTCTACTCTGTTAGTTGGCAACTGCTCAAAGTCCTGAAATGTGAGATGCTTCCTGAGTACCTAGGGGAAGGGTGTTTCAGGAAAGCTGGGAAGGTACCTACAAGGGCCACAAGGGAGGAAACATGTTGGGCAATATTGAAAAAGAGCTAGCGAGCACAGGTGGCTGGAACACAGTTTGAGGATGAGGATAACAGGAGATGAGCTTAGAAAATTCAGAGACATGAAACTATACTGAAAAAAAAAAAAACAACCGGACTTTTCCCTGCTTTACCAGAAATCCTTTGTCAAATCTTAAGCAGAGTGATTGAAATGACTTATGTTTTTAAGTGTATACTCTGGTTGAAGGGTGGAAGCAGGCGAACAATTTAGAAGGCTACTGAAATTGTCTCAGAAAAAAAAGATGACAGTAAGCGTCTGACTCAATGACCTTTTAATAATAGAAGAAGCCTGGGCAAGGAGTATTACAGTTTTGGTTCTGGCAAGTTCGTGGTTGACGATGAGTGAGGAAGATGTTCAAATGGTATATACTGAAGCGGTTTAGAATCGAGAAAGTTAATTAAATTATGTAATTGATCATTGTACAACAACTGAAATAATTATAAATGTTTATGCTATTTAAACTCAAATTAGGCATGTATTCATGGAACAAATTTTATTACTTTTAAACCATAGTCTGGGTAAGAGCTATTCACAATGTATGAATATTACATTTCGTTTTTTCCACACATTACTTGAGCTAAATGCACAGAAATGGCATATACATAATCTCCAATAGGACTCTAATCCTTTGGCCTATTGTCATATGAAGCATTAGCCTATTCTATCTTTGAGATTGAATTCTCATCATTGCCAAAGGCTGGCAGGTATAATTCAGCATATCAATTCTACACAACTAAATAGAGGTCGAAGAAAGTATTTTTAAAATACAATGCATATCTCCTTGCATTTGTATTTATATTCTCCATGTCAATGTAAAATATCTTTCGATTTACGATGTTCAGCTCAAATGATTTTATTCTAAGCTCCAAAATTCAGAGTTGAGAATAAACCCAAAAGAACTTGTCCTTAGCTGCAAATTACATGCTTAATATAATATACAAAGAGAATTTAGTTGGCTGTATTGATTTTTAAAGGCTTTGGCTGCACAAATCATGTTTTCTCTCAGAAAGTAGTGGTTAATAGAATAACACATAAAAAATTAGGATGATTTTATTTTTGAAATATGAAAAAGTATAACTGCTTCACAAATAAAATAGTAAGTTTAAATCTATCATAAATTTTAACACTTCTAATACCTCACGGATATTTTAGATTTATAGTATCTAGGTAAATCTATATTATGTTCTGTTTCCCCATTTATATACCCCATAAATATTGCTGCTTTTACTTTTTAAACAAAAATTGAAGCCATTAATTGAGTTCATATTTGAGTTAATAAAAACCAATATTTAATATCCCAACTTTTTGTTTTTATATTAGAACCAATTGAGATTGTCTTACTGACACCAGTATAATAAATTCTGTTAGTTATGATCTGCTGGAGGCATAAGGAATATTTTAAGCACGTATGTATTATAAAATAAATTTCAAATTGACTGGACTGTTTTAAAGTGATTGTTATCATAGTAATTATTTTTCACTTACAAATGTACATGATTAGGTATAAAATTTATAGACCTTTTTTTTTGATTTTTGAGTTGGAATCTCACTCCGTCGCCCAGGTTGGAGTGCAGTGGCACATTGACGACCAGGCCAGCGTAGACTTGCTGGACTCCAGCAATCCTTCTGCCTCAGCCTTTCAAGTAGCCCGAACTACAGGCACGCGTTATCACGCCTGGCTAATGTTTTGATGTATTGTAGAGACGAGGTCTCGCCAAGTTGCCCCGGCTGGTCTGGAACCTATGGGCTCAAGCAATCCACTCGCCTTGGTCTCCCAAAGTACTGGGTGACTGAGCCACCGAGCCCAACCAGACCCTTTATTTCTTACGTCTTCAATATCTACAATGTTTCTGTTAGTTACCGTTCATAATTAAGTTTTACTTTTTAGGAATAACCTCACTTACCACTTTCTTTATAAAATATTTCCCAATGTCTTAAAACAAAATTGCTCATCGTACTCCTAGAGTAACATATAACATTTATATTTTAAAATCACTGAGTTCCATTTGGGCAATCATGTGTTTTCCTCCCAAGTAGACTATCTGCTTCTTGAAGGAAGTGTATGTAACTTTTTATACTCCCTACCTCCAGACATCAACTCTATTCCTGGTAGAGGACAATTGAATTAACAAAAATCTTACATTTATGTTTCTTAGTTATTGTAAGCATAGGGTATATATTAAAATGGTGGGAATTTTTGCAATTTCATGAGTCAGTAAGTGATAGACAAACATTTTATACATATTTCTGTCTCTTTTATATTTCGTCATAAGTAACAGCAGGAAAGTCACTTTCACGGAAATTGGCCAATTGTTTTATACTAATTACCTCTTTTCCTTTGTCCTAAGCTTTTAAAATTGTCATTCTTTCATCTTCCTAATAACAGAATATGTTGGCATTATAATTAATTGAAATACGGTATATATTTCAAAAATTAGTTCTATGAGCTACATCATAATAATGTGTTAATGAATTATTTTGACAAATTTTAAATTACCACTATAAACTAATTTTCACAAATGATTTATGTTTTGTTTCATAGAAAAATGTCTGCTTGGATGAGATAGATTTATAAACACCTTGACTTAAGACTCATTAATAAAAAAATTCATTATTTTCATTGTTAATAATTTATGTTTTTAAGAACTTGTGCCAAAATTTCTTCTAAGTATTTTAATGTATATTACTTATTTAATAACACTAAACAAACACAAAACTCTTATGAGCTGTGTCTTATTATTACCTTCATTTCCCAAATAAGGAAATTAAAGTATGGTGCGATTAAGTTCTTTTCCAAGTTACAAAAATAACATTTGGCAAAAGTAAACTTTTGAGTCAGTCTGATTGGGTTCAGAAACAAAACTCACTAAGTGTTAGTGACTATGTTAGAGTGTTTGTGTTATGAACAGCACGTTGTTTTTCAGTGAACGTCTATATAAATTGTATCAACTGGGCTGTACCTTTAAATATTATAAAAGGGGTGATGAATAATTAATCAAATATTCAACTTTTGATTAGAAAAATTTAATAATTAGGCAATAAATTCCAGTTTCTCAAGTATTACAACTTTATACATCAAACAGTTTCTGCTTTCCAACTGTAAAGATTCCTCCATGAACTTTGCTCTCTAAAGTTATCCAAATACCACATGAAAACAATCAACCTCTGCAGAGCATCATCTTCAGCAATGAAAAAGAAAACTTTCTTACAATAATATCTGAAAAAAGGCCACTAAGTGCAGCCAAATTAGGACAGTAGGGAAGAGGGCTCTGAAGGCTCAGGTTGATGTGTCAGAGTGGTGGGCACTCACAGTGGCTGTGCCACAGGTCCCCAAAGACCATCCTCAGGTTCAGTGATTCACTCGAAGTACCCTTATAACTCAGTTAAACTGTTATGCTCACATTTGTGTTTTATTACAGCAAAAGGATGCTGCTTAAAATCAGTAAAGGGAAAAGATAGAGTCAAGGAGAGAATAAGCCAAGATTCTAATCGTCCTCTGCCATTGAAGTCATACAGACAGTGCTTAATTTTCCCAGCAATGATATGTAAAACATACATGGTATTGCCAGCCAGAGAAGTAATCTGAGCCTTGGTGTTCAGATTTACTATTAAGATTTAGTTATGTAAGAATGTAATGGCTGTGTTAGTGACTTCATTACTCAATCTTAGGTCTCTAGTCCCTCTAGAGGTCAAACTGATTCAGTGTGGTCCAAGGTTTCCATCATGTAGCAGCACATGGCTATCATAAGCTACCTATTATTTTAAGGCAGCAAAGTGTACACAATTCTTCAGGCAGGATATTTTAAGACCTTAGATGTTATCACCCGGGGGCAAGTCAAGGGCCAATCCTTTCTTCAGAATATGCAGGATTCGAACATTGTAAGCTTGCTGAGTTAGTAGTTTATTGCACAGCAGGCAAAACCAATAATCCCCATTTTAGAATAAATTAATAACATATTTACATTTACAGGAGGCAGCTTGATTCCTATTTTTGACATAAGAAAAGGCTGAGGAAACACAACTAAAATAAGGCAAATCAAGCAGATACCAGTTTAAAAAATACAGGATCTCTATACAAGGAAGTAGAGAATGTTCTGAGGGAGGCAAACAGTCAAATGTATGAAAGTTTTAGAGAAGTTAGTGTAACATTCTTCAGGCAGGATTTTTTAAGACCTTAGAAGGCGATTTGCCTCCACACATACAGACACACGAGCACACGCTCATGTGAAACATAAACCATCTGATAGAAGATTTATCTTTGTTCAATAGGAAGGTCATATACAACTGCAACAAAGTTTTATCTCTAGGATAAATTTCTGGTACTTAATTTTCCATTGGAAATATCATAAAACAGTCTATCAACTAAAGTTTCCTGTTACCTTCACTTACTGAAGTCCTTATTCATATATTCCTTAAATACAAAAGATCTAACATAAACATAAAAGATTTATAATTTTCCTTTATTTAAAATAAGTAGAAAACAGCATAACCCCAGAAATACTGAAAGAGTGTAAGAAATATATAACAACCCTAAAATGATAAAATATGTAGGTGTATGCACAAGCACACACCCACCCACCCACTCACCAGAAAGATTATGGCAGAAAAATGTAAGAAAGTTAAAACAATATTACTAAAGAAAATTAAATACACTAAAACAAAAATGTCCACTGTGTTACGAAACTTTAAAAAGGTTTTAGGAATGATATAGTACTTCAATAAAAGAAGATAATCACTGAACAGGCAGAGCTAAAATAAGAAAGACAAATTTAGGTAAGATAATTTTTTTTTTTTTTTTGAGTTGGAGTCTAACTCTGTTTCCCAGACTGGAGTGCAGTGGCACACTCCCGGCCACCGCAGCCTCGATCTGTTGGGCTCTGACAATCCTTCTGCCTTAGCCTTCCAAGTAGCCAGAACTACAGGCATGCGCTACCATGCCCAGCTAATTTTTGATTTATTGTAGAGACAAGGTCTCGCCAAGTTGCCTGGGCAGGTCTCGAACCCGCGGGCTCAGACAATCCTAGGCCTCCCAAAGTTCTGGGATTACAGGCTGAGCCACCGAGCCCAGACAGGTAAGAGAAATTAAGAGAACACTGAATTAATATGAAAGGACAATAGATACAGATTTAACAAAAATGCAATATGTATGACAATTATGAGAAAACTGAGCACGCTAAAAAATTTTAAAAACGGATTGTTTATGAAAAAATAGAAATAAATTGATAGATAATAAAGAACAAAATAACCCAACATGTGAATGTTTAACATTCCCCTATAAGAGAGAACAAATGAAACAAAGCAGCCAAATGTATAATTCAATATGATATTCCTAAAATGAAGAAAAACAAATCTTCGGATTAAAACTTCACGAAAAAAATGATACCGTTCAATCAATACTGACATATTGCCCGGGGCAGTTAATTGACTTGAAAGATAAAGAATCCCAGAGGCAACCTGGCAAATCTTCAAGTCAAGAAGGACAAACTAGGCTTAGTTCTGACTTCTCCTTAGTAACATTCTCCACAAGAAGACAACTGAAGCAAGTATCAACAAGATTTTCAGAAAACAAAACGTGATCAAAAATTTAAGATTGCAAAATAAGGTGATAGCAGCTCAAGCAGAGTTTCTGTTTGTTTTTTATTTTTAGAAATATGTGCTCACCAAATGAGGTAATAGTGTGAACAGAATTATGCCAGTCTAGGCAGGATGTAAACAATGAAGACAAGACTCTGTTACAAAGTAGTTTGGGAGCTTTTCATCTGCTGTGGACAAGTCTCTCACTAAAAATGTGTTCCTCTGCTTGTTCAATAAAGCTTTATTCTGTCAAAAAAAATTTAAGATTGCTAAACTCCCATTCTAGTATAGGGACTATGAATAGATATTGTCAAAGAACATTAGACTTCAATATCCATACATTTTTATCAGAAACAAATGTCGTCTCCGGAACACATCACTATCTGGTCGTGACCAGGTAAGATTCCACAAACGCAAGACCTTCCTGATATTTGCAGTGACATACACGTGAGCAGTGATTGAAACTCTATTTTCATGCTATAAATTCAGACACCTATGTTAAGAATTTAAGAAACAATGCAGAATATAAAAATAATATGCTAGTGTTGCAACATGCAGCAAAGTTCAGTCTTCTTGACTAACAAAAACCATACAGCCTTCAAACTCATCATCTTTATGTATTAACAAATGTAAGTACAGGATATCACAGCAATAAGGATAATATCAGAATTAGGGTTTTCATTAAGACACTATTCTGAAATTTTCACTTTATAGTGAATTGTTTTAATTTCACATTGTCTTATTAAATACTTGAATTAGCTTCCTACATTTCTTTTTTTTCCAAATTTATTTGTGGTTGTGTATATATGAAATAATAAAGTAAAACATTTATTTGGTCTGAATTATTTAGTTGAGTATCTCTTGTGTCAAGATTAATGTCTTTTCTGTTTTCACAACTGTAACTAGATCCTAGAGAAACTTGAAGAGATTAAAATGAATTACAGATTCTAAACTTTTGGTGAGGTGATGTCCAAATAAACTCATTGTAAATTTAAAGTATTCTAAGATGAAAATGCATTTAATACATTTAACCTACCAAATACCATAGCATATAACAGCCTACCTTACACATGATCAGAACACTCACATTAGCCCACAGTTGAGCAGTCATCTAACAAACAGTATTATAATAAAGCGCTGAGTATCTCATGCAATTTATTGATGTTCTACTGAATGCATTTTTTTGCACTGTTGTAAGTTTAAAAAAATTGTAAGCAGAACCATCACAAATTGGAGACGACTGGTATTTTATAACCAAGAAAACTCAAGGAATGATTGCTTGCAGTAATATTCCAATTATTTCAAAAATAGTATTAAGATTCAATAAATTAGCATATGTCAGTATTATAATTTATTGTCCAGATGACATTTTGAGACTGGGATAGTGTTTAAGTTTTAACCTATAGTTTTCAGGGAAAACTATGATATATGGCCAGCATAGTTATAAACCATGTTAAATATTTTGCACTCTTCCTTACAATAACCTTATAAATATATTATTATTTCTATTAGATAAATGAGAATACTGGTCCCTAGAGATGAATAAATCACACAAATTCTAAGTCAGTAGTGAAGACAGAATTCCAATTCAGTGCTAACTGATTTGAGAATTTGTACTTTTCAAAATAGTCTTATGTAGATCAACAATTTGTTTAAGATAATTGATTTTTTTTTGAAAAAATATAGTGCTCAGATACAAATTTGTGTGTTTATTTCTAATTGTTTTAAAAGTTATAATTGGTTAAAAACGCCACTTTTCTATAGAAAGCAATCTAATAGATTAAAGTAAATGTACATGTGTCAATTGTTTAGGTATCTGTGGTTATGTGGTGGATTGTTCAGGAGAAAAAGTTAATAAAACAAAATTGCTTGAAATATGAGCTATTTGAATTTATAGTGTGAGATACTTAGAGGAAATTCTATTTCAGTACAAGGTATTGTTTGTTTTGGTGACTATTTTTTTCATTATTTATGCTTAAACAGGTTAGTCCCTGATTGTTCCTTTTGTAAGAACTGCTATGTTTATTTAAGTCTTTCACTCCCTGTTTAAGAGTTCTCAAGACCTGTCCTATAAATGAAGAAAAAAATTAAGTTTAATTTGACTATAAAGGAAAGAACTTCTTTAATGTGACTGAAATTGAGATTTGAAATTGGTCAGAAATTTCTGAACTTTTTAAAAATTCTTTTAACCAAAGAGGATTAGTCAAGATTTTTTTGCTTTTTGGTGTTTTATTTATTTCAAACATGTCCTTCAATCTCTGCAGTCTTTTTCTGTCATTATCAGATTAACATTTCAGTTTGTAATACTGTGGCTACATAAACAAGAAAAATAACTGTTCTAAACAGCAATATCCACCAACATCACCAGATCTATAAAATGTCTTAGGAAAGAACAGATTGAATCAACTCTATTCCTTGTTCAAATTACTCACAATACTAGATATCAGTTGAGAAGTTATTGTAGCATAACCTTTCCAGAAAAAAAGTATTACCTTCATAAAATCAGAAGGGCACCAAAGAATATTTCAAAGAACTTCAAAACTGAGTGGGTTGAGTGAGTGGAAAGGTGGGGGGAAAGGTAGTTTTGAAGAAAAACCTTGCTATGGATTATTATTATTTCAAATCTAGTGCTTTGGGCTTATAATGGTCTATACTAAGTTCACAGCTACACACATATGGTTCTACTACAAATGAATAGCTACAATAGATAAATAAAAATAGTAATAACAAAAAACATGAATATCCTTTAAAAAGGAACACCTCAGTACTAGAAATCTCATAGAAACACAAAACGATGACCTTAGCATTCTGTGGGTCAGCTGCATCCCAATTCAGAAAGATAATGCAGAACAAGAATTTAAATGGAGCATATTGATAGAATAATTTTTTCTAATTTACATGGAGCTCCAAAATTCATCTCTTGAAGCCAACTATGAGAAAACAAGAAAAAAACTACAATACATTACTAAAAATAATCTGCTGCTGGGCCCATTGCTTCTTAGAAAGCTATGGACAAAGGACAGAAGGAAAAAGAGAGGCAAAGTGTCTTTCTATCATTCACTACATCTGTGATATCCTCAGGATCACCTTCCATTAGGTGCTCAATAAAAACACATCTAATTTAGAACCATTATAAAAGTTTTTAGAAACTAAGAGTAGATGTATAAAGCATAAGAAAACTGCTGCATTTGGAGAGAGAGAAAGACTGTTACAGAAGAAAAACTACCCTCTCAAAATTATACAGCTTACAAAAAAACCAGAGAACACACAAGAAAACAAAAATAAAGCTCATGTCAAATGAGATAACCAACAAATGAATAATCAGAACAGGAATTCTTTTCAGTGAAGTAATCTTTATGAAATGCTCTAACAATGGTTTTAAAATAAGCGTGATTATGATGCTCAAAGATATGAATGTACAGATAAGACAATGAGATATAGTTGATTTAATATTTTAGAAATCATAGTATTTTGCTGCTGTGCCTTCATATACTTCAGAGATAGAAAAATCTAAAATCTAAAATATGTCGATTTTGTCTGTCTGATACCTCTGCAGTCTTGAGTCAAGATGGAGCTAAGTTGGAGAGGTAACACAGAAAGAATACGTTTTAATAATGTTGATTGTAATAGGTGAAATGTATTTTGGGGCCATCACTTCAGGCAATGGCTACCATAGCCTTTGACCAAAAATGACCTTGAACCAATGTGTGTGGCAGCTTCTTGATTTCCTTTATTGGTCACTGTCTACCTATGGATCATTTTCTTCAATCACTCTGATTCCAAAGTTTATAAGAAAACAACCAACCAAGCACATGCACGCGCACACACACACACACACACACACACACACACACACACACAAAGTATTACTAGTGAAGTAAATTTCTGAAGAAAAAATATATAAGAAGATAATTATTTATCTAATTGATTGTAAAAAGTACCATTAACACAAAGTATTATTAGGTTCATGCAAAAGTAATTTTGGTTTTTGCATTGTTGATATTTGCTGTTTGATACTGGAATACATACTTAAATAAATATGGTCATGTTATACATCATTTTATTTTATTTTATTTTATTTTATTTATTTATTTATTGAGTTGGAATCTCACTCTCTCGCCCAGACTGGACTCTCTCGCCCACCTCGACCTGCTGGGCTCGGGTGATCCTTCCGCCTCAGCCTTCCAAGTAGCCAGAATTACAGGCACGCGCTATACATCATTTTAATGCACATTTATCACTTTATGGTTTTTTTACTAATGACATTATTTGCTGTTTATTTTATATCTATTTTAGACTATGGAAATTATGTTACACGGAAAGCAAATTCAAGTGATTTTCTTATTCAAGTTCAAAATGAGTCATAAAGCAGTGGAGACAACTCGCAACATCAACAGCTCCTTTGGTCCAGGAACTGTTAATGAACGTACAGTGCAGTGGTTGTTCAAGAAGTTTTGCAAAGGAGATGAGCACCTTAAAGATGAGGAGCATGGCCGGGCTCGGTGGCTCAGCCTGTAATCCCAGCACTTTGGGAGGCCGAGGTGAGTGGATTGCCTGAGCCTGCAGGTTCAAGACCTGCCTGGGCAACTTGGCGAGACCTCATCTCTACAATAAAAAAAAAAAAAAATTAGCTGGGTGTGGTAGTGTGCGCCTGTAGTTCCAGCTACTTGGAAGGCTGAGGCGGAAGGATCGCCGGAGCCCAACAGGTGGAGGATGTGGTGGCCGGGAGCAGCCACTGTACTCCAGTCTGAGTGACAGAGTAAGACTCCAACTCAAAAAAAAAAAAAAAAAAAGGTGAGGAGCATAGTAGCTGGTCATCAGAAGTTGAAAATGACCAATTGGGAGCAACCATTGAAAATGATCTTACAACTACACGAGAAACTGCCAAATAACTCAATGTCGACCATTCTAAGGTAGTTTGGCATTTGAAGCAAATTAGAAAGGTGAAAAAGCTCGATAAGAAGGTGCCATATGAGCTGACCAAAAATTTTTTAATATATCATTTCAAAGTATTGTCTTCTCCTGTTCTACATGATAATGAAACATTTCTCCATTGGATTGTGACATGTAACAAAAAGTGGATCTTATATGACAATCAATGATGACCATCTCAGTGGCTGGATAGAGAAGAAGCTCCAAAGCACTTCCCAAAACCAAACATGCACCAGTAAAAGGTCCTGGTCACTGTTCGGTGGTCTGCTGCTAGTCTGATTCACTACAGCTTTCTGAATCCCAGTGAAACCATCAGAGAAGTATGCTCAGCAAACTGGTGAGATGCCCAAAAAACTGCAATGCATTGGTTAACAGAAAAAGCCCAATTCTTCTCCATGACAACGCCTGACCACGTGTCACACAACCAACACTTCAAAAGTTGAACGAATTGTGCTTCGAAGTTTTGCCTCATCCACCATATTCACTTGACCTCTCACCACCAGACAACCACTTCATCAAGCATCTTGACAACTTTTTGCAGGGATAATGCTTCTACAACCAGCAGGATGCAGAAAATGCTTTTTGAGAGTTCGATGAATATTAAATAAATTATACATATGTAATGGTCATTGAAAAGAATAGTTTACTGGTATATTTATTGGCACTGGAGATATGTTTACTAAATATGCTCAAAAAGCAATTGATACACAACAATCATACTTATGTTTATGATACCATGATATACATATTTGAGTATGAAAAGTTAATTCATAATTATGATTGTATTCATATCATAGTATATAGAATTCTTAGATGTTTGTTAAGATAGGGTCACTTACTTTCTGTCATTTGTTTTTCCTATTTGTAAAACTCACACAATGATAATTTTTATGTGCAGTACACACTATGGTGTTAAGAAAAACACTTAAGTAAGTTATATTAGGCAACAATTTTTATCACTAAAATGGAAATAGCTGTGGTTAACAATAGAAACTAATTAATTTATTTTAATATTTGGTAATGCAACTATTAGTAACACATATTGGTTACTAATGGGAGAAATTAGACATACAAAAAGTCTACTATTAAGCAGAATATTTAGCTGCTTTAGATAAAATGATGAAACAATTATGATGCTGATAATAATATTAAATGTGATAACCATAATGCAGCAGGATGGAGATCTTTGCCAGTCTCTTCCCTTGTCTCATGTGCTCAGATTATCACACCTATATCAAAATTATATATTATAGGAAAGTCAAAATTATCATGAGTAGCATTTATTTTAATGATAGATATTTCATTATGAAGCATCTCAGGAAATTCTGAAAGACTCATAAGCCAATAAACTGTTAAGATTAGGAATTAGGTTTAGAGGAAGGTTTTATATAGATAATAGGTGAGTTGATGTGAAAAGTTATATGTTGTGTGTGTTTTACATGCTTTTTCAGAAAGTTCAGTATATGTAAGATTAATAATAATAATAAAAGCTAACATATATTGAGTTCCAAATGATGCCTACTCCTTCCCTAAAAAGTTGTCAATGAATAAGAACATTAGTCTTCACTAAAAAAAATAGTTACAATTGTTTTCCCCTTTTATCAGCTGAGGAAAATAACATAGAAAATGGAAGAAGCTACATTTGCTTTCATAATTGTGTTTCTTGTGTTCATCATTGGATTTTTAAAAAGAGGAAAATAGTACTTTTCTTAAATAGTTTTCTTAAAACTATAGGTTAGAAAGGGATTAGCAAAATCATAAAATTAATTGCAGTTAAGATTACACCAGAAGCGTTGGCTGTTTTTAATAATGCTGATCTCTTACATTTACTGAGCACTTACTAGGAACTGGGAAGTATTTGAAGTGTTTAATTCATTTAATTCCTCATAATTACCCCATCAACAAAATAAGGCATTGAAAATATAAATACAATATTACGCAATTTGTAAGTTGCAGAGTGGGGGTTGTAAAATCGAACTTCAGTTCCAGTGTTGTATACTTAACCACTACTTTATATAGCCTGTTTATAGATAAGAGCTGAAATACAAAGATGCTAAGTAACTCAATCAAGACCATATAGTGAATGAAGGAACTATAACCTTATATCCTTTTTTTTTTTTTTGAGTTGGAGTCTCACTCTGTCACCCAGACTGGAGTGCAGTGGCCGCTTCCGGCCACCGCAGCCTCGACCTGCTAGGCTCCAGCGATCCTTCCACCTCAATCTTCCAAGTAGCAGGAACTACAGGCGCGCGCTACCACACCCGGCTAATTTTTTATTATTATTATTATTTATTGTAGAGATGAGGTCTCACCTGCCCAGGTGGGTCTCGAACCCGCGGGCTCAGGCAATCCACTCACCTCAGCCTCCCAAAGGCGCGGGATTACAGGCTGAGCCACCAAGCCCGGCTTAACCTTATGTTCTTAACTTCAACTTCCCAATGCCTGATAGTGACACGATTTAGGTCTCTGGATGCATGAAAACATTAAATATCATACATAGTCTCATTGACTTCCACATCGCCAGACAGAGCACAATTAAATAGATGGATCTTACACTCTGTTAAGTTCAGAGACATCAAAAGTTGCAGAAAATCAGTTACATAACCAACAGTTTATTGCTAAAATATAGAGCTTCCTAGAGAAAATCTTTAGGACTTGGAACATAAAGTAGCAATTGTTTTTGTTCCTGTGCTTTCTCTTAGGAATTACCTGTCTCTAAGTAAAATGTATGGTTTAAAACTCCTTGAAATTTTTTTTTCTGTTAGCCTGGGTTTTTTAATTTTTTTAAATGTTTAGTTCTCCAATATTTTTGTTCAAGAGGTGCATATGGAGGTTTGTTACATATTGTATGACAATGAGGTTTAGACTTCTATTGATTCCATCAGCTAGGTGGTGACCTGGAATCCAATGGGACATTTTTCAACTCTTACCCCCTTTCATGTTCTTTCCTTTAGGAGTTCTCAATGTCTGTTGTACCCATCCTTATGCCCGTATGTATTCATTGTTTAGTACTGACTTATGAGTGAGAACATGTAGTATTCAGTTTTCTGTTTCTGTGACAATTTGTCTAGAATGATGGTTTCTAGAAGCATTCATGTTGCTGTAAAGGACACGATTTTGTTCTTTTTATGGCTTCATAATATTCTATGCTATATATGTATCACATTTTATTTATTCGGTCAACTATTGATGGGCACCTAAGTTGGTTCTATGTTTTTGCTATTGTGGATATGCTGCAATAAACATACTAGTGAAGGTAATTTTTTTGGCAGAGACTCCTTTGGGTTATATACCCTAGTAGTGGGATTGTTAATTCAAAAGGTTAAACCTATTTTTAGTTATTTAATTAATCTCAAAACAGCTTTCTACAGGTGTTGAAATGAGACTTCTGCTTGTGGCAAAGATGTTTTTAAAAAGAAATTATAAAAAGTCTCATTTGTTGTTTGGTTTTTTTTTGAGACATTCAGAAGATGGTTTCCTGGGATTTCTTCTAGAATTCTTATAGTTTGAGGCCTTGCATTTAAGTGATTTTACATTGGATAAAACAATTTTTGATATTCTGTAATTTTTTAGCACAGAAACTTCAAAAGAGGAGAAGGGATCCAACAATGTTACATTATCACTTACATCATCTTTCATTTGTGGGTTGCTTGATGCAATGGACAATTTGCTATTTTGCTTCCGATTTTAGTTTATTTAATTAGCTTGACTTTTATTCTGGGATCACTAATTAAGTTATGTGTAGCTATTAAATAAAAAGATCATTTTATACTATAGAAGGAGAATAAGGAATGATTTGAGTAGTGATTATCACCTGACTACTGATACTTCTTATGTGAAAATTTGGATATCAGATCCAAAAATAATCTATACTTAGTGCCTGTGATCTTTAATTTTTAGATTAACTCTCCCTTAATTAATGTAGTGCTGCTAAATTGAATCCTTTTCCAATACACTGCAATGTATAATTTTCACCCATAATAGCTGATCACATAATATAGAAATTGAAGGCAGTAAAGTGTAATATCAAAAACAAATGATTTGTTGCCCTTCTCTAATAAGTGGCTTGAATTCAACCTTTTAATTCAAGTTTGTATATACATGAAACATTTATTTGAGTCTTCTTAATATTTTATTTCAACTAATTATAGATAGCATATTAAATGTAGCTATTACTCAAAGAGTCAGTATACGCTGATTAGATTGTAACCTCTTTGTCTCCATAATACCTTCCTCAAAATAGTAAATGAAACATATCTATATATGTGTAAATGAAACATATCTATATATGTTTGATTTTTTTTGTATTGAAAGTCTGTTTTTTTTTGTTTCACTGGAATTGACATGTTTGATAAGCAAATTTTACGTTACTTTACATATTGCCAAGTATTATTTTAATATTTTTTTATGTTTGTGATTTTTAAATTATTTTATGATATTTATTTTTCAGGGATTCCTATCCAAATCCATTATCTTTGTGTTTATAAGTTCCAATTGTACACTAATTTACAGAAAGCATTTGATTTTTACCACAGATTAAGATTTAGATCATTCAATTTCAAATTCTACCTAAGCTAACTCAAAAACTCAGCTGTCTAAAAAATTTCAGAGCCGGGCTCGGTGGCTCAGCCTGTAATCCCGCGCCTTTGGGAGGCTGAGGTGGGTGGATTGCCTGAGCCCGCGGGTTCGAGACCCGCCTGGCAGCGAGACCTCATCTCTACAATAAATAAAAAAATCAGCCGGGCGTGGTAGCGCGCGCCTGTAATTCCGGCTACTCGGAAGGCTGAGGCGGAAGGATCGCCGGAGCCCAGCGGGTCGAGGCTGCGGTGGCCGGGAGCGGTCACTGCACTCCAGTCTGGGTGACAGAGTGAGACTTCAACTCAAAAAAAAAAAAAAAATTCAGACTTCTGATGGATAATTCAATGGAACCATTGTCTCAGTCTCACTAAATACAAGGGATAACCTCCCAAAATAGGAATTTATTTATAAAAAAAGTGTACCTATTGTTTTATATTTAAGCTCCAATTACCTTCAAAGTACTCTCCATTTGACGCAATACACCTATCGAGGTGCTTTTTTCTCACTGCTCAAAACAGTTTATGATCTTGCCAACTTTTTTTTTTTTTTTTGAGTTGGAGTCTCACTCTGTCGCCTAGATTGGAGTGCGGTGGCCGCTCCCGGCCACCGCAGCCTCGACCTGCTGAGCTCCGGCGATCCTTCCGCCTCAGCCTTCCAAGTAGCCGGAATTACAGGCATGCGCTACCACGCCCGACTGATTTTTTGATTTATTGTAGAGATGAGGTCTTGCTGCCCAGGCTGGTCTCGAACCCGCGACCTTGCAAACTTTCATATCTTTTAGTGCTCATGCCGTTTTTGTTTCACCTCTCTATAATAGCAAAACGTTTTCTTCTGAGTACTTTTTTTATCTGGTGAAACAAATAAACAATAAACGCCACTGGGGGCAAGATCAGTTGAATAGGGAGGATGAGGTGCAGGGGTCATGCAAATTTTGGTCAAAAATTGCTCAGTGTGTTGTGGAAAGGTGCATTGTCATGATGAAAGAACCAGTCACCTGTTTGCCACAACTTGAGACATTTGTTCTGCAAATCGTAATGCAACCTTCTCAAAACATTCAGATAAAAACTTTGGTTGATCATTTGATCCAGAGAAACAAATTCCAAGTGTACTACAAAAGGCCCGCCCCTCAAAATATAATCTCAGGTTTTGGGGTGTCTCCCCTTCATAACAAAACTGACCTGGAATGTATGTGTCTTGTTTATGTGTTTGTTTGTTTTGTTATTTTGGAGTTGTAGGGCATATGTGAGGATTTACTACATAAATAAATTGCGTACAGAAGAGGTTTGGGCTTGTAGTGAGTTGTGGACCTGATAAGCAGTGTGAGGTTGTGTGTCCCTTATCCCTCCTCCCTCCCACTCTCCTTTCCCAGTGTCCAGTGTCTGTTGTTCCACCTATGTGTTTGTGTGTCCAGCGATTAGGGCTAGTTTATGAGTGAGAACACGTGATATTCAGAGTTTTTGTTTTGTTTTTGTCATAGTTCACTTAGAAATGATGGTGTTCAGCTGCATCCATAGTGCTTCAAAAACAAGCAAACAAAAAAAACATGATTTGGTTTCATAATATTCAGTCATGTATACATATCTCATTTTCTTCATTCAGTCCACTTTTGATGGACATCTGGATTGGCTCCATGTTTTTGCTATTGTGAATAAAGTGCTGCAATGAATATATGTGTGCAAGTGTCTTTATGTTTCTCTGGGTGTGTTCTCAGAATTAGGATTACTGGATTGTAAGGTAACTCTATTTTTAGTTTTTTGAGAAAACATCACACTACTTTCCACAAAGGTTGAACTTGCTTACATTCTTACCAACATTTTTACAGTGTTGCTGTTTCCTCATAGTCTTGCCAACACCTGTTGTTTTTTTGACTCTTCAATGGTAGCCAACCTGACATTTTATGAAGTGGTAATTTGAGTACTGATTTGCATTGATCTGGTGCTTAGTAAGGTTGAACATATTTTCATGTTTGTTGGATGCCTAAATGTCTTTCTTTGAGAAGTGTCTTTTCATTTCCTTTCCCCATTTTTTAATGATTTATATTTCCCTGTCAATTCATTTGAGTTCCTTGTATATCTTGGATATTAGGACTCGAATGCATATCTTGCAAATGTCTTTTCCCATTCTGTGGGTTGTCTCTTTACTCTCTTGATTCATTTTGTTGTGCAAAAACTGTTGAGTTTGATAAGGTCTCTCTTGTCAATTTTAGATTTTGCTGTTTTTGAGGACTTGGCCATAAATTAACTGCCTACTCTGTTGTCCAGGAGGGTGTTCCCTACGGTTTTTTTCCTAAGATTCTTATAGCTGTAGGTTTCTCATTTAGGTCTTTTGGATGATTTTGAATTAATTTTTGTAGCTGGGGATAGATTGGGGTCCAATTTCATTCTACTGCATAATTAGCCAGTTTTTCCAGCAAGATTTGCTAAATATGATTTCCTTTACCCAATGCTTGTTTTCATAAGTTTTGTCAAAGATGAGTTAGTTGATGGTTAGCTATTTTTGGATGGGATTGTGTTTTTTATTTGGTATTTATCTTGCTTGCTTTTTGTGTATAGAAATACAACTGTTTGTTGCTCACTGATTTTGTATCCCAAATAATTTTCCAAAGTTGTTTATCAATGCAAGGAGGTTTTTGACAGCCTGTCTAGGGCTTTCTGGCATAGAATCATATCATCTGTAAAAAGGGATAGCTTAAATTCCTCTTTTCCTATTTGGAATCTCCTAATTTATTTCTCCAGCTTGATTCTTCTGGGTAGGACTTCTATTACAATGTTGAATAGAGGGATAAGAGTGGCCATTCTTGTCTTCTTCCAGGTCTTAGGGGGAATAATTCTAGCTTCTGTTGGCTGCAGGCTTGTCATAGGTGGCTCTTATTATTTGGGAAATATACCTTTGATACCTAGGTGTTCAAAGGTTTTTATCAAGAAGGGATGTTTATTTAATCAAATGTGTTTTCTGCCTCTAATAATATAATCATGTGCTTTCTGGTTTTACTAGTTTATGTGATCAATTAAGTTTATTGATTTATGTGTGTTGAACCTGCTTTTCATTCCAAGAAGAAAGGCTACTTGGTCATGATGGGTGATCCTTAAAATGTGCTGTCGGGTGTGATATGCTAGAATGTTGTTGAGAATTTTCACATCTATGTTCTTCAGGGAAATTGGTAAGTAGTTTTTTGGTTTTTGTTTTTTTCTTATTGGATATGTACCATTTTGGATTACTAAGATAATATTGGCTTCATAGAATGAGCTAGGGAGAATTTATTCCTTCTTAATTGCCTGGAATACTTTCAATAAGATTGGAATCAGCTCTTTCTTACATGTCTCGTGAAATTCAGCAGAGAAATAATCTGACCCAGGATTTGTATTTGGTAGGGATGTTTCCTGCGACTGAATAAATTTTTTGAATTGTTATTGGTCTATTTAGGGTTTCAATTTCTTTTCTTTCTTTTTTTTTTTCCAGCTTAGGAGGTTACATGCTGACAGGAATTTCTCCATTTCTTTTTGATTTTCTAGTTTGCACACAGATGTTCATAGTAATCTCTGATAATCTTTTTAATTACTTCAGAGTTGTAGCTTTTTCTTCCTAATTATTATTTTTTTGCACTTTCTTTCTTTTGTGTGTGTGTCAACGTGGCCTAGGGTCTGTCAATCTTACTTTTTCTTTCAAAGAACAAGCTTTTTGTCTTATTGATCCTTTCTTAACTTTCTTGATTTTTTTTTGGTCTGTATTTCATTTAACTGTGTCTTTATTTTTACAATTTCAATTATTCTACCAATTCTATCATTAGATTGCTCTTGATTTTCCAGCTCCCTTAGGCGTGATGTTAGGTTGTTTACTTGAGAGTCTCTATTTTCTTGATATGTACATGCAACGTTATAAAATTCCCTCTCAACACTGATTTTATAATACCTCAGAGGTTTTGATGTGTTAATGTGTTTTCTCTTTTTTCAGAAATCTTTGTATTTCTGTCTTGGTTTATGTATTAACCCCAAAATCACTCAAGAGTATGTTGTTTAATTTTCATGTATTTGTGTGTTTTGGAGGGTTCCTGTTGGTGATAACATATTTTTATTATGCACTGAGGTCTGAGATGATTTTTGGTATGATTTTGACCTTTTGAAATTTATTTATGCTTGGTTTATGCCCGAATATGTGGTCAATCTTTGGTAGATTCTATGTGCTGATGAGAAGAATGTAAATACTGGGGTTGTTTGGTGAAGTATTCTGTAGATGTCTACTTGGTTCAATTGGTCAAGTGAGGAGTTAATGTTTGGAATTTCCTTGTTAGTTTTTTGCCTTGATGATCTGTCTAAGGCTGTTAGCAGGATGTTAAAATCTCCAACTATAATTGTTTGTCAGTCTATGTCCTCTTTTAGTTTTATTATCAATTGTTTTGTAAATCTGGGTGTCTTATGTTGGGTGCACATATATTCAAGATGTATATTTCTAGCTGAAATTGAGCCTTTTTATAATTATGTCATGTCCTTCAGTGTTCTTTAAAAAATTGTTATTGGTTTAAAGTCTATTTTGTTCGATATAAAAATAACAACTTTGGTTATTTTTGTTTTCCATTTTCCTGGAAGATTTTTCTTAGGCATTTTATCCTAAGCGTGTGGGTGTCATTTTCAGTGAGATGGGTTTTCTGAAGGCAACAGAAGGTTAGACTATGTTTCTGTTTTAAAAAATTACTGATTAATTTAATGTGTATGTACTACAGATATGTATATGCATACAATTGTATATTTAGTCACGTGTCCCTTAACAACATTCTGGCCAACAACAGACCACATATTTGGTGGTAGTTCCATAAGATTCTAATGAAATGGGGGGGAGGGAGATGGGATCAACAGTAGCAAATATCTGTCTGGGGACGGGGAGACACCTCCCATCAACAAGGGTGCCCGAACGAAGCATACTTGTACACCCAACCTTCAACTGCACCCCACAATACCACAACAAAAAAATTGATTATAAAAAAAAAGATTCTAACGAAATAAATTACAGGGAATTCCTGTCACCTAGTAACGAATTGATGATCCTGACCCTATGGAGCCCTAAGCTAGTGTGTGTGTGTATCTTAGTTTTTTTTTTTTTTTTTTTTTTTTTGAGTTGGAGTCTCACTCTGTCACCCAGACTGGAGTGCAGTGGCCGCTCCCGGCCACCGCAGCCTCGACCTGCTGGGCTCCGGCGATCCTTCCACCTCAGCCTTCCAAGTAGCCAGAATACAGGCATGCGCTACCACACCCAGCTGATTTTTTAAAATTTATTGTAGAGATAAGGTCTTGCTGCCCAGGCGGGTCTCGAACCCGCAGGCTCAGGCAATCCACTCACCTCAGCCTCCCAAAGGCGTGGGATTACAGGCTGAGCCACCGAGCCCGGCTTGTGTATCTTAGTTTTTAACAATAAAAGTTAAAGTGTAAAAACAGAAAAAAAAGTTCATAGAAAAAAGCTTACAGGTAAGAATATAAAGAAAGAAAATAGAGTACGTACAATTACTATTTGTCAATTAAAATTAATTTTTTAAAAGGAAAGGAAATATTTGTGTACAACTATATAATGTGTTTGCTTTAAGATAGGTGTTTTATTATAAGAGTCCAAAAGTTTAAAGTTTTTTGAAGTTTGTAAAGTAAGAATGTTACAGTAAGCTAAGGTTAACTTATTATTGAAGAAAAAGGATTTTTTAAAATAAATTTAGCAGGCCGAGCTCGGTGGCTCAGCCTGTAATCCCGCGCCTTAGGAGGTTGAGGTGAGTGGATTGCCTGAGCTCGTGGGTTGGAGACCCACCCGGGCAACTTGGCGAGACCTCATCTCTACAACAAATCAAAAATTAGCCGGGCGTGGTAGCGCGTGCCTGTAGTTCCAGCTACTTGGAAGGCTGAGGAGGAAGGATTGCCGGAGCCCAGCATTCGAGCCTGTGGTGGCCGGGAGTGGCCACTGCACTCCAGTCTGGGCGACAGAATGAGACTCCAACTCAAAAAAAAAAAAAGTAAAAATAAACACAATTAAAAATAAATAAATAAATTTAGCGTAGCCTAAGTGTAGAGTATTATAAAGCCCACAGTAGTGCACAGTGATGTCCTAGGCCTTCACATTCACGCACCGTCACTCACAGGCTCACGGGAGCAACTTCCAGGCCTGCAAGCTCCATTCACAGAAATGCACTATACCGGTTCACCATTTTTTATCTTTTATACTGTATTTTACTATACCTTTTCTGTGTTTAGATATGTTTGGATACACAAATGCCACTGTTTTGATTGCCTGCGGTATTCAGTAGAGGAGCACGCCATATAGGTCTGTAACCTAGGAGTAACAGGCTATACCATACAGCCTAGGTGTGTAGCAACCTAGACCATCCAGGCTTATGTGAACACACGTATGATGTTCGCACAATGACGGACTCACCCACCATTAAGAATTTAAATACACATGTATATTCAGAAGCACTAGGTTATATGGAGCCCTAATTAATAGAAAACTTGATAATGATTAATAATAAATAAATTATTTTTTAAATAATTTAGTGCTGTCTAGATCCCTCGAACAGAAGCTGTGTTTCTGGTCAACCTCTGGTGACTTGACAAACCTCTCTTTCAGCATTTATCAGTATTGAAGTTCCTATCTCTTCTCACTAGTGGTCATGATACTACTGCTTGCTTCCCAGGATTTATTCCTAGAAGATCCAACACCTTGCTCTCATTTTCCCCTACCTCAGCTTCGTAACTGGTAACAGCAACATCTGGCATGTTCTTACAGTCAGTGGTGTGCTGGAGCCTGCTTGTACATGGCCAGGAATTCTGCAATGTGTACACCAGAGAAACCAGCGCGCACTACTACAGACCTTTATTTTCTGAGCACCAGTTGCTAAGCATCTACCCAAGAACCACTGCTACCACAGTTCCCTTCCCCTACTTTCTCGATGAAAGACTCCCAGCTCCAGTCCCTATGGCAATGGCTGAGTTCAGCCTTCTCAGCACAAGTGGTGTATGGTCAGGCAAGTGGATAGACTCCACTTCATTCTTCCTCTGAAATTGTTTCTAGCTACCAGCAGCCTCTTGTTCTTCTGCTGAGTACATGATTTAACTCTTCCACCTATTCTCTTTAAGTCCCTTTTGTAATCCCAACATAGTACAGAAAGTTTACAAAGGAATCTTTTACCTCTCCTCCAAATTCAATGGTGTTTTTCTACTTCTGATCATCCTCTGACTCCGTGCAGCATTTGGCTGTATTGACCAACAATTTTCCTTCTAGAAAAGGGGTGTCAAACGTTTTCTGTAAAGGCTCAGATAGCAAAAACTTGAGGCTTTGTGGACCATACGGTGACTCTTGCCATTGTATGAAAGCAGTCCTAGACAGTAAAACTTACAATAAAAACAGGCTAGGTGCTGGATTTGGCCTGCTGGCTGTGGCTCGCCAGTGTCTAGAAACACACTCTTCTTTTGGCTTATATCATACTTTTTCACTTGTCTCTCCAGCTGGTCTCTCTTCCTCCTGGTGGGTATTCCTCAAGTTCATGTCCTGGGCTTAGCTTCTCCCTGTTCCACTGTGAGCTCACCTCCTTTGTGACTTTAGCTGTCACTTCTATAGATGATCCCCAAAGCCCCAGCCTGACTCCTAGTTTGGGCCTCTACTTTGCACTGCCCATAAATCATACTGTCTTGGAGAAACACGACTTTTCAGTCAGTAACTACAACATGGAATTGTCACCTTCCCTTCCAAACTGACTCTTCTTTCCAGTCTATCGGGGTTACCCCCAGTCTTGCTGTTCCTGTCAGACACTTTGAATTCCTCTTTGTCCTTTCTTCATCCCAATTTATTTCCAGTCTTTTTTTTAAATCAATATTTTTTATTATGGTTTTGTGGGGTACAGTTAAGGGTTAGGTGCACAACTACGCCTCATTCAGGCACCCTGTTGACAAGAGGTGCCTCCCCGTCCCCAGACAGACATCCGACACTGTTAATCCCATCCCCCCCCATAGTTTCCCAGTACCGTCAGTCATTTTCTTATAGTATTACATTGGATATTCAAGGTCCATTATATGAGTGAGAACATGTGATACTCGGATCTTTGTTTCTGTGAGAGGTCACTCAGTATTATAGACTCAAGTTCCATCCAGGTTGCTGCAAAATTCATGATTTTGTTCTTTTTTATGGCTGTGTAGTATTCCATCGTGTATATGTACCATATTTTTTTAATCCAGTCCTCTTTTGATGGGCAGCATGGTTGTTTCCAGGTTCTTGCTATTGTGAACAATGCTGCAATAAACATACGTGTGCAGGTATCTTTTTTATAGAGTGATTTGAGTACTTCAGGGTATATTCCCAGTAGGGGGATTGCGGGGTCATATGGGAGGTTGATATTTAGAGCTTTTAGGAATTGCCACACTGCTTTCCACAGAGGTTGTACTAGTTTATACTCCCACCAACAGTGTAGAAGTGCTCCCTTTTCGCCACACCCTCTCCAGCAGCTGTTATTTTTTGAGTTGTTGATAATTGCCATTCTGACTGGAGTTAGGTGGTATCTCAGTGTGGTTTTGATTTGCATCTCCTTGATGATTAGTGAGGTTGAACATTTCTTCATGTGTTTGTTGGCTGCTTGGATGTCCTCTTTTGTGAAGTGTCTGTTCATATCTTTTGCCCATTTGATAATGGGGTTGTTTGTTTTTTTTCTTTTCAGCATGTTTTAGTTCCTTGTAGATCCAGGATGTTAAGCCTTTGTCAGACCTGGTGTTGGCAAATATTTTTTCCCAGTCTGTAAGCTGTATCCCTGCTCTCTTGATGGTTTCTTTGGCCTTGCAGAAGCTTGTCAGTTTAATAAGATCCCACTTGCCTATCTTCTCTCTTATGACCTGTGGGTTTCAGGTTTTATTCAGGAATTGGAGGCCAGTTCCGATTTTCATGAGGGTATTTCCTTCATTTTCTAAGGTTCTTATGGTTTGAGGTTTTACATTTAGGTCTCTGATCCATTTGAGTTAACCTTTGTTCATGGGGATAGACAGGGATCCTGTTTCAATCTTCTGCATGTGGTCACCCAGTTTTCCCAGCACCATTTACTGAATAGGTTCTCCTCTCCCCAGTGGTAGGTGGTGGGGGTTTTGTCAAAGATGAGTTAGTTGAGAAATTGAGGTTTTGCTTCTGGAATCTCAATTCTATTCCATTGATCTATATGCCTGTCCCTATATCAATACCAAGCTGTTTTGATGATTGTAGCTTTATAGTAAAGTTTGAAGTCTGGCAATGTGATAACACTTGCTTTGTTTTTTTTGCTGAGGATTGTTCTGGCTATTCTTGGATGTTTGTGTTTCCATATGAATTCCTGTGTTGTCTTTTCTAGTAGACTATGTTTCTTTATCCAATTTGCCAATCTATGTCTTTTGAGAAGCTCATTCAGTCCATTCATTTTTACGTTAATTATTGATATGTGGGGGGGGTTATTCCTGTCATATTGCTATTAAGATGCTGCATTACTTTTCAGATTTTGTGGTTGAGCTTGTATTGTCTGTTAATTCTGTGCTTACCTTTGCAATGAGTGGAACCATTCGTTTCTGTACTTAGAATTTTCTTAAGAATCTCCTGAAACGGTTGGACTGAAAGTGGCATATTCACTTAGTGATTTGATGTCTGGGGAGGATTTTAATTCTTCTTAATTGATGAAGCTTAGCTTGGCAAGCTAGAAAATTTTTAGCTTGAATTGCTTATCTTCAAGAACATTAAATATAGGACCCCAGTCCCTTCTGGCTTATAGGGTTACTGCTGCAAAGTGAGCTACAATTCTTAGGGTTTTTTTTTTCAGTATCTGTCCTTTCTCTCTAGATGCCTTTAGAATTTTTTCTATTGTGCTTATCTTGTGACAGATTATTTCGTGTCTTGGGCTCTGGATCTCTTGCATGTACATGGCCACCTTTCTAGCAAAATGGGACATTTTCTTGAATTACTTAGTGGAAGACTTATTTCAGAGTGTTCTCCGTTTCCTCTTCTGCCTCGTAGACGGCAAACTGCTATAGATTTAGTACCTTTACAAAGTTCCAGACGTTTTGTAGGAGAAGAATCTTTTCTCCTTGTTTTTGATAGACTGGACTAGTTCAATAGCTTAATCCTTAGCTATGAGATTCTTTTCTCTGTTTTGCCAATTCTGCTACACAGATGTAGCATTTTGTTCTGAAATTTCAGGAAATAATTTTTCATTTCTAGAAGTCAGATTGGATCTTTCTGAGAAACTCCTAAAAGCCAACTCAGCTATTACTTTTCACACTGTATTTTTTGCCTGGATTCCCTGTGCTTCCATCTCCTCATGGTTTTCCTTGACTGTCTTTACCATCCACAGTATGAGTTCTATCTGTCATCAGGGACAAGTCATTCTGGATGGGTTCCATTGCTTGGGATCTGTGAAGTTCTTTTGTGGGTGTTGACTCATTAGATCTTTGGGGATTGTCAGTGTTTTTTCACTTGTTCTCCCTCATCTGTGAAGGAAGACTCTTTATATTTTTTTGTTTTATTGTTTTTAGTTAGATGAGGTTGCTATTGTTGTGGGGAGCTTTTGTGATTATTGATTTTTATCCAATAAGGTGTTCTCCTGTTGTGTTGCACTCTTTCCTCTGGATTGGTAGTCTGTGAGGGCCCAACCACTGTGGGCACTGCTGGTCTTCTTCATCTATCTGCTCTATGAGGCTGCCACCATTTGGCTGTGGTAGAGAGCACCTGCAAGATATCCAAAGATATGAAGGCTCAGGGGCTAAATTCTAAGAGTAATTGGTTGTTGACATGTCTGGAAGAGCCTCTGGATATGCTTTCTGATTCCTCAGTTATGGACTAGTCTGAGAGTTGTACCGTGGTTGATCTTTGCTCTTATCTCCTCCTCAAGGGTTGTGTTATTGTCTCAGATGTTGTAATGGGTTGCTCCAGTTGACCTCCAGCCAGAAGATTGCAATTGCAGGAAATAGCTAGCTTTGGTGGAGTCTATGGGCTATTGAACATATCCTTTGTATCCCCAGAGAGGTGCACAGATGACCTAGGCACCTAAAGTGGGGCTATGGGAACTCCCAAAGTTCCTCAGATCCTGGGCTTTTGAGGAGAGTGATGGATGAGGGGAAACTGGTCAGGGAGTGCAAGTCTGACAGAACTGCTTTACAGCTTCCCACCAGCATGCATAATCAGCTACCTCAGTGACAAACAGTTCCCCTGGCTGCTGTGGCCACACTACAGGGATGGCTGAGCTATTTCTGTTGTACAACAGAGTTCACACAGGGAGGGGTTGTTGGAATGAAACTCCCCTCCCCACTACTCCCAGGACCCTTTCTCTTGTCTAAGGATTTCTGTACTAAGAACTCAGTTTCTTTCCACAGCAACTTTTTCCCATGGCCTGGAACTGGCCAGATGAGTTCCTACTTCCCAGCTATTAGCACTCAGTAGGAATAGGAAGATGGCAGTACTACAGAAATGGCAGAGCTGTCTGTTGCACAAAAGAATTCACATGAGGAGATAAGGATTACCAGGACGATAGGAATTCTACTTTCTTCCCTTACTAGAGGTTGTCCATATTGAGAATTCAAGTGTTCTTTCAGCAGCAGGGTATCTCACTACATCTTGCCCCAAAACAGAGCTGCCTGAAGTGGATGTATGTGATTTTGGGTGAGTGAAGATGACTTGGCCAGGGTTTTCTTCTGGTTGTATAGCTGGCTACTGAGCACTGCCTGCAGGGAATGGGTTCTCAAGCATAGTTTCACCATAGGCATTTCGAGCTCAAATGGGTTCCTGTTCCAAAACAGGTTGCCTGTTCTCTCTTCCCCCACTCTCTGAGTGGTCCAGTAGTCCTCTGCAGGTTGTAGAGCCTCCTCCATCTCAACCTGCTCTGACTGCTGGGGGTCATCTACTGAAGGGACTCTGTTCTTTAGTACGCTCCATGAAGGAAGCACCAGTCAGCTTCTTCTAGGTGGTCATCTTGAATCCCTTGAAATGCATATATTTTTACTTCAAAGTACTTGAGTTCTTTACTCTGAATCACTGCCAATATAGAAGAATGGGCACACTGGGAATGGTCTGAGACTGGCAATAGCTGATCAGTCTTCAGGGTTTCTCTACCACAAAAGCACAGAGTCTGAAGAACCTGGACCACTATGCGTGGTACCCCATAGGCTGTAGTCTAGATCTGCATAATTTTCCCCACAGCACCCCATGCTGATTTCTCTTTCAGGTAGGATTGGAACATGTAGAGTGCAATCAGATCTTAATAAATATTTTTAAATGAAATTAATGAAGCATAATTGCCTTAAGTTTTCTTATGGCAAAATCTCATTAGTCCTCTCAAACATGGAAGTGTCCAAAACACTACTTAAAGAGCATATATACATGATATATTTTAAGGTCTATATTTAGGTTGAGGGTATAACATTGGTTGTGACCATGCCAACTGGAGAGACAAAGATTCACCTGAAGTTCTTATCATATCTTGAGGGGTGTGTGTGTGTGTGTGTGTGTGTGTGTGTGTGTGTGTGTGTGTGTGTGTGTGTGTGTGATAGAGAGAGAGAATGTGTTAATGCATTGTTGTGTGTCTATATGAACTAGCCTTGTTTCTACATTTTCATATTCTACAGAGCAAATGTTGTATCTTACATCTGTCTTAAATCTATGTCATTCAATAATTCAAGCAACTGAGGAAGCTATAGTACATGAAGCATTTTTCCAGGTGCTGCACTGCACCTGTTGAGACCTTATTCCTTAAAATTCTCATTTAGTTTGAAAACCAGAAACACAAGTAAAAGTAAATTGGAATGACTGTGCACATTATATATATAAACTTTAGAATAGTTCAAGTTACAAATGACAAGAAACAAGGATTGGACATAAAAATAAAACAAAATAATCTCCACAGTGCATTAGATTATGTAAATAAGAAATTGCTGGGTGGGAATTTCTTTAGACATAGTTGGATTTCAGAATTCAATCACATTATTAGAACTTAGGACCATTTCTTAGTTTTTATTTCCCGTGCTTTGCCCTCAGTCTTGGTCTCAAGCCTCTAAAACCATTCAGCCTTCTGAAGCAGATAAAAGCAACCAGAATCATTTTCCAAGCAGCCCTAGAAAATATCTTGCTGTGTATTCTTAGATCTTATTTGTTATTCTAATCTTTCCTCAACTTATCAGGATAATACAATACTTTGACTTATCAAGTCTGACAATCAGATTCAACCCTGAGCCAAAAGAAACCAAAAAAATAATGTTGTTTCTGTCTCAAGTATAAGAATGTTTAAAAGGCATTTTTTAAAGACCATGTCTTCTAATGAATAGAGTACAATAGAGAAAATATTAATTGAGAATCAACAATATGCCTAGCATTGTGTTTCAAGCTATATAGAATTTTAAAAAATAGAAAATAATTAATATGTTCTTTATTTAGTTTAGGAGGCAGCCATACCAAGACCAGATTAACTGGGATGAATATTAAAAGTGATGAAAAATACTTCGGGAGTAAAGGAGAGTGATAATTCATCTTATTTAAATTTACTATCGAATATTGCATATTATTTTTAACATATAAATACTCAAGTATTTTATCATCTATATTGACTTTTTTTTTCATTTCCTAAAAATGGTGAATTCAACACTAAGTTTGTGATAAACAATATTTAGTGCAGTTTTTAGTCTTGTTCCCTAAAAATAAACATTTAAATACCACTTGTTAAAACAATATTTTATTATCAGGGCAATGAGCTAGGTACCTATCTCAGATGTATTGAGTAGTAATTTTGCAAATTAGTAACATGATTTCAATTTTTTCAATTGAACCAGTATGCTACATTTTAACCATAGTCTTCTCTAAAATCTTAACTTGAAGCAAGTAAAAAAAAGTTATGACTGAAAAAAATTGACCTAATGAAAAGTTAAGTGTCAGGCTAGTCAAAGCAATTAAAAGGCTCATTTTCGACAGTAAAAACTTAAATAAATGACACAAAAAAATGTAAACTCTGGCGAGGGACCTGTCAAATACAGTATTTGTCATCTCCCCGGGCATTATAACTATGAAACTTTAGAACATTTACCTTACCTCTCTGGTCTACTTACCCCACAGAAATGTGCGTAAAAAGGAATTCTCAAGAACTTTATAATCATTACACTAATTATCTAAAAATTAGAGATCATAAGAAAATAAATAGGGCTGGTATTGAAAGTATATAAAGATTTGTGAAGAGAACTATCACCTGAAGAGAAAAAATACTTTCTAATAAATCAAGTTAAATAACAGGCAACCAAAGGAAACTCATATAAACCTACACATCCACATTTGTATCCCTTTGTTGAAGTGTCAATACACATATCTTGCTTTGTATGCAGTATCTCACAGCTTTTATAATAGTCTCATTTCTACAAATGTTTAAAGAGTAACTGGAGATAAGTAATATCATTTAGCTTGGAAAGCAACTTGAAAATCTAAACTAAATGTAATGTGCAATACTGAAGCAATCTAAACAGGAATGTAATTAGATTTGGTTATCCACTCTAAGAGGATGATACTTAAGGACAATCCCAGAATTTCTCTAGGTGAATTTTTATTCAGAGGTAATACAGACATAAAAACAACATACTCTAAATTTAATTGATAATGAGTGCTTAATTCTTGTGTGTGTGTGTTTTGCTTTTTGAAAAAATCAATAGCATTGCTCTAAAGAATGTGTGAATTCATTCACTTAAGCAGATCTTTAATGGGAATGCATAGTAAACGTAATATGTCTATAAGGTTGATGGTAGATGGTCAGAATATATTCAAATCATTAGCCTTATTGGGAATATTTTAAGAAGTCGTTTTCTGCATTTTTTTCGAAGAAAATAGTTGCTAGAGCCAGCAGACACATGAAAACATGCTCAGTCTCACTAATCACCAGAGAAATGCAAATCAAACCCACATTGAGGTACCACCTAACTTCAATAAGCATGGTCATCATTAATAAAACAAAACAAAAAAAAACCAGATGCATAAAAAATGTGGAGAAAAGGGAATGCTTCTACACTGTTGTTGAGAGTGCAAACTACTCCATCCTCTATGGAAAACAGTGTGGTAATTTCTAAAAGAACTAAAAATTGATCTTCCATGTGACCTGGAACATACCCAGAACTCAAATAATTTTATTAAAAAAGATTCCTGCGTGTTTATGTTTATTACAGCACTATTCACAATAGCAAAAACATGGAGCCAACTGTATTTCATTAAAACTGGACTAGTAAAAAAAGTGGTACATATTTATGTTGGAATATCACACAGCCATAAAGAAGGACAAAATTATGGACTTTGCAACTACTTGGATGGGTTTGGAGTTTGTCATACTCAGTGATCTATCACAGAAACAAAGAACTATGTGCCACATTTTGTCACTCATAAGTGAACCTTGAACGTCTATCAAAATACTACAAAAAAGGGATTGGCAGTAGCAAGACATGCCAGGGGCAGGGGGACACATAACATTAATAAGGGTGCCTGATTCTAATGCAGGAAAAATGGTGCAGTGGAAGACCCAGAACTTGACCTCTACCTAAACCACTTATGTACACAATCCTGACTTGCACCCCACAACTTAACAGAATAAAATAAAAATAGTTGCTAAAATGCAAAACAGGTTGTCAGGTCTTCTTAGATTCTAATGTCATCCAGATCAATGTGAGCGATTTAAATCTTATCATCGATATTATTATCAAATATTATTCATATATACAGGTTCTCTAAGACTTTGAACTTTATGTGTTAGCCAATTACTACTTTACATTTCATTATTTTAATATATTTTGATTATGTTGCCTGTAATGATGTAGGATAACCCTGACCACCCTTCAGGTATAAAACATCAGTCCTGATTTAAGCCTCTTTTCCTAAAAGAACCATATAACATTTTCTTATTTACAGTGCAGGGGCATATAACCTGCATTTCAATGTTGCTTATTGGAATTTGAACTAAGCTGTCTGTGTCTAATAGTTGGCAATTTTATACTGTTTTTTGTTGCAAAATTTCATTGTTTTTTAGAAAGCATCATTTTGACATGCAGAAATCCAGACTCTATTTACTGAACAAAACAATTTGACTGCAATCTTTAAAACATACAACTCATAGTTTCTGTGTTGACAGAAAATCATATTAGATGTAGCTGGCACCTGTTAAAATATCATTTCTATTTTTCTACCTGTATTCTGTAGCATTAAAAAAGAAAACAATTTTTTTTGTCCTAGGCTTGAATAATGAGAATGTATTTTTTTCAGGTTTACAAAAACAAACACAACTAAATCATAGAAATACACATTATTAATCTAAGGATATCTGATTTTTCATTTAAATGCAACGTATTAAATAAAGCATATTTCCAAATAAAGAAGAGTTGTCTGATACTATCATTTGTTAAGACATACTGTGAGTTAGATATCATACATAATGATAACACACAATATACAGTGGTTATTCCACCATAAATAATTTCAAGTCAATGTGATTACTGTATGTGAGAGTAGTTATATTTGTATAAGCCAACTGAAACTTTATGCTGATTATAAGAAAAGTCAAAATGGATGGAGAAAAATGCAGAAGAGAAATGCTGTGGAAAACATAAATACACTGTTGAATGTTTCTGAAATGATTTTGAACTTCTGAAGATTTTAAAAGAGCTGCACAGTGTTTCAATTTTTCTCTCCTATGAAGATATATTCTAGTCAATAACTGCAGTGTGGTATATTACCCTAATTCTCAATTACTAAGAAACATAGAAACTATAAGAACCTCAAAATGAATACTAATTCAGCTTTGGTACAATCATGTGGGCACAGAATTGAGCCATCTTTTTGTTCACTAGAAGAGATTAACAACGAGCTCCCAACCCACATTATATGCAGAGTCACCCCGATTTTAGCTCCCATCTAGTCCAATACTACCAGACTGTACAAACAGAAGACATGACACCCACAAACTTAGGCAAGGTGAGAGACCCTAAGTTACCGGGAGCTACATAAGGTTTAGTGGAATACAGAGAAGCATACACAGCATATACACATAGCTGTATTCCAAAGTTTGAGGGTCATTTGTAGAGTTCAAAGAATTCAAACTCTTTTTCTAGGCAAAATTTTTAACTAAATAAAAATTAATGATTATGCACCCTATTGGTAAAGATTTTTTTTTAATCTACAAAAGGCATTATTGCAATAATTGGTAACACTGAATATGAATTGTATATTGAATGATATTATTGTGTCAACATTGTAGAAATGTCGTATTACAGTATTTTAGTTCACTCTCAAACTTGAGCAAATAATAATAGTGATATTATGAGTGTGTGTATGTTGGTAAATGTGTGTGTATGTGTGTGTATTAAGAGAAAGAAAGCAAAATACTAATATGATGAATACAGAAAAAATAGAAAGATAAAAAATAGGTTAACTTTTGTAAAAATGTATCTCATTCAATTTTTGATAGGCTATTGAAGCTCAATTCAGCTTTTGAAGGATACTTTGTGCAGAGGAAAAATAAATAAATAATAATCTGAGAAATATGTAGTTTTTTACATTATATTTTAGTTGATGAATTTGAAATCATAATAGCATTAATTGACTTCTCATGTTGGACAATATACTTGCAACAATCGATTTTAATTTTATCATCCTGGTAGCGAGAAAAAATCCTATTTTTCTTTTTTAAAGATTTGAATAAGGCTTTTCCAGCCTGACCATCATCTGCTTACCGCAGAGAAGGTAGATGATTATCTATGTTGCTATACAGAAATAATTCCATCACTCAATATTTTGAGTTGGTAAAGAAAAAGCAGGTGTGTATAATTAAGTTAAAAGAGTTATTCTCATTTGCAATGTGAAAAATAGCAACCTCTCAATAAATTAAATCCAACATGCCCTGCTTAAACCCATTGCAAACCTATTACTTTTAAAAATCAAATACTAGTTCAGTGGTAAATTAATTCAATAAATTCTTGAGATGCTTGGGTTTTCTTCCTTATTTTATTTCAAATTCAAATTTTATTTTTTAAAAATGCTAACAGCATAGAAAGTAAATTCAGTTACCTATTCGTTCAACTCTTAAATATGTATACTGAGTTAACAAAATGGAGCTTTAGATCAGTATTCCACAATGAACAAGTTTGCACATTTTAATCTTCAACATTTTTCCTTTTATAACTTTGAGATTCTCAATTATCCATGGCAAGCTAAGTCTGAACTGTTTTCTAGGAATATAAACATAAATTAAATTTACTTATTGGTCTTAAGTGATTCATGAACATTAACAAAATATTTTGTCAAGGTAATTTTACTTTTGGAGATCCTTAGTGTATTTGTTCATTCATTCACGTATGCATTTTTATCATTTGGTAGGAAGTACACATTGTGCGTGTTAAGTGTCTTAAGAATAGTGCAAACCGAGTGGAACGAGAAAGAATTTTTTTTGTTAAAAATCTCTAAAATAATTAAACTTTTCTACTGAAAGTATACATTTTGCTTGGTATCTTATGTTTTATGTTTGGTATTTATAATAGGAATTTAATTACATCTATTGTTTGTAAAATTCTCAACAGGTTTCCATAGCTTATATTGAACTTGATATTTTAACATCTTTAGAAAAGTTACCAATATCATGATTTCTTATAAAAAAAAGTACAAGGATACTCCAAAACAAGTTTGAATGATGATTTTCTTTATTATTCAACGGGATATTATAAGGTGTACCCATTTTTCTGTACTGTTAGGTTACCTATCTACAGACCCACTGAATACTTGAGCTTCTGTCCAGATTGTTTTACTACACTGTATGGTGTTGGCCTATATTCTTTTAAAAATAAATGTGCTTTTCTCAAACGGTTTTTTTCTTGAAATTATCTAGTCAGTATTAAAATATTGGGAAATTTACAAATAATTATTGGCATGCATTCTAATATGCTTTTTAAAAATATTTCATGGTTTTAGAGGCATTTAAAAAGTAGTAGGCTCACAGTTATATTGAACTAGAACTTCTGACATTGGCTTTGTATTGACTTTAAAAAATAAAGATTTAAAATAATAAAGTTCATTTTATTATTTTTGTGTAAATCATTGCTTTTCATTTTAAAAAATCTGCTTGGCTTGATTAAATAAAATTCAATCAATGTATATTCGTGTGGAATTGACCTATATATAATAGATTCCTTTTAATATATTTAATACAAGTAGAATTATGGGAGTCTCTAAATATGACATATTTTCAAAACTCAGTAAAAGATTGGGTTAGCAAAATGGTGCTTTAGACCTGTGTTCCACAAAGAAGAAGTTTATTTATTTCAATTTTTAATGTTATATATTTGAGAGTCACAATTGGCATTTATTTTTGTTTTTATTAATTTTATTTTAAATTATTATGGATACATAATAATTCTATATTTTTGTGGTATATGTGATGTTTTGATATAGGCATATAATGTGTAATTATCAAATTAGAATAATTAGGGTATCCATCACCTCAAGCATTTACTATTTTTTATTAGAAACGTTCAAACTTCACTAATTTAGTTATCTTAAAGTAAACAATAAATTGTTATCTATAGTCACCCGATTGTGCTACTGAATATTAGACCTTATTAATTCTATTTAACTGTATTTTTGCACCTAATGACCATTCCCACATAACTCCCTTCCCTTTCTGCTACCCTTTCCAGCCTCTGGTAAATATCATTCTACTCTCTCTCTCTATAAGTTCAATTTAAAAAATACAATATTTTAGTTCCTACATATGAGTAAGAACATGTGAAATTTGTCTTTCTGTTCCTGGTTATTACACTTAACATAATGTACCTCAGTTCCATCCTTGTTGTTGCAAATGACAGGATTTTATTTTTTTATAGCTGAAAATATTCCATTGTGTGTATGTACCACCTTATGAAAATCAATTCATCTTGTGATAGGCATTTAGGTTGATTTCTTATCTTGGCTATTATGAATAGTGTTGCAGTAGATATATAGATATCTCTCTTATATACTGATATTTTTACTGTGCTCAGTAGTGTAATTATTGGATCAATTTAGTTTTTTGAGGAACCCCCATACTGTTCTCTATACTGTATCTCTATACTGTTGTCTACAGTTCCATCAACAGCATATGAGGCTTCCTATTTCTCCACATCAAGTGAACATTTGCTATTGCCTATTTTTTGATAAAGACCATTATTGTTTTGATTCACATTTCTCTGATAATTAGTGCTGATGAGCATTATTTCATATATCTGTTGTCCAATTGTAAATCTTCTGAGACATGTCTATTCAGATTCAAATAAACTACAAATCAAAAACCTACAACAGATACACACAAAAAATAAAAATTAAAACATAGAACTAGAGGTAAAAGCTTTTACACAAAGGGAGACAGAAAGGAATGAAGGAACATCTCATAAAATAACCAGAAAACAAATAATAACACGGCAGTATTAAGTCCTTACCTGTCAATAATAGCATACAATATGAATGGATTAAATTATCCAAAATATACATAGAGTGGCAAAATGAATTATAAAAATAAGAACTAGTTGTATTCTGCCTAAAAGAAACTCACGTCACCTATAAAAGTCACACATAGACTGAAAATAAAGGAATGGAGAAAGATATTCCACGCAAACGGAAACCCCAAAAGAACAGGAACATCTATACTTACATCAGATAAACAAGATTTGAAAACAAAAGCTTTAAAAAGAGACAATGTGGCTCATTATATAATAATAAAAGGGTCAGTTTAGCAAGAGGATATAACACTTGAAATATTTATGGTGTTTAATTTGTCTGTATTTATCTTAGAGTTATATAATACACATTCACTGGAGACATTATAAAAGTTAACCCATTAAATTATCTCCCTAAAAGCACTTTCACATTTCAAATGGAATATGAATCAACAATGTTCTTGATAGACTTTTGGAATATACCATCATCTCCACAGAAACATCTGGAATTGCACAAATAGTGTCTTGTATTTTCCACTACACAGCTGTATCTATAAAGAAGAGCAACATGTAAAAAAAAAAAAATTAACAATTTCCTCTATAACAGAGATTGGGATGCCCCAGAGCAGCTATCTACTGTATGGCCCATTGTGAGTGAATCTGCTGGATAAGACTTGTTGTATATACATCATTATAATTGTGTTTAAGTAATCAAATTTTTCCCCAACAATGGAGGGAAGATGGTGATCTATCCAAGGGTGAACTATTGGCTGAAGTCGAGTTTTATGAGCTGACTGGATGCTAGTCCTTGAGTCAATAAAGATAATATAAAGCAATAAAAATATCCACTTCTTTTTTTTACACTTTAAGAGTTCAATCTGACACACAGGAACAACAAAGCTAGTCATGAAGAGCATAAACCAAGACCCATGCCACCAGGTACTTCAACAAGCAAAAAACCTGGCTAATTCAAGCAACAGAAAAAATAAGCAGAGGGATAGGGAAAAGAGAAGCTGAAGCGAAAAAAAAAAAGGCAGACAACTAGAATTGTTGCTGAAATACTTAGGATTTGTACTGTAGCCTGAACAAAAGTGCTACTGTTTTACTTTTTTTTCTTTTTCTACAAAAATGCTAAAATTTTACTCTATTCTGAATTTGCAACTGACTGAGCCAATTTCTTCTGTTTTCTTGCTTTTCTTAGCATCTTCCAAAAATACCCTATCACCTGACAAAACCTGATTGTCTCTATTTCTTTCCAATTTAGAGCCAAATAACACAAATTCACTAAAAAAGCTGCTTGTGGAAAGCAGTTTATGCTAAATAAAATATGTAGCTAGTCAAAGCTGAGTAGTACAGTAGCAGAATAAGGTATACACATTGATAGTTTTTAAAAAGTAGAATACTGCTGAAAACTGGGGGAAGAGGTGAAACACTGGGTTAGGAAATAATACAATATGTTGAAAGTAAATACCATAGAAATATAGATTATTGTTTAAAATTTTTTTTATTTGTGTCTGATGTTTTCTATATCTAGAATGTAGGAGGTTAATAGTGACTTCTGTGGGCAGTTTCACTGAATACAGTACATCTGAAAAATCAATGTAGACTGATTTTCAAGTCAGTGAGTTTTTTAGATTAGTACATTTTCAATGCAGGTACAGTGCAGAGCTCAGGTATCTCTTATTTATAAAGATGGGTTTCTCTCCTATAAAATTAAGTGTTACAGTATAACTAGTCCAGAATTTGAATTTGGAGATTTAAGGCCAAATTCATATTGAATGAAAAGCTATGTTTAATTATTTTTTTAAAAAAAGTAAATCATTTGAGGAATTGGTGGTATCAGAAATGACAGAAACAAAGAGAAAATTAAATTCTTAGTTTTAATTGTAATTTCGATCACTAATGACCTGGTTGTGAAATTTGATTTCCTCTTGGATTCTGTCAGTCCAGATTTACATTCTAAAGGAATAGAAACATGGAACTGTGGAGAACAGAGCTGAGTTAACTATTTTATAAAGACAATAAAAATATCCATACCTTTTGTTTATAGGAATGCCCTGTCTTTTTTAAAAAAATTCCTATGGACTATTTTAGGACTACAAATAATGACTAATATTCCCAGATGTGAAAATAGCTTCCTCTTTGAAAAGAAAAAAAAGAGTATATGTATGTGTATGCATGTGGCTATCTGTAGGGGTGTAACTGACATTTCTAATACCTGACTTTGGGTGATACGTCCCTAAAATTTCTTTTAGGGGCACTCTTTTCCTATTTTAATTTTATGTGCTTTGGGTAAAACTCTACCTCTGGTTCCTGGATGTTGATAGTATTAATTGTGTTGCCAGAGCTTAAGAAACCATGTCTAGATAGTAATATCTATTATTATTCTTATTATATTATTCTTATTATTATACTTTATTATGCATACATTTCATTATATTTCAGCACTATTTCAAGAGGACTTTAAACTTTAAAGTCAGCTGTATGTACAATTAAGCTGCTGAGGCATATTTTTTCTTTGAAAATACCAAAAATGGCTCTATTTACATTTTATTACTGTGATGATTTTTCATCTGAATGCTGATATTGCATTTTGAAGACCAGTTTATTTTACATCGTCTGTCACAAAGTTATATGTAGACCAAGGAACACTCCAGCTTTTATTATTTGAAGCTCATTCCATTGAAAAATTAATTTTTTTCTACTTATAGGAGCATACACATTAATACGTACCTCTCCATCTAATATTGAGATTCATTGTTATTCCTTACAAAGGGAATAAGAGCTCCCTTGTTTTATAATAGAGGTTAAAGCATATAATAAAACTTTTTTTCTACTTTCTCTATTACTCTATAAGTTTTGTGAATACCAATAATCATTCTTGATCTTCCTTATATTCTCTGCATCCAGCACAGTTTATTCAATGGACATTTGTGGCATAAATGAAAAGTTTCCCACATAAGGAAAGCTATTCTGCATGAGAACAACAGGGCTTATATAGTAGTAAATGTCCTTCAAGTGTCAAAGAAAACTAAGAGGAAATAAATACAAAGCTATCGCAACTCCAATTTTTCAAGAGTACTTTCATGTTCTATGTTTGACGTCCTTCAGGAGGTCTTGTTAAAAATGTTCTAGAATTTTGAAATCAAGGTCCATAATAAATATTTAACTCATAACCCCATTACTCTTCCATCCATCAGTTTCAGAACACTATTCAACAAAATGGGATCTCAGTTTAATTTTGACTAATGATTACTGCCCAAGGTATTAATGATGAGGAAATAGGTTAGGCACCACTTTTGAGGTGAGCGGAATTAGTGATTTCCCCAAACCCTTAGAATGGAATTTGACATCATAGCTGCATGAGCTAGGATACATGTTTTAGAATTGCCACTAGAGTGCCTTAGTCAAATAAGAATTTATTATTTCCCACAAAACCTGAAGCCCTGAGAAGGAATTCCAGGACTAATACAGTAGTTTCATGATAACAAGAGAGTTGTAGGTTTTTTCTTCCTTTTCATGTTGCCAATTTCAACCCATGTGGCTTTTACTCCCATACTCACAGTGTGGTTGTTTTACCACAGAAGTCACATGTGCGTCCCAGGCAGAGCAAAAAAGAACAAACTCTAAAAAAAAAAAAATGAATGTCTCTTATTAATTTTAACTTTTAATTAGGAAAACAATAACTTTTATTTAATCTCCACTCAGTAGATTCCTGTAAATGTAATTGTTCAGAACAAAGTTAAGCCACGCCTAACTATACAGGAGCCTGACACATTGAATCTTTTCCCGGGCACACTGTCACTATGAAGAAAATAGGGTTTTCTTAGACTATTTTTTAATGCTATTACTGAGTACCTAACACTGGGTAATTTATTAGGAAAGGACATGTATTTCCTACAGTTCTGGAGGCTAGGAAGTCCAGGAACATCTGGTAAGGGACTCCTTACTGGGTCTTACCATAGCAGAGGACATCACATGGCAACAGGACAAGAGCATGTCAGATTATTTATTTTATTTTTTAATTGACAAATAATTTTACCTGTTTATGTGGAACATAGTGATCTTTTGATATAAATGATGTATAGTGATAAGGTCACGTTAATTTTTATTTTCTTTAACAAAACATCTTCTATCCTTCTCTTCCCCTACCATTTCCAGCCCCTATGTTCTACTTTTTACTTTGATGAGACCAACTTTTCTTTAGCTTCCACATGAGTGTTTAACTCTCTGTTCCTGGATTATTTTACTTAACATATTATCGCCCACTCCCATCTATGTTACTATGAATAATAGGATTTGATTATTTTTTAAATTGATAAGTAGTATTTCGTTGTATTTTCTTTATCCATTCTTCTGTTGATGGACACCTAGTATGATTCCATATCTCAGCTATTGTGAATGGTGTTACAATACACATGGGGGTTCAGTTATCTCTTTGCCTGTAGTGATTTTTTTTTCTTTGGGTAAACTTATAGTAGTGGATTGCTGGATCATATGGTAGTTCAAAATAAGCAATGATACTTTTAAAAAAAGGCAATTAATCTGAGTAAACGTTTCTCAAAAGAATACATGCAAATGTTCAACAAAAAATGATAACAATGCTGAACAGCACTAACCATCAATGAAAAGCAAATAAAAATACAATGAGATATTATCATGTCACAGTTAGAATGGCTATTATCAAAAAGAAAAATAACAAATGCTGGTGAATTTACAGAGAAAAGGGAACTCATACACTGTTAGTAAGAATGTAAACTACTACAGACATTATGGAGAACAGCGTGAAGGTTTTTCAAAAGACTATAAATAGAACTACCATATGAACTACCATATGATCTTCCTCTCCTTATAAAACTACCAGTTCCATCTTAGGGCCTTATCCTGATGACCTTATCTAATCCTAAGTAGCTCCCAAAAGCCTCACCTTTTAATGCCATTATGATGGAGATTAAGTTTCAACATGAGTTTTGGAGAAGACTTTCAAAACATAAATATATATCATGTTAACAGAGGACTTTAGGAGACAAAAATGATGAAAAGGATTATAATTTTATCAATATAATATATATGCACAATGTGTTCAATAGCTACAATATAACATCGTCACCCACAACTTTGGTCCCTGTAACACCCCTCAAAGTAAATAGGTCCAAGTGAAACAGATGAAACTTTAGAAGCAGGGTATTCAACATTGCTCCTAGAGATTTAAAAAAAAAAAAGTGCTCACATCAATAGGGTAGTTAGCATGAAAGTAGCAAAAGTATAAACACCAGAGATGTAGACCAAAAGTAAATCAGATTTGGTCAGCAATAAGATCAATGGTTAAAAGGGGTGAGAAGAAAGATAAGATGGAATGAAGTTATATGAGGCAATGTGTACAGAAACAGAAAGTTAAACTTCACACAAATGCATTTATATCACTCATGTGTTGGGATTTCTTGCTTAAAATCCTTCATTGATTATCTAAATGAATTGTTGTCATGTCTCTGAGTTAAAAATTTAAGAAAGAAAAATAAGATTTCTTTAGCCAGATGAGTCTCATTTTTTCTTCTCAAGGAATCTTATTTTACAATGTCAAAGTGATTTCTTTCTCTCTCCTCCCCCCCCTTTCTTTTGGAATTATAATTTGCCTAAACTATGGTAGATGGTATTAGTAAAGTCATACAATTTTAAGTGTGGAAAGTAACTTCCCATGTCTCATATAGCCCACGCCCTGTTATAAAATCAGAGAAGGGCTGTACATGTTTATCTATTATCAAGATTTGTCATCAACACAGGATAAAAGTTGGTGATAAAATAAAATGTGGATCTTTTATAATCACTGATTTTACATAGTTGGCAGCAGAAGGACAAAATATGCAATTATAATTCTCAGTAAGACAAATCAGTTCAGAAATTAAAATATTCATGTGATAAATAGCACTCCAGAAATGTTTTTAAGACATAATGTTAGTCAATAAGTTATACACTCTTTGAAAATATGTTAGATTCCTGTCTCTATGGTCATGCAGTTCTCTCAACCTCAGGAAACTATAAGCCCGTACCTCCAAAGTACTTTAGAATGTGGAAATAAAGATTTTTTTAATGCCATTTCTGTATGAATTAAATTGGTATACTTTTTCATATATTATGATTGATTTTGCATTGCTAACATAACCCTTCCTAGAAGGATGGATGGATGGATGGCATTGCACATGCTGCTGAAGAAACCATGAAAAACTTGATGTCAAACCGAGATGTGCTGCCACCAGATTTGACAGGCAACATGAATGATGCAAAACAACAAACAAATTTACAGCCTAGTTAGCTGTACAAATCTCAGCTGATGCTATTTGATAACTCATTAATTTGAAAGTAAGAATTCAGCCAACGTTATCCAGAAGAGAGAGTTTGCACATATTAAATGTTCAGTATTGATTATCTAGTCTGAAATTTCTGTTTGCCCTGCAAAATGAAATAATTCAAACTTAAAGCTATTGAAACTTGATTCTGAACCTCGAGAGAAATATGGCTGTGCAGCCTGTCATATGGGATGTAGGTACAATGTCAGCCTTTTTTTCTTTATTTAATTAAGATTAACCAGCACACAAGATAAAACCCCCTCAGATTACTACTCATCCTTGCAGAGTAATAATCTTTTTTGAAACGTAGCATTATGGAATCAATCGAATCACTATAACGTATGCACATGGAAACTGTTGTAATCGTTTTATCATTTCTCTGTCTCTGCCTGTGTATGTGAAAACTTCTCCACTTTGGAATGCTGACCCCATTCAATTGGAGTCAATGTCTTCCAGATGGTCATCCTCAAGCTTGGAGCTGTAATAAACTCTAAGCTCAATCACATTTTCTGAATATCATTGTTTACGGTTGAGAGCTGAGAGGGAAAATTCATACAATGAAACTTGTTTCATTTAGATCATTTGACTCCCCTCCTACCCACCTGTCTTAAATCACACTTAACAGGAAGCCAGTGGTCTTCAACTTAAGCCCACTGATATAATTATTTACTAGAACAGTGCCTTGCTCATATATGTTTGCATTTTAGTTTATACATTAATATCTTTTTGGCCTGGGTGTTTCAACTGGGTTTGCTCATATATGTGTGTGCTTAGTGAAGTAAAGTAGTCACATTTCAGTATCTCAAATATTGCATCGAGAATGGTTAACTCAAGTAGTCTGTATGTTTCCTGCTGTGTTATATATTGTTTAGCTATAATAACCATCTACCTCTTTCTTGTCCATTATTCAATAATCTTTGCTTCATTACTAAATGGTACTTTGCTGGTTTTTGTGAGAAGCAGAAAGTTGTGGGATTATTGCAATTTGTGTGGGTGTCAAAGTAATTGTATGCTAATTATCTCATGTTACTATATATAATTCAAAAATTGCAGAGAGTATTTATAATCAATTTTTATTGTAAATTATTCAAAAAGTTACACCATCATTTAGTAATAAAACTAGGCACAAAAAAACTCTCTGGTCTTTGCTCTTTTTACTATATATGTGCAGAAATAACATGTCTTAGAATATATTTGAGGACCTGATATTCTTACAGGAAAAAAAGTTACAAGTTAAATAGCTCATTTTTCAAATATTTTGAAATTTTGCACAGTATTTTTAGGATGACATTATTCTGTGTATGTTTTATATAATTAAACAAAAATTACTTGTTTTGATGAAGTCAATCATAACACTTTCCTCATGTTCTCATATGCCCCTCTATTATTTGTGGAGTTGCCTAAGTTGCTCTAAATTTTAGCTGTGTGCTTGCCACTGTGCTAGTTAAGTAATTCATTCATTGTAGCCTCATGTTGCCCTAGTGCAAAGATATCCCAAGTGACAAGGTGGAACACTTTACTCTTACCATCAGTGTTGTTGCTGGCTGAAATGTTGACTTTCTACAAAAGCGAAGTGTTTTTATTGGCAAGAGAATTCATGCTCTGGCTTGGTTTTTGCTCCCTCATGCCACCTTGGCTGATATTCACTTCTCTCCTTTCTCACTTCATGGTAAACTGCTCACATGTAGTTAAACTACACAGGAAGCTTTGATGATCCTTCCACTGCCAAGCTATTTTCTGCACTCTCTCTCCTTACCTCAGCCAAAGTTCAAATCTCTTCATTCTTTTCCCTATTCTGTTGATGATTCCAATGAGTATCCTAAAAAGAAATAAATGTTCTTGACTTTCTGATTCCCCATTGGCTATCTGCTGCAAATTAAGAATATTGAATAAAATATCTTATATATCTTTCTTGTTTACAGTATATAATTTAGGTATAAAACACACACACATACACATTCCCCCATGACACACTACGATCAAAGCCAACAACATAACAAAGTCAATGCAAAGAATGGCAAAAATAAATAAATAAATAGGTAAATAAATAAATAAAAGAGCTAGTGTCAATGAATGATATAAGTAGTAAAGTCCTGAAATATAATTCCTATGATATGAAATAAAAAGCAGAAGTTCATGGAAAAGAGGAGACTTTCCTTTAGCATTGAAAAAATTAGTGACATATGAAAAAATGCAAAAAGAGTAAAAAAGGCAGTCTTGGAAAGAAGAGTGCATGCAATAGATCAGTTATTCAGAATATGGATTATTTTGACTAGATTATATTTTTAAATCATTATATTCAGATATACTTTGCATGCCAAATGGACTAGTCTGAATGAATCAGAACTTGTATGACAGACAACTGAATGACAAGTTTGGAAATTTAGAATAGTGATAGAATGTAAAGTAATTAAATGCCAATGTGAGGATATGCTGACTACTCCAGGCAGGTATTAAAGAAACAAGATGAAAAGACATGCCCTTGAATGTTTTAAGTCTAATGGAAAAGAGAAGCATGTTAAAAATATGAATAAGCTGCCATAAATGAAGAGGGGTGTCAGGTTGGGACATGAGGGTTATTTCATAGGGTGATAATAAATTAACTAGATATAGGACTTAAGAAAGGACATTTTAGGCAGAGAACCTCTTCTGTGTGGGTAACAAGAACAGCAGCAGACAAACTAGTTGGAAAAGAATCGGCAATATCCTCAAATCCTGAAGAAGACTGATGTAAAGATACTGAATGAGAATGGGTGGAAGGTAATTTCCTCTTCCACAATTTTTATTAAAAGTTCGCTCTCATATAACTTAATCCTTCCCTTAGATTTGTTTATATGTGTTTGGCAATCCCACCCACTTTAATTAGAGAACACTGATCTTCACTCCTTTGTATTCTCCTACTTGAACACGTGAAGTGCAAAGAAAATCTAAGCTATGAAACTCAGTATCAAAAAACAAATGATAAAACAACTTGTTTATATACAGTTTCTACGCTATCAAATACTTGGGAAGTAGAAAAAATGCAAAGTAACTGCTTCACTATAGAATATTTTTAACCACTCACTGATGCAAATGTTTCAGCTATTTTTTCTTCTTTCTATATTTCCAGGTTGACTGGAAGAATAATATTGTGGAAGAGGAACAAGGTTGAGATGGTGTCATTTCAAAACTGTACTCCTTGTATTACAGTCTCTATTCCACATAACAGTCAAATAAAATAAGTCTAACAACAAAGAGTAACTGAAAGGACAATTCCAGAGTTTATCTACCCCCAGTCTCCAGACTGTGTACTCTTTTTCCACTCATCTCTGTGCCTTTGCTCTTTGTTATATAAAGCATGATCATCCACCTTTGATTTAGAAGTCAAATACCTGTTATTATTAATAAGAGGAATTTAAAACTATTTTCACTTAAAATTCAATAACTTTCATTTTTATGTCAAAAAGAAATGTTGGGTTGAATAAAATCTGTTAACATTCTCCAGAACATATACTAGACAATGACTAAGTATATAAAATATATATAGTAATACACTCTAATCCATAGGTGATAGATTTCAAACTTCCAATGGATGCCTAACACCATGAATAGCACTGAACCCTATGTACACTATATTTTTCATCTGATAATTAAAAGGCTACTAAGTGACTCATAGATGGGTAGCATACACAGCCTAGTTATGCTGGAAAACAGATAATTCACTCTCTAGGTGGGATAGAACTGGACAAGGTGAGATTTTGTTGTGCTACTCAGAATAGCATACAGTTTCAGACTTCTACATTGCATATTTCTGAAATTTTCCATTTGATATTGTCAAACCATGGTTGACTACAGGTACTGAAACCATGCCAAGAAAATCCACTTGGGAGGACTACTGTTGCCCCATATTTGTTACCTTATAAATGTGGACAAATACTTACACATTTTTGTTCTAAAGTATTTTTATCTGCACCACAGAGACAGACTCTCTACATAGTGATTGAAATAAAAGTTTTAATGAAAATATGTAAAACCTATACGAAGATATTTATGTGTATATATATGTGGGAGCTTGTGTGCTTTTGTACGTAATGTTATGAATACTACCTTCTATCTGTAGCTAGTACACTGTATCTGCTTGGGTTTTCTAGGAAGAGAATGCATAAACTAAAGTGGAAGTGTGAGCATCAGTGAAAGATATAGAAAAAAGAGAGCAAGCATTAGGTATGGAAAACCTAAAGTCACTACTCGTGTCTGATACATGTACAGAGGCAGAAGTGAGGCAAATTGGGTAAGGAAGCATCTCAGACTGTACAACAGCTCTGAGAATGTCCTCTCAAGCTGAAATGGGAGCTCCAGTGCAAAAACTCTCCCATGGAAGATTCTCATTTGGCGATGTAGTAGCCAGGTCATAGGAGACCATCATGCTCAGTGTTTGGCCGATGATGTCCTGAAAGAGCGAAACCTCAGGTGAAAAATTGCAGTGAGTCCTGCATGTTCTTCATCTGGAGGCTCTCAGTTAACTATACTCCTGGCAAAATGTCCCTCTTGAGGTGGGAGGCACCTGCCTGACTGCCACTTACACGTAGAAAGAAGTCAGCAGTTAAAGTTGTTTTCATGTTATTATTGTCAACATACCTTTCCATGCTAACATTGATACACAATATTCTATATCTTTCAGTTTTGTTTTTTTGTTGTTTTTGTTTTTGTTTTGAGTTGGAATCTCACTCTGTCGCCCAGACTGGAGTGCAGTGGCCGCTCCCGGCCACCGCAGCCTCGACCTGCTGGGCTCTGGCGATCCTTCCGCTTCAGCCTTCCAAGTAGCCAATTACAGGCATGCGCTACCACGCCCGAATGATTTTTTTATTTATTGTGGAGATGAGGTCTCCCTGCCCAGGCGGGTCTCGAACCCGTGGGCTCAGGCAATCCACTCACCTCAGCCTCCCAAAGGTGCAGATTCCAGGCTGAGCCACTGAGCCCGGCCATCTTTCAGTTTTACGAAGCATTTCTAAAGCATGGTAGATTTTTTTTTAAAGTTCTTAAATGTTCTTCTTTTGTTCAATATCTAGGGAAAGGTTGTCAGAAATGAATGAACAGACATCTACTTAAATTTCTCCTTCAACTGCATAATATACTTCAAGTATGGATTCTGTGATTCCACAATCCTCCACAATTCAGTGGAGATCCATTTTAGATTCCCTTTTAATAAAACATTATACATTTCAGTATAATAAAAAATTGGTGTATTCAAAAATGATCTTTATCCTACATATACTAAAATTGTATGTAACACATACTCACATACACACAGCAGTTTTATGTGATGCTTCTTAGTAACTTCCATTGAATTGTTATGCATCACTAGTAATTCAAATACACTAGGCAACAAGTTGCTTGACAGCTACAGAATGGTATAAACCAATTGGTAAGTAAAGTAGGCCTACAGGGATACTAAAACTTTTTTGACCTTGGAGAGAAGAAAGGGAGTGAAGAGAATTGCTGATTCATGAAGGAAAACCTTCCTGAAGTGTTGAGTGTTCAGGTTAAACTTCCCTCCTAGGCAGCACTAATTTGGCTGACAGATACCAAGCCACAGTTAATCTAAGCTGACACTGACCTTGCTGGCATTACCTGCAAAATCTCCTCATACAAATATTTCTCAAATAATTATTCCAATGCATAATACACAGAAAAAGTGTCCATCAATACAACCAGGGATGTAAAATTTCCCTCCAGCTAAATTCACCAATCCTTTGCTATTGAGGAGAGAAAAATTCAGCTAGTCTTGTATAGAGATATGCAAATGACTTCTGTCTAGTGGAGGAATAACCCACTCTCTGTGGTGGAAACAATCTTGCCTGCATTTATACATTCATGTCAATATTTCTAATCTATAGATATGTCTGTTCCCTAGATTCTTCTTTGAAATGGTTATAATATCCACCTGGTTTCCTATGGAGTAATAAGTTCAATAAAATCTTGAACATGAGTTCATTTTTATATCTTCATAAGTCATAATATTATGTTTTTGGAAAAATATTTGAAAAATATACATGGCTAATGCTACATATTGATGAATATCTTTTATCATTTTGAATACATAGTTATCTTGTAAAACACAATTTCAAATTACAGAGTTGTATATATTTTACTGTAATTTATTTATCTACTTTTTTATTAATTGAACATCTAACATATTTCAGACACTGTGCAGTTATACCAGGAAGTCATTAACAATTAATCATGTGACACTATACTGCCACCATGCAGCTAAGATTTTTGTGTGGAAAAAATGTATTAAAAATAGAGACATTACAATGCAACAGGGTGTCATAGGGGAGTAAATAGCAAATGTTTTCAAAGAAAAAGAAAATATAATAAAACAGTTAACTTGCTTTTGAGTCTTTGAGAAAGTAATAAAACAAAGTGAGATTTAAAATTGATTTTTTAAAATTTTAATTTTAAAGATGGGGGTAAAATTCAGAGTTTGGCACATAAGTGGTCATCATACAGGTAGAGTTTAGGTACTCCTATTGTTGTTATGTGCCCCCACCTCCCTTCCCTGGCAGTGTCCCACTATTGCCATGCATGCACTACCATGCCCAGCTAATTTTTGATTTATTGTAGAGATGAGGTCTTGCCAAGTTGCCCAGGCGGGTCTCGAACCCGCAGGCTCAGGCAGTCCATTCACCTCAGCCTCCCAAAGGCGCAGGATTACAGACTGAGCCACTGAGCCCGGCTGCCAATCCCCTTTTATACTATTGTGATAAATGTTCAGGGTCCACTTACGAGTGAGTACCTGTAGTACTCAGAACTTCATTTCTGTGATAGATGGAATATTATGCAGTCATAAAAAAAACCAAAATTATGAACTTCGCAACAACATAGTTGGATTTAGTCATGTAATATTTAAAATTAAAATCTTAAATTGGTATGCTGTCGTCTTTAAAAATTTGCTTTTCAAGTAAAAGTATTGAATCATATTTATTGCATAATAAATACTTCCACATATCATAAAACTAGTGTAAAAGTTCTCAGGCAATTAAACAGTTTTTCAGAATCAAATGGATTTTTTTTTTTTTTTTTTTTTTGAGTTGGAGTCTCACTCTGTCACCCAGATTAGAGTGCAGTGGCCGCTCCCGGCCACCGCAGCCTCGACCTGCTGGGCTCCAGCAATCCTTCCGCCTCAGCCTTCCAAGTAGCTAGAACTACAGGCATGCACTACCACGCCCGACTGATTTATTTATTTATTTATTGTAGAGATGAGATCTCGCTGCCCAGGAGGGTCTCAAACCCGCGGGCTCAGGCAATCCACTCACCTCAGACTCCCAAAGGCGTGGGATTACATGCTGAGTCACTGAGCCGGGCTAAAATGGATTTTTTAAAACAGTACTTGATTATGAATGGTGGCAAAAAATATGTCATCCCAATAAATGCCACTTTAGTATCAGAATTATTTTGAGCTGAAGGTTACTAAGAAGGAACACATTCAAGATAGGCTCTCTGTCCTATTTGCTTAAAAGCAGGAAAAAAAAAAGAATTTACAAAGAGATGTTCCACATCCCCTTTCTACAGAGAAAAACAGAAGTTAATCACCAGAGACAACTTTAGACTCTTAGCCTGCAGATAACACCAGAGAAATTTACTTACGAATGCACAAACTAGTCTTATCTACTACTCTGTTTTCTCCATATATTTGTGTTCCCACAATTTGCTGCCCTAGAGACTCAAGATATTTTCCTTTGTCTTGTCATTTCTCTAAAGTTTTTGTCCCTTATTGAAAATGTTATACAAGCCAGAGTTCTAAGCCACCTCTCTGAATTACTAATTTCTGGGTACTCCCCTGTGTTGCATACATGATACACATGTTGATAAATTCACTTGTTTTTCTCTTATTAATCTTTTGTCACAGAAGCCTCAGTCAAGAATTTGGAAATACAGAGATTTTTTTCTCTCTTACAATCATAAAAGTGAGAGAGCACTGCAGGCAAGGTACATACAATTGAATTTTACGTTTACTTTTGCCAATTACTTTATCAAGAACTTTAACAATTGCAATCAAATGCCTTAAAACCACAGCCTTAATGGAACTAGACTGATCCAGCATTATTTTTTTCACTGAACAGATTTAAACCTTAAAGGAACACAGAGGTTAAGTGAATTGCACAAGATCACACAGCTAGATGATAAGAGGGTGAGAACTAAAGTTTTATAATTTCTGTTTCTTTCTTCTTCAAGAGAATTTTGAAGTCCACAGGGCATGGAGAATTAGACCAGACACTAGTGGAACATTCAAAGGGTAGAAACACAAGCACAATTATAGAGTTAAGTGATTGTTTGGTATATTCATTTGCTAGGTTCTATAACAAAATACCAGATGACTTAAACAACAGAAATTCATTTTTTCACAGTTCTCAATGTCGGAAGTTCAAGATCAAGGTGTCAACAGTTTATTTCACTCTGAGTCCTCTCTCCTTGGATGTCATCTTCTTTCCCCGCATTTTTCCTCTAAGCTCACAAATCCTAATGTCTCCTAGTGTATTCAAATCTCCCTTTTTATAAAGACACCAGTCAGATTGCATTAAAACTCACCTAATGGCCTCATTTTAAGTTAATCACCCCTTTAAAGATTCCCTCTCCAAATCCAGTGTCATTCTGAGCTTAAGTACTGGGAGTTACAACTTCAACATATGAATTTTGGAAGACAATTCAGCCATAACACATTGTTTATTCACATGGAATAAGAAATAAGAATTAAATTAATTAGAAAGCTAGGGGAATATTTTATGTTGTTATAAAAAGTCTAAGCTTGGCACAGTGGTTTGCACCTGTTATCTCAGATACTTGGGAGGACGAAATCAGGTAATCACTTGAGCCAAGTAGTTTGAGACTGCAGTGAACTATGACTATACCACTGAACTTCAGCTTGGGTACAGAGTGAGACCCCATAATATAATTGTATTAAATATTATTAATAAAAATATTAATATAATTTTTTAAAAGAAATAATCTACACCCCATCAACTCCTGGGAAGCAGGATACCATGTAACTTTATTTACATGGTATCCTGCTTCCCAGGAGTTGATGGGGTGTAGATTTTTCCTCTGGATGAAGGAAATGATAAATACCAGAAAATTCAAATATTTTCAGGTTGGACATCCTGGGAAACAATCCATATTATAAGTTCCCAAGATGCCATAAGAAATTATATCAGCCATGGAATAAACAGTGAGGACAATAAATGAAAGCAATTTATTTTATTTTATCTTTACAATTTGCCTAATGCTCTGTCTTTTGTGGACTGGATCTAAGTGAAAGAAAAATTAAATTTGAACAGAGAAACACCAGTTCTGTTTCACCTTTTCTGAACAACAGTCGACACATACTTTGCTGCTAAAATGTTATGCTACTAATATAATTCAAACTGCACTCTTTAGATCAATAAACAGAAAATATATTTGCCTTAAAATTAAATAACTTATTTTCTAAATTCATAATTTTTGAGATATGTTGTTGGAATCTGATTTGCTAGAATCTTGTTGAGTATTTTTACATCTATGTTCATCAGGGATATTGGTGTGTAGCTCTCTTTCTTTGTTGTATCTTTACCTGGTTTGGGTATCAGCGTGATGTTAGCTTCATAAAATGATTTGGGGAGAGTTTCATCTTTCTTGATTGCTTGGAATACTTTCAGTAGGATTGGTATCAGCTTCTCCTTGCATGCTTTGTAGAACTCTACTGGAAGGTCGTCTGGTCCAGGACTTTTTTTGTGGGTACTTTTTTTTATGATGAAGTCTGTATCCTAGGTTGTTATTGGTCTATATAATATCTCAATTTCTTCTTTTTGCAACCTTGGGAGGTTGTGTGGTGTCAGAAAGTCCTTCATCTCATTTAGGTTTTCAAGTTTGTTTCCACAAAGATATGCAAAGTAATTTCTCATAAATTTTTGTATTTCTTCAAGGCCCTTTGTGATATGATCTTTTGCATTTCTGATTGTGCTTATTTGGGATTGTTCTCTCTTTTTGCTTGGCAAATCTGGCTAGGGTTCTGTCTTGTTTATCCTTTCAAAGAATCAACTTTTTGTTTTGTTGATTTTTTTCTATGATATTTTTGTCTTCTATGTTTTGCATTTGGGCTTTTACTTTCGTGATCTGAATTCTTCTGCTGAAGTTAAGGTTTTAATGGTCTTGTTTTTCCAGCTCCCAGACTGACCACATGAAGAAGATTAAAACAAGACCCCTACCTATCACCTTACACAAAAATTAACTCTAAATGGATCAAAGAGCTAAATGTAAAGCCTCAAACTACAAGAACCTTAGAAAATGCAGGAGACACCCTTATGGCAATTGGAACTGGCAACCAATTTCTTATCAAAACCCCAAGTGTCCATGCCATAAGAGATATGATAGACAAGTGGGACCTCATCAAACTGACAAGCTTCTGCAAAGCCAAAGAAACCATCAAGAAACCAGGGAGACAGCCCACAAACTGGGAAAAATTATTTGCCAACTCTATATCTGACAAAGGCCAAACATCTAGGTTCTACAAGGAACTCAAATGTGCTGAAAAGAAAAAAACAAAGCCTCATTACAAAGTGGGCAAAAGATATGAATAGACACTTCTCAAAAGAAGACTTACAAGCAGACAACAGATCCATGAAATAATGCTCAGTCTCACTAATCATCAAAGAAATGCAAATTAAAACTACACTGAGATACCAAATAACTCCAGTCAGGATGGTCATCATCAATGACTCAAAAAACAAGATGCTAGAGAGGATGTGGGGAAAAGGTAACACCTCTACACTGTTGGTGGGAGTGTAAACTACTACAACCTCTGTGGAAAATAGGGTGGTGATTCCTAAAAGATCTAAAAATCGACCTCTCATATGACCCAGCAATCCCCCTTCTGGGAATATACCCAGAGTAACTCAAATTTTTCTATAAAAAGATACCTGTGGACTCATGTTTATTGTAGCACTATTCACAATAGCAAAAACATGGAACCAATTGTGCTGCCCATCAAAAGCAGACTGCATTTTTGAAATGTGATACATATACATGATGGAATATTACGCAGTCATAAAGAAGGACAAAATTATACTTTGCAGCAACTTGGATGGATTTAGAGTCTGTAATTCTCAGTGATATATCACAGAAACAAAGAACTGAGTACCACATGTTCTCACTCACAAGTGGACCCTGAACAATTACCATAATAATATAAGAAAAATGATTGACAGTAGTGGGAAACTGCCAGGGGAAGGAGCAGGGAAGAGGGGGCACACTTCATCAATAAAGGTACCTGATCTCAAACCAGGTGACATGGGGACGAAAATGAGGCCCAAACTTTACCTGTACAATGACCATTTATATACCTAACCTTGAATTTTTAAATTTTAAAATAAAAAAATTTTTAAATGTCATTATGACCAAGGAATCACTTGCTTCTGAGAATTATTAAGCTGGTCACTCAAGGAAATTTTGAAATTCATACTTGGAAGATGTATGTTTTCAGCAATATGAAAAACAATGCTGGGTTCAGACTTTTCACTAGGAAAGAACTATTAGGGAGAATGTTAGATCCACACAACATAGTAATGTATCCACTATGGCCTCATGAAATTTTTGATCATTAAAAACTTCCTCTTGCTTGCCTACATGTGTTTATTATAGTCAAAATCTATTTGATTAATTTTATAAGTAACTATTATTTAGGAATCTTAAGTCCTGTGAAAACAATAGACATTTTTACTATAATCCATGAAGTAAATTGTTAAATTGTATTCCTGTATGTATTGAGCATATGTATAATAAAGTAGTTTAAAGTAAAATCTATTTTAACCTTCCATAAATATTTCTTGAATATTACAAACATAAAGATCATATTTCTTGATATGTGCTGCAGAACATAAAACAAAATTCCATTCTCCAGGATCTTGCTATCCATATAAAGAAACAGATAATACATAAATAAACAAGTAATATGTAAAGTACAGCTTTAATAAAATAATGTCATAATAAAATAATGTCATTTTACATCATCTTTCCTATTAAATACAAAAAATAAATTTCTATACAAATTTTTTAAAATTAGGAAAATGCATCTTCAATCACAGTGCTAAAGAAGACACTAGGAAGTTTGCTTGAAAAATGTTTTGAATTTGAAACCAAAGACAAAATTTTTGACAGCGATCACATAATTTTGCAGACCTCAGGAAGAATTTGTATTTCCACAGAAGTAACCTACACAATGTTGAAGGACTATTCAGTGGTCCTATGATTAAAGTTACTAAACCTAGCAGCACGGGTGAGCTGGGATTTAGTGATACGCAATTTGATCTATGTGTCCCTGTAGACACTCTATTTGAGCACAATAAATGCAAAAATAGTAGTGATATTGAAGAGGTTACATTATTGTCAGTCTATAATTAATAATGGCACCTCCTTCTACATAGAACAGAGGAAAGTGAACAAAAAGGAAGCAGGAAAAAAAACAGATAATAGTAATTATAGCCTTTGATGTAATGGGATTATAGTGAGCCCCTCTAACATTATCAACATTAAAAACAGAAGTTTAAAATGTTCTAGAGAAATTTCACAGATTTGATGATGAAGTGCTTGAAACCATAAACTTGAATAAAAAGTATAGAGCACCTGCCCTTTACCTGGGGATACTTTATCACGTAGGAAAAAAGTACACAATGGTTATAACAAATAGAAAAATTCCATAGCACCTATGTACTGATCAAGGTGAGAAAGAAGAAGTTAAGAGAAAAGAAGAGAATTAATGCTGCTAAAATTTATGTGAAGTTGAAGTCACCTTGGAAATACAGGCATGTTTTAGAAAATATGTTTTTCATTGTTCAGAAATTATAAATATGAGTTATTTTTAAAGACAGTGAGATTTTTAAAAAGGAAAGAAAAATAACAAAAGAGGAAAGAAATACAGAGTTGATGCTAGAGTTCAATGTAGAAAATTTGAGAGTAAATTAATATAATAATAAGGCACTTGTTATATTTCCATGCATGCCTTGGATGTTCTAGACGTCAGTCTTTTATTGGCACTGTCACAACTTGCTGAGTCTTCTCAACAAAGTATTAACACTTCAGTAGGTTTCTAAGACAAAAGATAAAAGAAATTTCCCTGTGATGGGAAATCACACTTGGTTAGATGGTGTTATCCAGTTGTTTGGTCAAATACTATTCCAGATGTTGCAGTGAAAGTATTTTGGAGGTGGTACTAACATCTATAATCAGTTGACTTAAAGTAAAGATTACATCCCACTCTTTAATTAGGATAATTTATCTTTTAGTTTTCCCGTAAGAAATTTTATGTGTGTTGGGGGAGAGGCAAGTTTCACTTCTAAAAATATTCAGAAGATCCCTGTACTAAACACAGCATATTAGAAGATAAAACATGGATCCACCCAACTAAGCGAAGGCAAGTAAGTGGTAAGGACCATGTGATCATGATTCTGATAAGTAGAACCAGTTCCTTTGCAAATCTGGTGGGATCATAAAAATTATATGATGGGTATTAGCATCATCATTGGAAATCTTCCAGCCTGACTTGCACTGATTCTATTTTTCTCTGTCTATATCTATGTCTTATCTTCCTGGCTCTGTGCATGCACTAGTCTCCAAACTTACCTCCAAAATTTACGTAAGCCCTTTCTATTTGTAATTAATTATTTTTGATATTTGTTTCACTATGACTTTAACACATATACCCTACTCCCTCCAGGCATTGTAAATATGAAATTCCTTGACGATTCTTTGTTACAGCCTTTCAGAAATAGCTGTACTAACCAGTCTAGAATCTTAATCATTTTAGAGTTTTAAAAATAAAAGAATGGAGAAGCGCATTTTAAATTATAAACATTTTTCCTTTTATTAAGGGACTATATATAACTTTTGAGCACAAGTTCAATATCTCAACCACTTGGATTTGTTTTTAGTTGTATATTTTCCTTCAGATGATTCCCCTAAGATGATGCTTAACAAATTGATACTGCAATTGTCATAAATGTTTTAATAGTGAAACAAAAGACCATTTCTCTCACTTTTATTTGTTATTTGAAATGATGTGGTTAGCCGGGCTCGGTGGCTCAGCCTGTAATCCTGCGCCTTTGGGAGGCTGAGGTGAGTGGATTGCCTGAGCCCGCGGGTTCGAGACCCGCCTGGGCAGCGAGACCTCATCTCTACAATAAATCAAAAAAATCAGCCGGGTGTGGTAGCGCGCGCATGTAATTCCGGCTACTCGGAAGGCTGAGGAGGAAGGATTGCCAGAGCCCAGCAGGTCGAGGCTGCGGTGGCCGGAAGCGGCCACTGCACTCCAGTCTGGGTGACAGAGTGAGACTCCAACTCAAAAAAAAAAAAAAAAAAAAAAGAAATGATGTGGTTATTTGAAAGTGCTATCAGAAAGATTAGCTGATATTTTCCTATGTATAATCATAAGTAACTGTCGTTGACTTTACTTTATAAAAAATTAATTATTATTTATATTTTTTAGGGTTATATCTAATTTACTAAAATATTTTCCCGGTCATTTTTAATTTTTTTCATTTTGAGGTCTAATATACATCTTTTATAACCTTGCATTCTCTTGGTTTAATACTTCATATGCTTATTGCTCTCATATATTTTTATGAATATGTCTGATTCATAAAGTCTAAATCTATGGGTAATTTATTAACAAATGTATTTAATGGAAAAAAATTAATTTTAATGTGTTACTTTATCTTCACTTTGATTATTCTCTCTTCCTGTTTTGTGTGTGTGTTTAGATAAGTTTTATCTTTATTTTCCCCAATACTTGTTGATTGTTTTGCATAATTTTCTATATATTCTTCTCTTAAAAGTATAAAAACTGTCTTGTTTTTCCTGCATCGTTATTTTTTTTCTTTTGAATGTGTTAGAAAATTTCTCCAAGATTGTTAAGTACCTTAAATCCATCTGTTGTTCTTCAGTTTACATTTTTCTTATTCTATCTCCTGGCATTTCTTTAACTTGTACTCTTTTCAGTTGGCAGGCATCAAAGAGACTGTATGTAAATTTGTTACACTATTATTTTATGTTTTACAAATTCCAGTGTAATATATTGACTTGTCAACAAATCCTATAATTACTTAAAAAGAAAAGGAACAACCACACCTTTAAATTCTAACTTTTCAATGGAATGTAGTGCATGCTGTTCCCAGTTGTAATGTCCCAGCAATGTTAATTTGGAAGCTTTCCAAAGGAAGAATCACTCCAGCTCTCTCTAGACTCTGGCTGCCAGAATTTTGTCTAACCCACACCATACATCGATCACGTCCACAGATCATTATTGCCTTTTTCCCACTTGATTGTATAAAGCATTTCACTCTCTCTGCTGTTAGAACTAATCTAGCCATGCTTTGTAACACCAGATGGTAGGCATTCACAGCCAGTTCCAGTTAATCTGTAAAAGTTCCTCATGAATGCTCTATTTTTATTAGCATTTGAAAAAAAGAATAGATCAATAATTTAACACCACAGAACTTCACACATAACATTCTTTAGTGTAAAACAAATTCTGCAGGTTAGGAAACTGCTCTGATTATCAGAAATTCATACTGATTGACTATCCTAGCATTTAAAGATTTAAAATCTAATCTACAGGATTCCAGAGGGCACATTCCTGAATACCTACATAAAATATATACATATATTAAAGGAAATATTCAGCACTGGCAAAAGCCTGCATGTCAAATGTGTCCTTACTGGCTTTCTGAACCACTGGTATTTGACTGTCCTATTCACAATAAAAGTTTAGTTTTGGTGCCACTTTTTTCCTATTTGCTTCTTTTGCTGTTTGCTCTCTTAACTGCATCCCAATGCTGATGATCCTGAATAGTATTTGCCAATGGTTCTGCTGTCATTGCTGTTGTTGAATACAAATAACACATTAAACACAATTACTCTTAGTAGACTGATACTACTGTAAATCCATAAACTATGTGGTAGTCCAGGAACAAGGTAACTTTCTGACTACTATGTACCCCAAAAGACACAGTAAGACACAAAATATATGCATAAAAGTATGTAACTGTGATGCAGAAAGAAATTCCTCTGAGTGATGTCAGAAAGACTTTTTGTTCCACCCCCTAAAGAAGTGAGAACTAGAGGATGGAGAATATCCAAGCATCATTTCTTGGCAGGAAAGAGGTACAGGAATATATCAGGATACTAAAAGAAGACAGAGGTGGGAGATAAATCAGGAGAGCTGTTGTCCTAGAAATGAAGGGAAGAATGTTTTTCAAGAATAATGGGTCATGATTATTAAATTTATTTAAAAAGTGATTTAAAAACAGTATTTTTAATAAAACAGGGGACACAAAAACTTGACTATTGGTTCCAAAAGAAAATAGAGGGAAAGAAATTTGGCAAAAATTAATATAGTCAACATCTTATAAAATGTTACAGGATAGAAGAGCAGAGCAAAAGATAGCTTCCTTAAAATGAGAAGGTGAGAGCATGTTACTATTTTGATGAGGCTGATCCAATTAGATGAGAAAAATTAGTACAGGAGAGAAACAGACAGATTGCTGAATTAACGTCTCTAAGTAGTGGACGTAGCTTAGATCTAGGTCACAACTGGAAGGGTTAGCCTTAGATGAGTGCAAGAAAGTTCTTCCACAGTAACAGAAGAAAAGACAGAGTAAATGGTCGCAAATGCAAACTAGTGGACAAATTTGGTGAAAGATGGTTTTATATAAAGTATCTAGTTATTGATTCTAACTTTTCAAACCAAACAGGAAACAACACCATAGAATGTGATTGAGGATATTTAGGAGAAGTTAGCAGTATGAAGGAGAAAAAGTTTGAAATAATCATGATACTTGTGGGAGGCAGAGTGAGCTAAAGAAATGCAGTGTCAATGCTGGCTATTGAGGCTGGTGCTGATGGCTCTGGATTATGTACTTTTCCTCAAGCATTGTAAGTCTTGTTGGAATTGGAAGATTAGTTAAATCAGAATGAAATATAATGAGCAGGGAGTTGGAAAGATGACTGGTGGTGTCAGCAGAGCAGAATCTTTTATCTTGAGAATATGGAGACTGTGCAGCTATTGACCATGGAAGGATTATGACTGTGACCAAAGGTGATAAGATTCAGGAGGAGTGATCAAGAAACTGAGGTTCAGGTTTTCTATGGATCATCAACACAGAGCTTGAATTCACACAAAAAAAATTATCTTCTGTTTATTTTATAGTTTCATAGTTTCAGATCTTACAGTAAAGTCTTTAATCTATTTTCATTTGATTTTTGTATACGGTGAGAAGCAGAGGTTTAGTTTTATTCTTCTGAATATGAAAATTCAGTTTTCTTAGAATAATTTTTTGAGAACACTGTCTTTTTCCTCAATGTATGTTCTTAGTACCTTGTCAAAATTGATTTGACTTAAATAAGTGAATTTACTTCTGGGTTCTCCATTTTGTTCCATTTGTCTATATGTTTGTTTTTATGCCAGTATCATTCTGCTTTGGTTATTATAGCTGTATAATTTAAATTTAGGTATTGTAACATTCTCATTTTTGTTCTTTTTCCTCAGAATTGCTTTGAATATATGGATATTTTGTAGTTTCATGTACATTTTAGGATTTTTTTTTTCATTTCTGTGGAGAATGTCAGTAATATTTTTATAGAGATTGCATTGAATCTGTACGTTGCTTTGAATAGTATGCCCATCTTAACAACACTGATTCTTCCAATCCTTGAACATGCAATAGCTTTTAATTTTTTGTGTTCTCTTTATTTGATTTAATGTTTTATATTTTTATTTTAAAGATATTTTATTTATTTGGTTAAATTTATTCTAAGGTATTGCACTATTTTGTAAATATTGTAAAAGGGATTGCTTTCTTTATTTTCTTTTTAGATTTCCATTGTTGGCATATATAAATGTTAATAAATTTTGCATATTTTGTATATTACAAATTTACTGAATTTATTAGTTGTATTTTTTTGTGAACTCTAAAGTTTTTAACATATAAGATCATATTGTCTTCAGACAAGAATAATATGACTTCCTCCTTTCAAATTTGGATTTTTTCCCTTCCTTCCTTCCTTCCTTCCCTCCTTCCTTCCTTTCTTTCTTCCCTCCTTCCTTCCTTCCTTCCTTTCTTCCTCCTTCCTGCCTTCCTTCCTTCCTTCCTTCTTAATTTTGTCCAATTGCTTTGGTTAGGACATCCAGTATTATGTTGAATAAAAGTAGTGATAGTAAGCATCGTTATCTTGTTCTAGATCTAAGAAGAAAGCTTTCAGTTTTTCCCCTTTTAGTATAGTCTTTGCTGTGGGTTGTCCTATATGGTCTTGACTGTTTTGAGATATGGTCCTTCTATATCCATGTTGCTGACAGTTTTGACTGACAGGTTGTTGAATCTTATCAAACGATTTTTCAGCATCCATTAAAATGATCTATAAGTTTTGTCTTGGAATTTATTAATGTGATTTATTATGTTTACTGATTTGTGTACATTGTGTCCATCACCCTTACTTCTCTAAGATGAATCCCACTTTTTCATGATACATTTTTTAAAGTATTATCATTTTGCTAGCATTTTATTAAGAATTTTTACATCTATGTTCATCAATGAAATTGATCTGTAGTTTTTTTGAGGTGGAGCTGATGTTTTTGTGTCATTTGGTAGCAGGGTAATACTGGCCTCATAGAATGATTTTGTATGTACCCTATTTTCCTTGATTTTTTAGAATATTTTGAATAGAATTGGTGGGAGTCAGCAGTAAAGCCATAGGTCCTGGAGTTTTCTTTGATTGAAGACTTGTACTACTGCTTCTGTCTCTTTAATTGTGATTGATCTGTTTAGACTTTGTTTTTTCATGGCTCAATTTTGGTAAGTTGTATATTTCTAGAAATTAATTAAGTTCTTCTAGGTTTTTCAATTTGTTGACATATAGTTACTCATAATAGTCTCTAATAATCCTTTGAATGTTGTGATATCAGTTGTCATGTCTCCATTTTCATCTCTAATTTTATGTATTTTGGTCTTCTCTTTTTTCTTAGTCTAGCTAAATATTTGTCAAATGTATTCATCTTTTCAAGAAAACAACTTTTTTTCTTTACTTTTGATTTTATCTCAATTATATTGATTTATGCTGTGATCTTTATTTTTTATTTCTTCTAATTTTGGATTTGGCTTGTTCTTGTTTTTCTAGGTCCCAGAGGTGCATTGTTAGGTTATTTGAAATATTTTTTGCTTTTTTGAAGTAGCCATTTATTTTTATAAACTTTGCTCTTGGTGTGCTTTTGCTGTATCACTTGATTTTAGTATGTTGTGTGTCTCCATTTCTCTTTGTTTCATAAATTGTATTTTTATTTTTTTCTTAATTTTTTCATTGACCTATCAGTTATTCGGGAGCATGCTATTTAATTTCCATATATTTACAAGTTTTCAGAGTTCCTCTTATTATTGATTTCTAGTTTTATTCCATTATGGTCTGAAAAGATATTTGACCTAATTTCAAATGTTTTATATTTGTTGGAAATTGTTGTTGTTGTCTAACACATAGTTTTTTCCTGGAAAATGTTCCATGTGCTGACGAGAAGAATATATATTTTGCAGTTGTTAGATGAAATGTTCTGTATTGTTTATTGGATTAATTTGGTCTATAGTTCAATGTTTCTTTGCTGATTTTATGTTTAGAAGAGTTGCTCAGTGCTGAAGGTAGGGTGTTGACATTTCCAACTATTATTATACTGGAGTCTATTTTTCTTTCTTCAATTCTAATAATATTTGCTTTACACATCTGGGTGCTCCCGTATTATGTCCATTATATAATTATTATATCTAATTACTATATTCATTTGCTAAAATTACCTCTTGTCACTCCAGGATTTTTCCCTGTTCCCTTATTTAATCCATTTTGTGAGGTCATGTTTCCTGGATCTGCTAGATGTTTATGAATGTTTATCAGTGTCTGGGTATTGAAGGGTTAGATATTTATTGCAGTCTTTAAAGTTTGGCTTTGTTTGTATCCATCCTTCTTGAGAGGCTCTCTAATAATCCAAAGGGGATTGAGCATTAAATTACCAAAGCCTGTGGTCACCACAGCTGTTTCCGTTGTAGGAGGCAATCTAGGTCCATATATGCTGTGACTCTATGCGAATTCCCTCACATGTCACTCCTTTTCCTAAGCAAAATAAATCTCATTTTTCACTGGGCTTACTAGATTTGAGAGAGAGGTGATATGAGCACCCCTGTGGCTGCTGCAGCTGGAATGTACTAGTTCACACCCAAAGCTGATGGCCTCCCAGATGAGCACCGTACCAAGCTTCATTCATGACTTGCAGTCACTATTATCTGGCTGTTGCACATGTTTATTCAAGGCCTAAGGCCTCTTTTTTCATCCGGTGGTGAATTCTGCTAAGACTTCTGTTAGCAGAAGTCTTCTGTTCCATCAAGGCGGCAGATTTTCTTCTTGCCTGGTGTTGATCTAGAAATGCCATTAGAGAGCAAAGTCAAAAGATCAAGAGTTTTTAAGACCCTGCTTGAGACTTTATATTATTTAACTGAGCTGGTACTCACTTGCAAGACAAAGTTTTTGAACTCTTCACTCTCCTTTCTCCAACCAGAAGTTTTTCTCCAACTTCTACTGCCTGGAGTTGGATGAGAGGTGATACAGGCACCACTGTAGCTGCCAGAGCTGGTGTCATGCTGGATTGCAACCCAAGTCCACAATTTCTGAGACCAGCACTGCACCAGGGCTTGGTAAGGACTGCAGTCACAATGCCTGGCTGCCATTCAAATTTATTTGGGGCAACCCCTTGCCGTCCCTCTTGCAGTGGAAGCTTTTCTGTCTTCTGAATAAATGTTACTTTCTCAAAAAAGAAAAAAAAATTATTTGGGCCTCAGGACACTTAAGTCAGCTGAAGACCTCAGGTTCCTCTAGTTGGGGCAAAATATTCCCCTCTGGCCCAGCGCTCATCTATAAGCTTCCTCTATGGGCACCAACAGAGTTCCGCTTGGTGCTATGTTCCACTGTGACAAGGCAGCATTAAGTTCCAATGCAATGTTCCACACTCACTTTGTTCTCTCTCTTCTAAGGACACAGAGACTTCTTTCCGTCTGCACTGCCTGGGAGTGGGGAAGGGCTGGTGTAGGCAATGCCAGACTATCCTTCCTACCCTATTCAATGTGTGTTTTCTTGTTATTCTGCTAAAAATAGGTTCTGTGATTGCTCAACTAATTATTTAGTTTTTAATGAAGGTGATTTCTGTAAATGTAGAGTTGTTCAATTTGATATTTCTGCAGAGGAGCTGATTGCTGTAAGTTCCATTTGATCATATTCCTCCAACTCTCAAATTATTTAATCTATTGCACTGTACTTCATTATTTTACCCAAGGTCTCAAGTATGAGTCCTTGCAAGAGTGTAAGTTTTTGCTATAATTTCATCGTACTCACTAGCTCTTGTTGCTTTTGTTTCAAATTTAAAAATTAGAAAATTAAATTTTCTAATATTCACATTTCTATAACTTACAAGTATAACCTTGATAGCTTTCAAATAGTTGGGTGTGATAGTTCAAACTCTAACATTTGGTATAAATATATACAGATAAGTGTCTGATTTTTTTTTTAAATTCAGTCAAAATTGTCTTCATCTCTTTAATTGCCTATGGAAATCAGATACTCTCCTTGATGCCACATTTTTAAAAAGTATTCTATCATACTCATATCCTTAGATAACACCTATTTTCTACTTTCAATTTTCTCTCCCATTCTGTTTTGGTTTTAATTTTTTTTTTTTTTTTTGCCAAATTTACTAATAAAATAAATGCTTATGTGACATACTTTTTACTGGACCTTGAACTCTGTAAGAGTAGCAACCATGTGATTTTGCTTTGTTTTTAATTTTTGTGTCCTAACACAATGCTTAACATAATATCATGCAAGTCACTTGTTTATGAAACTATTCTGTTAAACAGTTTAATATTCTTTTTTTTTTTTTTTTTGAGTTGGAGTCTCACTGTCGCCCAGACTGCAGTGCAGTGGCTGCTCCCAGCCACCGCAGCCTTGACCTGCTGGGCTCCGGCGATCCTTCCGCCTCAGCCTTCCAAGTAGCCAGAATTACAGGCGCGTGCTACCATGCCCGGTTGATTTTTTGATTTATTGTAGAGATGAGGTCTCGCCAACTTGCCCAGGCGGGTCTCGAACCCTTGGGTCAGGCAATTCACTCACCTCAGCCTCCCAAGGGCGTGGGATTACAGGCTGAGCCACCGAGCCTGGCTAATATTCTTTTAACAGTTATAAACATAGATAGTACTGAGCTTTTTGAATAAAAATATTAAAAATTTAAATCGGTATATAAAAGGAAAGATGGAGAAAGTGAGTTTCATCATAAATATTTTTCCAGAATTCAAGATTTGAAATATCAACTCTATTTACCTAAGAAACTATTAAAAAATGAGTGCATTATATGCCAAATAAAGCAATGCTCTTTTAGGCCAGTCATTTCAATGTAAGGTCTCAAATTATCTCTTTATTAACTTTTTTATGTAAAAATTTACTTCATACAAAGTCACACTTTAAAAATGTTTCATTTAATAATAACTTTGTAAAAGCTGTCAAGAAAAAAATTACACCATATCATTTTTGTCCCCATAAAATTAAAGAAATAGCTAATTTTATGGAGACAAAAATTATACGGTGCTAATTAGCTAAAGCAACTAGTAAGAATGCTGAGTGAAGCACACAGATCCAAATGCTGGGAATCAAATTTCAGAACACATCTTTCAAAAGAGTGGCCAGGTGGGGAGCAATAAATGATAGATGGTTCTGTTGAGTGTAGTTATTGCCAAGCATCTGGCCATTTAGGTTACTTGGGCATTTAATTTAATTTCAATATACATAGTGAAAATATTTTTATTTTACAATATGTTTAAAATTATATATATATATGTTTTTAAATTGAAGACTATTTTCTTAAAATAAAAATAAGGTACATTTATTAATGTGTCATATTTATTACTTTGCTTTAATATAAGGATTATTATATATTAAACTCATAAAAGTACTTTCAATTATTATTTTTTGCATAGAAGGAAAAATCTCACATGAAGGAGTTTTTTAAAAAAAAATCATTAAGTGTAGTTTTATTGCCTTCAGATATATGTCTCAAAACCAGAAATGCAACATAAACCTAAAGCCTCAATAGTTTGTGTTTTACAAAATTCTATTACCATTTATACAACATTGACATTTGAAAGGTTTAGCAATTCCATGAGCGCTATTATTATTCAAAGTAACCCAAAAGACACTCGCCCAACTTTTCTTATTGGCCCAAAAAGCTTTTCAAAAATTATGTCTAAAAAAGCTTCTTATACATTACCATGCAAAAGACAATATTAAATGCATTAATAACTGAAAAAAAACATTTCTGTAAGTTGGTTTAACCTGCATGACATAAAAACCATGACAGAAACATTTTATATGAAAAAGCATATAGGATATTTCATTGTATTTCAAATAATTTATGCATTTATCTCAATTAAGACACCATTGTTTCAAAAATCTTGAAAATTTGATTTAGAATTTTTTTTCATACTAATGTAAAATGTTACTTAAGAATCTCTTCCATCACTTTTTAAAAATATCTAATTTGGACTAAAGTCCATGTTACCTAAAATAACTGTCTCAGTCTCTGGAGTTTTCTTTATGTAACTTTAATTGTATATTTCCTAATAAAATATGTTTTATATAGATAAAGATTGTTAACTATTAAAACATTTCAGGAAAGTATTAAAGAATCTTTTACTTCAAGTTTCAAGGAAAGTATTTCAAAATCAGTTTCTTCAGAAATAAGTACATAATTTAAATGAATATTTAGAACTCAAAGATTTCTGCTTCATTTGGGATAATATACTTTTAAATAAATATTCATCACAAACTAAAGGTCAAAATTATATTACTTTTTCTAAAAATGTGTATTTAAAATTGGTTATTTATTACAATATAATTTAAAAACATCGAATTGAAAACTGAAAAAAATTAAGATTTTTAAAATGTATATTGTTTGTCATTTTATTAGCGCACTCGAAATGACTATAAAATTGTAATAGTCTGAAATAACAAAATGAAAGAGTTAAGAAAAAATTCTTAAGCTAAAATGCACATTATCAAAAAAAACTTAATGGATGCAAGGCCAGGTGGTAAACATTCTGCCTTCTAAATTTAAAGTAAACGAACTATGTTTCTTCCATTTTCAATTTATTAGCTTCTGCTCCTGCTGTTACATAAATCATTTTTGCACAGGTAACATCTATTCCTTATGAATCCATGTATTTAATATATAAAAGATATATTGAGTGTTTCTGTACAAGCAGTTATGTGGGATATAGGAGCACAAATATTTGACAAAGATGCGGTCTTAGTTTTCATATTTGGAGAGGATTAACAGAATTAACACTGATGAGATGAATTATCTAAATAGTATAAGTAATAAACAAAAAAGTTGTGATAATCAGAGAAAAAATGTGAATTGTGACACTGTGGAGGAAATTAGAAGAGTATTCACAGACGTGGCATTTGAGTTGACCTTTGAATGATGAGTTGGTTGAAAAGAAACAGCTGGAGAAAGGCACTGGAGCACGAAGAATGACATGAGTAACAAGCGAGAGGGGCATTGTGGGTAAGTAAGATGGTAAGGTGCTGGGAAATGAGACAGTATATGGACACCTCATTTTAGTGGGTTTTTAGAGATTTAAAATACTGGCCACCAGAATATATAATATATATTATATTATATATAATATAATATATAATATATATATATATATATTTTTTTTTTTTTTGAGTTGAAGTCTCACTCTGTCGCCCAGACTGGAGTGCAGTGGCCGCTCCCGGCCACCGCAGCCTCGACCTGCTGGGCTCCGGCGATCCTTCCGCCTCAGCCTTCCGAGTAGCCGGAATTACAGGCATGCGCTGCCACGCCCGGCTGATTTTTTAATTTATTGTAGAGATGAGGTCTCGCTGCCCAGGCGGGTCTCGAACTCACGGGCTCAGGCAATCCACTCACCTCAGCCTCCCAAAGGCGCGGGATTACAGGCTGAACCACCGAGCCCAGCTCAGAATATATTTTAATAAGGAGTTTCCAAATATTTTTGAACAAGAAAGATGTTAGGAGAGATAAGCAGACCTGTTTTAATAAGAACTGGTACTAGTTATGAATGGTTTGTAGGTGGAATATCAAAAACAGAAAATCAGTCACTGGTTTTATTTTATTAATTTTTAAGAAAGCATAGTTTGAATATCTTTGATATATTAATAATTCTACTTTAGAAGAAAATCTACACATGCACAAACACAATTTAGGAAAGAAAGAGTTCTTTAGTATCTCTATATATTTCATGTGATTAATTTAGTGATTCAGTAAAAAAAATATAGCACTCGTTTTTTTTTACTAGTTTTGTGAACTATTACTTAGGTTGTAAAAGTTGGTCATTCTCAATGACATCTGTTTTAGTGCTTTTAAAAAAAAATCTCTAATCAGTTCTCTAGTGAAATAAAGATGCAAATTAGGAAGAAAAGTATTTAATTCAGTAGCAGCTGTATTTCATCACATTGTTCACAGATGGGATGCAAACAGCAACAAGACAACTAATCAGTAGTTTGGTGAGAAAGTCATATACATCTTAAAATTCTCTAAATATTTTCTCAGACTGGTTTCAGAACTTCTTTTAAACTTTATCATCTTGATTGTCAAAGACCCAAATTTAGCCATCAAGCTTATTTTTAGTTGAAAATTTATCAGTTTAAATGAATGTTATATAATTTTAATGTCATTTATTTAAAAGAAAACACTGTTTATTGATTACTTAAGGGCATAAAACAATAGATTTATTTAACTATTATCAAACCATTTTACTAATTCCACATTGGGATAATGATAATTGTAGATTGTGCATCCTACTTTCTTTGTGAAAGCAGATCTCACCAAACCACATAACTTGGTTACAGACTTGTCAACCATCCCTATTCTTCTGCCATATAAATTTTTAGCTGAAATATTATCTTATGATATAATAAAAGAAGGAACTTAGTTATGAAACATACTTGACAAATATTGACAAAAGTAGAGTTGTATACTACAGTTTTTCTTTTACCCTCTTTTTTACTGTTCTTTTAGCCTTGTTCTTATTATCTATCTGTCTGTCTATCTATCTATCTGTCGTCTGTCTATCTATTTATTATTTATTTATTTTAGACTTGTGGAATACAAGTGAGGGTTTGCTACATAAGTAAGTTGCATATATGCGAAGCTTGGGCTTTAAGTTGACCCTCACTCCACCTGGTAGTGGGTCAGCTACCCATTGTTTTGTCGCATGCCCCCTTCCCTCTTTCTTTCTGTCTTCCCAGTCCCTAGCAACTGCTGATCCCATCCTTATGCTAATGGGACTAGTGTTCAGGGCCCACCTTTGAGTGAGAACCTGCAGCAGGCCTTTGTTTCTGTGATAGTTTACTTAGTATGATGGTCTCAAATGCATTCAAGTTACTGCAAAGAACATGACATGTTCTTTATGGCTATGTAAATACTCCATCATGTATATGTGTCACATTTTCTTTACCTACTCCACTTTCAATGTACAACAGAGTTGGTTGCATATTTTTTTCAAATTGTGAGCAGTGCAGCAATGCACATGTGTGTGCAGGTGTCTTTTTTGTAGAGTAATTCATGTTCCTCTGGTTATATTCCCAGGAGAGGGATTGTTGGATCATATGGAAGTTCAACTTTTAGTTCTTTTGGAAATTGCCACATTGCTTTCCATAGAGGATGAAATAGCTTACATTCCCATCGACAGTGTAAAAGCATTTTCTTTTCTTCCCAGCAGTTCCAGTCCCTGTTGTTTTTGCTTTATTAATGAGACCCCATCCTTACCAAAGTTTGGTGGTATCTCATTGTAGTTTTATTTCTCTAATAATTAGTGAGGCTGAGCATTTTTTCATGTGTCTACTGGCAGTTTGTAAGTCATTCTTTGACGTGATTGTTCATGTCCTTTGCCCACATTCATCGGGGTTGTTTGTTTCTTCTTTCACTTTGAATTCCTTGTAGACCCTAGATGCCACGCTTTTGTCAGATGCATAACTGGCAAATATTTTTTTCCCATTCGTTGGGTTGTTTTTTTGCTTTCTTGATTCTGTGTCGCCAACCTCCAGACTGTGGACCAGAAACAGTCTATGACCTGTTAGGAACTGGATTGCACAACAGAAGGTGAGTAGAAGGCAAACTTTACCTCCTGTCAGATCAGCAGCATCCCCACTCATTATTTCATTTACCACTTCCCTCTGTGCATCTTTTTTTAAATGGCGAATTGTATAATTGTTTTCTTATATATTACAATATAATAATAACATAGAATGCACTATAAATGTTATACACTTGAATCATTCTGAAACCTGGAAAAATCGTCTTCCATGAAACCAGTTCCTGATGCCAAGAAAGTTAGGAACCACTGGTCTTGATAGTTTATTTTGCTATGCAAAAGCTTTATCATTTGGTGAGGTATCACCTATCTATCTTAGCTTTTGTAGAGTTTGTTTTGGGGACTTGGTCATGAATTCATTGCTTACTCTGATGTACAGAAGTGTGTTTCCTAAGTTTACTTCTAGAGTTCTTTTTAGTTTGATGGTTTGCATTTAGGCCCTTGATCCATTTTGAGTTGATTTTTGTATATGGTAATAGGTAAGTATTCAATTTTATTCTTCTGTATGTGACTAGCCAGTTAACACCGCACCACTTGCCAAATATAGTCTCCTTTCCCCAATGGTTGTAATTTATGTCAAAGATGAGTTGGTTCAGGGACCGTGCTTTTACTTCCACAGTTTCTGTCCTATTCTATTGGTCAATGTGCCTATATCTGTACCAGTGCCATGCTCTCTTGGTTACTATAGCCTTGAAATCAAGTTTAAAGTCTTGAAGTGTGATACCTCCCACTTTGTTCCTTTTGCTGAGGATGGTGTTGGCTACTCGTGCTCCTTTTTATTTCCATATAAATTTGTGTATTATCACATCAAAGTTTATGAAAAATTATGTTAGTAATTTGCATTGAATCTGTAGACCGCCTTGGGTAGGGTGGACCTCTTGAAAATATTGATTCTTTCAATTCATAAGCATAGGATGTTTTTCCATTTGTTTGTATCATCCTTTTTATATTTTATTTATTTATTTTAGACCAGTGTTTAGTAATTCTCATTGCAAAGGTCTTTCATTTCTCTGGTCAGGTGGAGCCAAGGTATTATTTATTTGTTTGTTTATTTATTTATTTAGTGGCTATTGTAAATGGGATTGTGTTTTGTATTGGATTCTCCACCTGCTTGTAGTTGGTGTATAGAAATGCAGCTGTCTTTTGCACATAGCTTTTGTAACTCAAGACTATACCAAAGTCATTTATCAATGTGAAGAGGTTTTTGACAGACTCTCTAGGACTTTCTAGGTATAGGATTATATAATCTGCAAAGAGGGATAGCATCATTTCCTGATTTCTTATTTGTATAACCCTGATTTCCTTTTCTTGCCTGATTGCTCTGGCTAAGACTTCCAGCACTATGTTAAAGAAGAGGGTTTAGAGTAGTCAACCTTTTCTTGTTACAGTTCTTAGGAGAAATGCTCCACCTTCTTCCCATTAAGCAAAATGTTGGCAGCAGGTTTATCATAGATGACTCTTATTGTTTTCAGGAAAGTTCCTTCTATGCCTAGGAATTGGAGGGTTTTTATCAAGATAGGATGCTGAATTTTTTTAATGTTATTTCTGTGTCTACTCAGATAATCATGTGGTACTTCATTTTACCTTTGTTAATATGCTGAATTAGGTTTATGGTCTTGTAGATGTTGAACTAACCCTGCTTCCTGGGAATAAAACCCACCTGGTCATAATGAGTCATCCTTGAGACGTGTTGCCAGATCCAATTTGTCAGAATCTGCTTTTTCTGATAACAGAATAGCTACCTCTCCTCTTTTTTGCATTCCATTTGAATGAAAGGTCAATTTCTAACCTTTTACTTTGAGGCTGTGTGTGTCCAGTGTGATGGGTTTTCTGGAGGCAGCAGAATGTTGAATCATGTTTCTTTACCTTGTTTTCCACTCTGTTCCTCTTGAGTGGCACATTCAGTTCATTCACATTCAAATTAATAATTGAAATGTGAGAGTTTATCTCTTTCATAAGGCTCTTAGGGGGTTGCTTGCTTCCCTTTTACTTTTGTATATATGTGTATATTTTCATTTCTGTGAATGATCTATGTGCTCTGTTAACTCTGTACTTGCCTATACTTTTGTGCTGGATGTCACCGTTCTTTTGTTTCTGTGTTCAACACCTTTTTTATCACTTTATGAAGGGCTGGTCTAGAGGTAGCATATTCGCTTAGGGATTGGATGTCTGGACGGTTTTCAGTTCTCCATTACTTAGCAGGCCTAGCTGGGCAAGGTAAGAAATTCTTGGGTGGAATTGCTTATTTTGAGAATGTCAAAGATAGGAATCTAGTTCTTTTGACTGGAAGTGTTTCTGCTGAGAAGTCTGGTGCAATTCTGATGAATCATCCCTGGTAGGTGATCTGACCTTTCTCTTTAGACTTTTTCTTTCATGATTACTTTGTGGAGGCAGATTATTATGTCTTAAGAATGGTCTTCTCATGTAATACCTTTCATGGTTCTCTGAATCTCTTATCTTTTGTATGAATGGTCACCTCTCTAGAAAGATGTGAGAAATTTTCTTGCATGACCTCATGAAATTCCTGTTCCACGGTGTTCTCAATTTCCCCTTCTCCTTTAGGGGTACCAATCAGGAATATATTTGGTTTCTTTATATAGTCCCACACCTCTTGAAGGCTTTGCTCATTCTTTCTGAGACATTTTTCTATGTTTTTGACAGCCTTAGTTACTTTCATATTTTGGTCTTTAAGCTCTGAGATTCTTGTTTACTCTGTCTGATTGATCCTGTTCTCTATACCTGTTATTGGACTTTGAAATTCCAGGAGGAAGTGCTTCATTTTCAGGATTTCAAAATGGGCTTTCTAATACTGGTCTATTCCTCTTTTACTTCTTGCAGAACTTGGGTGAGTTTCACTTCTGGTTTCTCATGAATTTCTTTATCCATTTTAGCCATTCAGCCCTTGAATTCTGTGGTTATTATCTGAACAGGTCATACTGATGTCTTCCAGGTTTGGGCATTGATAGCTGCTTTTTTGAATGCTATTTCTTTTAAGACTTTGAGGATTCCCCTGTTTTTTTTTTTTTTTTTCCATTAATTCGTTCTCATCTGTGAAAGCAACTATTTCCTCTTTATTGCTCTTCTTTTGTCTTGCTGTTTTTTAGCTAGTTGATGTCTTGCTATCTTAGGGTCTTTCCTGTCATTCAATATACATCACCTCAGAAGAGAGAGGGGTATTTATTTCTGCTCCATGCTCTGCCTTGAAAATCACTTTCTACTGCAGAATGTTTCCTGCTGTCTGACTGGTAAGGCTGCTTTTTAACCTCTGTTTTGAACACTGTGCAGGAATCAAGTGGGAGGATGGGAACCTGGCTGCTGTTCATGGTTGGCAGCCCAGAAACCTTCCCACCAGACATTCCAGGTGTCTTTCATTGTCCTCTCTTCCTGTTGAAGTCTGGCTCAACTTTTGAACAAGAGCAAGTGTCGTGCCATAGAGAAATTTGCCCTGTGAGCATGCGAGGCAGGCAGGAAATACTTTCTGATGTGGAGATAGGGGCAGGCCTCCAGATGCTGGTGGTGGACACCAAGTGGGTGCAATTGTAAGGTGAGCTTTCCCAGCCTGAGAGCTGGTGCTGGACTCTGCCAGTGGGAGGTGTGCATGTGCTCAGTTCAGTGCATGGGTGCATTCATCGCTCCACATGGTCTTTGGTTGCCGACACTGTGCCCTGATTATCCTGCATGAGGGCAATGGTCCACATGTGGCTGGAAGAAGGGAATGAACCCAGAGCCTATCAGGATCACTCACCATCTCTTGCACACAGGGGAGGGCTGCAGTTCCTATGTGAGCCTGGCACATAGCAAGGAATCGGGTGCCCAGATTCCAGCATCTGTCATCCTGGCACATTGCTCCCTGGTCTTTATGTGTTCAAAGAGTATTCTGGGGGTGCAGAGTGCTTCACCTATCCAAAACTGTTCAAGTTGTCTGCATTTATCAGCAGCCTGGTCTAGACTCTCTGTTTTGCTCAATGAGAGAGGCACAAGTCTGCTGCTCCATCATGACCATCTTGAATCGAAAGCCCTTTTAAACTTTATCTTGATGATCCTGGTCACTTATACATGTTTATTGAGTTCTATTCTTTGTCTATCCTGTTAGGTTTCTTGACTGCCCCTCTTCTTTTGTTTCTGCAATTACTTTCATCAACTTACACACACACACACACACACACACACACACACACACACACACACACACTCACACACACACACACACACACACACACACATACACACACACACATTTTTGTGTGGAAGTTACAACGGACTTTATATTTTAAAAAAAGATTGTTTGGCAGAAATTTGTATTCAATTTGAGCTAAAATTGTATTTTACTGTTTTAATTTTGGAGTACTTCACAAATGCATGCTAATTTGGAGAAAATGGATGACTTTGCCAAAAGGTAGCATAAGCTAAAACCTGATATGTAGCAAATGAACTGTAATGTACTTATTAATTCAATATTTCATATGGATATTGAAATGTTTAACAGCATTTTTTATTTTCTTCATCTTAGAGACAATCATTTTCTCACTCAGGCTGGAGTGCAGTAGCACGATCAGAGCTCACTACAACCTCAAACTCTTGAAATCAAGGGTTTCTCCTGTCTCATCTTCTCAATCTTCTGGGATTGTAAACTGCTGTGCCTGGTTCAATAGCACTTTTCTATAGAAAAATCTAGGTAAATAAACATTTACACATTTTTAAAGTGAACCATCTTGAATAAATTCTTGAATAAAATAAAACTTTTCTTTTTGTCTGTTCTTTCTTTTTTGTTCCAATTATATTTTATACCAATGTATTCTAAAAATTCCATACATAGTGTTTACTTTATTTTTCTATTCCCTTTTCAATTCACACCACTAATCATACTATCTTATCAGTGACATCTAATATTGACACATTTAATGTCCACTTCCCAGTTGTTAATTTAAATTCTCAAGACTATTTGATACTCTGTACTTAACACTACTATATAAACACTTCTATATTTATAGAAAATTTTCTTCACTTTATTCCCGAAGTGATCCATTACCCTACTTTCTCCTTCTTATTTTACTGGCCACTCCTTCTCCATCTGCTTTTCTGATTTTTTCTCTCCTCTCATTCTGAATACAAAATGTTGGATTGTCTCCAGGCTTTGTATTCAACTATGCGTGTGGTTTTTCTTTCTAAGTAAACTTATTCTCTAGCTATCTGGCTTAAACAAGAACCTTGACCTCTCCACTGAGTTCTAGATTGATACAGTAAATGGTGTACTTAATCTATTTATTTGAATTGTAAAAATATATTTATTTCCTGTGGGAAGGCAAATGGCAGTAGCAGAAAACTGTCAGGGGAAGGGGGTTGGGACTGGCAGTTGGGGGAAGCTTCTAGGGGAGGGTGGGGCATGCCTCATCAACAAGGGTACATGCATGATCAAAGTTTGTACACCTAGCCCTGAATTGTACCCCACATCTTTATAATAAATAAATAAATTAATTAATATATATTTATTTATTTCAAATTTAACATTTTTATATATGCTCTTGATATGTTTAATTTGAGTACTTCCCCATCACTTGATTCCTCTGTAGTTTTCTTTTTCTTTTTTTTTTTTTTTTTGAGTTGGAGTCTCACTCTGTCACCCAGACTGGAGTATAGTGGCATGCTCCCAGCCACCGCAGCCTCAACCTGCTGGGCTCCGGCGATCCTTCCACCTCAGCCTTCCAAGTGGCTGGAACGGCAGGCGTGCATGCCTGGCTAATTTTATATTTTACTGTGGTGATGAGGTCTGGCCAAGTTGCCCAGGCGGGTCTTGAACTCGCGGGCTCAGGCAATCCACTCACCTCAGACTCCCAAAGTGATGACATTACAGGCTGAGCCACCAAGCCCGACTCTATAGTGCTCTTTATCTTAGTAAAGAGCAATACTAATACTAATACAATTGTCATATTCGTATATCTTGATTTATATATTATTTCGTTCTTACCTTCAATCTATAAGAATATTTGTTGATGAATATATTCAATACATATTCAAAGCTTCATCACTTTTCATTATTCATTCCAGCTCTACGTCTATTCTGCTACCATTTACTCAATATCTTCCTAACTGATGACATATTTTGCTCTTAAGCATTGATTAAAGTTATCTTTAAATCTAATTTTAAGAATGTCTTACTCAAAATCTATTAAAACTTCAAATCACACTTAGAAAAAAACCCCAAATTTATTACCATGTTTAGCTAAATTTAACACAAATATTTCACTTTTTGAAGGTATTGTAAATTATATGTATTTTTAATTCTCTTTATAAATGCTCAGTGCTAAATTTTTTAAATGTGGTTGGTTTTTTTATTGACATTGCATTGTTTCCTGTAACAATGAAGAATAGATAAATAAATTTTATTTCTATGTTTAATGATCCCCTTGATTTTATAATGTCAATCATGTCTTCTGTGAACATATAGTGTGTTATTTCTTTGATTCTATTAAATAACCTTGTCTTTCTTTTTTCTTCCTTAGTAATTGGTCCAATATTCCTACTAGGAGAAGTGAAGGAAGTTTTGGTTTTTTTACTCCATATCTTGTAAATAAAGGGTTTTACCTGTTTCTGTTAGGAATAATGTGAATTGTAGCTTTTTATAGAAGGTTTTTTTCAGACTGAAGATGTAATCTTAGATTTATAGCTTGCTGAGTTTTTAACCAATAATAAATATAAAATTTTGTAACATGATTTTCCATGTATTACTTTTTTTTTTCTTTTTTTTTTTTTTTTGAGTTGGAGTCTCACTCTGTCGCCCAGACTGGAGTGCAGTGGCCGCTCCCGGCCACCGCAGCCTCGACCTGCTGGGCTCTGGCGATCCTTCCACCTCAGCCTTCCAAGTAGCCGGAATTACACACATGCACTACCATGCCCGGCTGATTTTTTTATTTATTGTAGAGATGAGGTCTCCCTGCCCAGGCGGGTCTCGAACCCGCGGGCTCAGGCAATCCACTTACCTCAGCCTCCCAAAGGCACGGTATTTTTTCTTTTGACTTATGATGATGGGCTGCATTGACTGATTTTCAAATATTATTTCTATCTTGAATCTCCAGAATAAACCCTACATAATTATGTTGTATTAATATTTTAAGTACTGTTAGAATTGACTTGATATTTTTGAGAACTTTTATGAATATGATCATAAGGAATATTGATCTATTGCTTTATTTTGTACTTTCTGTATCTGGCTTTGGCATGAGAGTTATTCAAACCTCATAAAATATACTTAGAAATATTCCATTCTATTTTACTTTTTTTTGAGTTGGAGTCTCACTCTGTCGTCCAGACTGGAGTGCAGTGGCCGCTCCCGGCAACCGCAGCCTCGACCTGCTGGGCTCCGGCAATCCTTCCACCTCAGCCTTCCGAGTAGCCAGAATTACAGGCACGCACCACCACGCCAGACTGATTTTTTGATTTATTGTAGAGATGAGGTCTCGCCAAGTTGCCCAGGTGGGTCTCGAACCCTCAGCTCAGGCAATCCACTCACCTCGGCCTCCCAAAGCTCTGGGATTACAGGTTGAGCCACCGATCCCGGCCTATTTTACTTTGTAAAGAAGGTTTTGTAAATGAAGTATAGTTTCTTCTTAAAATATTTGGTAGAATTCAGCAGTAATACTATTTAGAAAATATATAGACATAGATACATTTACAGAACTATATCTAACCCTAAATATGTAACCTTAAATTACAATTTTTTAATAGCAATAATTTCTTCCTATTATCTACTGGAATTTGGGTGAGTTGTAGTCTTCATTCATTGTAATTTTTATTTATTGGGGAATTGCTCTGTTTTCATATAAGTACATAGACTTTTTGTAGCATTCATTTGTTATTACTTAACATCTGTGTGGTCTTTAGTGAGTGGCATTACTTACTTCATTCAAAATATTAATAATTATCTCTTTTCTCCCCCTGGCTGACTTGCTAAGGATTTATCAGTTTTATTTATTTTTTGAAAGACCAGAAGCTGTTTTGATTTATTTCCTCTATTCTTGCTTCTATTTTCAAACTTACTGAAATATATTCTAATCCTTATCATTTTCTTTATTTTTATGTTTATTCTTCTTTATCTAGTTTTGTAATGTGAATTTTTATTGTTTATATTTAATGTAGCTTTTTAGTATTGTAAACAATGGTTGTAGTTGTATTCTAATTTTGATGTTTTGTATTTTCATTTTATTTTAGTCAAGATTATTTTCTTGTATTTTGAGAGTTATTCTTTAACCCATGATTTATTTAGAAAAGGGGGGACACACCTCATAAATAAGGGTATCTGTATAATGAACATTTGTATACCTAACCCTGAATTGCACCCCACATCTTCAAAATAAAAAATAAAAGTTTAACTTCAACATATTTTGAAGTTTTACTGTAACTCTTCTGTACTATATTTATAGTTTAATTGCATAATGAACAGAGAATACATTCTATATGATTTAACTCAAAAATTATTAGTGTTTGTTTTTTGAATACAGAAATGGCCTAATTTGGTGAATGTTTCATGTACACTTGAAAAAAATGTGGGCTGGCAGTGGCTCAGCCTGTAATCCCAGAGCTTTGAGAGACCGAGGTGAGTGAATTGCCCCAGCCCGCGTGTTCGAGACCCACCCAGGCAACTTGGCGAGACCTCATTTCTAAAATAAACCAAAAATTAGCCGGGCATGGTGGTGCATGCCTGTAATTCCAGCTACTTAGAAGGCTGAGGCAGAAGGATTGTCAGAGCCCAGCAGGTCGAGCCTGCGGTGGCCGGAAGCGGCTACTGCACTCCAGTCTGGGCAACAGAGTGAGACTCCAACTCAAAACAAAAAAAGAAAAAAATGTGCACTTTGATGTTATTGAGTGTTTTCTAAATCGAAATTATATCCAGCTGACTGATTTTTTTCAGTTTTTCTATATCTATGATGCAAATATGTCTGCTCTTTCTGCTACTGAGAGATTAGTGTTGATATTTCTGATTTTGGATGCATTGCTCTGTGTGTGTGTGTGTGTCTGTCTGTCTCTGTGTATCTGTCTCTATCTCTCTTTTGGAGTTTGCTTTATGTATTTTGAGGCTATGTTGTTTGGTGCATATACAAGCACACTTGTTATGTCTTCTTAATGAATTGATCCTTGTATTGTTATGCAATAATATTCTTTATGCCTGGAAGTGTTATTTGCTCTGAAGTCTTTATCAGTTATTAATATAGTCACTTCTGTCTTCTTTAGATGTTTTATTTACATTATATAAGTTTTTAGATGCTTTTATGTTTAAATTACATAAACTATATTTGAAATTAGTTTCTTGTATGCAGCATATTGTTAAATAATGTTTTTATTCTTTCAAAGAGCTATTTTTAATTGATATATTGGAAAATATATTTAATATAATTATTGACATTAAAAATTTAAGTTTATCTTTTATTATTTTTTTCTTTGTTCCTTTTATGGTTGGTCCTCTGTTCTTCTATTCTTCCTCATAGTTGGTTGATAGAACTTTATTTTAATTACATATTGAGTTATTGCTTATATACCTTTGTGTATATTTAAGTAGTTATTCTAAAGATTACAATAACCTGGGCTCGGTGGCTCAGCCTGTAATCCCGCGCCTTTGGGAGGCTGAGGTGAGTGGATTGCCTGAGCCCGCGGGTTCGAGATCCGCCTGGGCAGGCGAGACCTCACCTCTACAATAAATGAAAAATTAGCTGGGTGTGGTAGCACGCGCCTGTAGTTCCAGCTACTTGGAAGGCTGAGGTGGAGGGATCGCCGGAGCCCAGTGGGTCGAGGCTGCAGTGGCCAGGAGTGGCCACTGCACTCCAGTCTGGGTGACAGAGTGAGACTACAACTCAAAAAAAAAAAAAAAGAAAATACAATATAATGCATATTTATAGTTTATAATTTATATTTTACTAGATCAAATGGAAAATAGGAAATTGAAAAAAAAATATATAGGACTTTTTACCTAAACTCTAAAATGTTTGTACTATGTATTACATCTTCATACATGTAAGTTCTACCAGCAAATGCTGTGTTTTTGCTTTTAAGTAATTTACTTATAAAATTAAAAAGAAAAAATACATTAATTTATCCAGTTATTTATCATTCTTGCTATCCTTTTGTAGTTCCTCCTGGTCCAAATTGTCTTCTACCAGCTTTTCACTGTGTAAGAATTTTTTTTTTTCCAATTCCTGTATAGCTAGTATAGGAACTATTAATTTTCTTGGATTTCTTTTTATATGATAGTATCTTTATTTTACTTTAACTCCTGAAGGATATACCATATACAGAAAAATCCATGGACAATACTGTTTTTTCAATTTCTAAAACATCATATTCTACTTCTATTCTTCATGATTTGTGATGAGAAATCAGCCATTTGAATTGGTGTTTTCTAATCTTTAATGTTTCTTCCTCCTGCTTCTGATTACTAATTTTGCACAAATTAATTTAAGACTTTTAAATAATTCTGTTTTCTGGGAAGATTTTATTTTATATTTGCTTTTTTTTTCTTTTGTGTTTACATTGTTCTTTCTTTCTAATATTATCAGTCTACATTAAATTTCTACCAATTACTGATTACACATTTATATATAATACTGAGATATGAAAGTTTTGGAGGCTCTGTGTACCTGGTTGTGGCTTAACACCCGTAGAGTTTCATTTTATGGCAAGTAATTACAAAACTGTGAGAAACAAAAGCCTATAAAAGAAGCCACAGTAAATACTTAAAAGTGTACTAAAAACCAATGATTCCCCCCCCCATAGTGATGGAATGCAGTGGCAACAGTGTGACCAATACAGATTAAAAAGGAGAAAAACAAAAAACAAAAAAACTGAAAGTAGTCCTTAAAATTTGAAGAAAATGATAATGTTTGGAATAATTTAGAACTTGGCTAAAGCAACTTGATATAAGTCCCTGTTGTTGAATAAAGGGGAAAAAATAAATCTGTCCATGGGAACACTACAATTTGAGTTATAGACAGCCTTAGATGAAAATAGTAGAGAGAAAAAAAATAAGCCTAGCACAATTTTAAGTTCTAAATAGAACTGCATGTATACACACAGGACAATAAAAATAATATTTAAGCAAAAATATTGAACAACACCTTATTGAATACTTATTACTTATTAATAAGTATTAATATTATATTATATTATATTATAATATTATATAATATATTATATATTATATATTATATTATAATATATTATATAATATATTATATAATATATAATATATTATATTATAATAACTTATATTAATACTTAATACTGCCCAGGAAATATGTAGGTAAAAGACAAAAGTCTAATAATGAAAAAAAATTCCAACTTTTCTTGAAACATATTCAAGTGGGAACAGAAAATAAATAAAAATGAAGATAGATATTGGGGTTGAGGGGTTATATGAAAGTGATTGGTAAATTTGAAGACTACAACAATAATCCTGGCAAGAAAAAAAAAAAAAAGATACTCACATCAGGGTAAAAGCAGTGGTGGCACAGTGAAGAGAACATTTGAAATCTGTATATATTTTAGAGATAGAAATCTTATGATATCATAGATGAATTAGTTGTAGATGTTAAATAAAGTGAAGGATTCAAAATGCTGCTAAAGAGTTTGCTTAATTACTTGGAAAGTGAGAGCTGTTATAAGAGTAGATACAGAGGACTGACCAAATTGTTTCTCTGTTGATGATAAGAGGCTCTGTTGTTATGTACATACATGTCTAAGATTGTTATAGGTTTTTGATGAATCAACTAATTCACTTTGAGTGAATAAATTCATTCAAATTCATTTCTAAATGAGTCTTTAATCACTGGTAATTTTTATTCTGAAATTTATATTCTGATATTAGCATAGCCACTGTGCTTTATTTTCATTATTGTTGACACAGTGTATTTTATCCCACTCTTTCACTTTAATCTGCTTTTGTATTTATACATAAAATAAAATTTTTTTTAGCCAGGCTCGGTGGCTCAGCCTGTAATCCCGCGCCTTTGGGAGGCTGAGGTGAGTGGATTGCCTGAGCCCACGGGTTCGAGACCCGCCTGGGCAGGCGAGACCTCATCTCTACAATAAATCAAAAATCAGCCGGGCGTGGTAGCGCATGCCTATAATTCCGGCTACTTGGAAGGCTGAGGAGGAAGGATCGCCGGAGCCCAGCAGGTCGAGGCTTCGGTGGCCGGGAGCGGCCACTGCACACCAGTCTGGGCGACAGAGTGAGACTCCAACTCAAAAAAAATAAATAAATAAAACAAATAAAATAAAATTTTATGTAGCAGTATACAGATGAGATTGTTGTACCAGAAAGTAAAGAAACAGGGTCAAAGTTTGCAGAAGAAGTGGAGTCAGGAAAATATCTAAGAGAAGGAAAATAACAGCATGTGTGAGTGTTTGTATGAAGAAGAAAATAGTCCAGAAGAGAGAAGAAATAAGATACAGAGAGAGAAAATTTTCTCACATAGATAAAATGTATGGGATCTCCTGCACATGTAGAATGGCTATATTAGATAGTAAAATGGACAGTTTCATAGTTTCAGCAAAAACAGCACTGTATATGAATAAAGATGGAGGTGATATGAGAAGTTAGTGGATTTATTTTCTTGAAGTAGGAAACATATTCATCTGCTGAGGATAATGGTGAGAAGGTGTTATTGGAGGGTAAAAGAGAGAACAGAGTAGAATTATTTTCTAAGAAAGCAAAAAGACTGAAAAAAAATGAGGAAAATCAAAATAAGATGGTTAGGAAAAAAATGAGGGCTCATTTGAGGAGATTGTAATTAAAAGTTGTGTCAATAAGCATGTTAAGTTTTACTTAGTACCCTGGTGTGCATATATAAAGAGAATGGGATAAAGATTCTTAATCTAAGAATACTAAATGCTGTATCTAGCTTCTTTATACTATTTAATTGAATTCCATCAAAAAAGCAAAAGGGGAGATAAGAAGCAGGTTTGAAAGACCCATAAAATGTCACAAAACCTCCTTCAGTTTTCTTCATATTTAATACTTAATGTAAAATTTCAAGTCAAAGCCTGTCACATGCATAGATAATAACTTCTATGATAAAAACATAACTTATCTCTTTTAGCCACTAACACAATTTACTCTAATTCTATCATAAGTAATACACTTTCTAAATGTAAGTGTTGAAATGTTTTATCCTATCCTGAAGTTCTAGAGAAACGGTGAAAAAATTCCATACTGAACTTACTGGAAAAGCAAATGTAGTGCTTACCATATTATATGCATCTCCTTGTTAAATAAATTTTGTATCTATTTATTAAACTCTTCTATGTAAGATACATAAGAGTATAATTTTTGTGTAGTATTTCTGTCCTCTGTCCTCATTACTCTCCAATGTAGCATGTAGGTGTGATTTGCAATATTAATGCTTTAAATCACTAGAAATTATGAGATACGTTAAAGTTCTGTTTTGGAAAATTTACATAAAATGTTACACAGTGAGGTAATATACATAAAGCCTTCTATAGTTTAAGCTAGGTAAAATTTATGGAATATTAAAGATTGCATATTCATCCAAGGGAATAAATGCCACATAGGGAACCTCGATATTTCAAATAGGTTGATTCCTGGTCATTAAATTGGCCCCTGATTGTGTTGTTTAATGCCAGCAAACAGTAGTGCTGTAATAAAGGCTGGCTGCCGAGGAAGGGCACTTTCAAAGTCACATAGCATGAACTTATTTTTAATCAAAATCCAAGCAAAAAATTCAGCTATATTTTAATAAATTTCTTATTTTCAAGTCTGTAAGTAAAATCAGAAAGCAACTGTCACGCATTTGGGTATTCTCATAAAAAGCATAAGGTTTCATATGCAAAAATAATAGCAACTCATATATTATCAATTTGCATTTTTAATTATGTCCTGAAATACATACAGAAGCATTAAACAAAAGTGGAGTTACAGCAGAAAATATTTTATAACTGGTTAATCATTAGAAAGATTTAGAAGCAGTTACAACTTTTTTGATCTCCCCAAAACATCAACTTTTTTTATTATCTGAGTTTTATTAATCACCAATATATGCAGTTTGCATGGAATCCTGGATCTTTTGACCTATATCTCTTTTTTCTTTTCTTTTTTCTTTCTTTCTTTTTTTTTTTTTTTTTTTTTTTTTGAGTTGGAGACTCACTCTGTCGCCCAGACTGGAGTGCAGTGGCATGCTCCCGGCCACTGCAGCCTCGACCTTCTGGGCTCCGGTGATTCTTCCGCCTCAGCCTTCCAAATAGCTGGAACTACAGGCGCGCGCTACCACACCCGGCTAATTTTTTGATTTATTGTAGAGATGAGGTCTCGTCAAGTTGCCCAGGTGGGTCTTGGACTCATGGGCTCAGGCAATCCACCCATCTTAGCCTCCCTAAGTATGGGATTACAGGCTGAGTCACCGAGCCCGGCTACCTATATCTCTTGTTTTGGGTCCTAGTCAAAACTTGCAGTTTTTTGGGTCACATGTGAAACAGGTTATTGTATCACAACCAATAAATGATATGTTGCCTCTAAAATCCAGAGGCCCACTAGATGCTATGCCTCTTTTTTGGTTGTATGAGAAACCAGATGCAACAGAAATTTTAATAAGATGGAATGCCCTTGAATTTTTGAGTGGTTTATTTATCACTTTCTGACTCACTAATGTCTTATCAATTCATTTAAACTAATTGATACTTAGTGCTCACGAGGTCCAATCAGCTTAATAGCATGATATCTTGTGAAAGGGAGAGGGAAACAAGGTCCCTGTGGACTAAATTAGAACCAAGAAGTTGACAGTTGATATACCCTTGAGACAGGACAGTGAAAGGAGTATTGATGGCTTGTCAACTAAAAGCAAACCATTCCTGGTGACTACTAATAGGTATATAAACATGCCAGTTCAATAGACAACATACCAGGTAGTAAGAGTATGTTAAATTTCTCAAGCAATGAAACCATCCAGAATGGCAGCTCAATTAGTCACCACATAATTAAGTTTACTATACTTTCTTGTCATTTTCTAAGAGCTATCTGTTTGCTACATAAGCCCAATATACAAGTTGAATGAAGACACCACCTTTGCATCTTTCAAAAGTCCTTGATAGTGGTACTAATATCTCCAATCCATTCAGAAGTACGGTACTGTTTTTGGTTAGCATTTTGGTAGGTGAGAGAAATCCTGGTGGCATTCATTTTGTCTTTTTTCTTTTTGTCAAAAAATCTCTAATTCCACTGGTCAGGAAGTCAATATGGGGATTCTGACAGTGATGGAATATTTTTCTTCCAATTATGTATTCCCAAAATGTAGATATAATCATAGGATGTGTTTGGAAACCCACTAGAACCATTATAAGATGTACCTGACCCAAACCCTTATTGATCCCTTGTCCTATTTAATCCCCTACTCTGACTGAGGGACCCACAGTAACATTTAGAGGATACAGGAATTAGTGTCAGAGTAGAGCCTATAAACATGTTCTCAATACTTCTGTCTATAAAAATTGGGAAAAAATTATGCATTTTCTTTGGTGTGCAGTACATGTCCTCATGGGATACAGATTGTACCTTATCCTTAGGGGTCTGCTGAAACTGGTGTCTATGTTTATGTCTAGAAGTGAAGGTAGGTAGTGGAGTTAAATCCTGAAGATAACAGGCAGGGTTTTGCCTGGAAACTTTCTCAGGGAAGACCCTTACAGATTTTCAAGAAAAGGAGGCCTAACTTTCACAAGAGGGGATGGAAGGGTTACTTATACTCAATGAGAAGACTGAGAGAAATTAAAGATTTCATATTTTTCAGCTTTATTGTCCTTCCTGTATGTCCCCATTTTAATTTTCACTATCCCATTCATTCCCAAACAATGCCCTTATTTTATGAGAAAATACCCTGAGAAAATCAGAACTCTATTTGTATTGTAATTCAAAACTTGCAGGATGAAACTCTGTTTTTGGTTTTCAGAAATTTCGATTCTGAATCTTCCTCAAAATATAAGGATGTATTTGTAGGTGTGGTACCCAATTTTGACCTGAAAAATTGAAGCTCTGAGCTGATTCTTTTCTTTTTCCCCTTTCTTTCTATTAAGTAAATTTATCAACATATTCATTAAAAAATTATCACTGCATCTATACAGACCTTTTGTTCCTTTTCCTTTACTGGGGCATCTCTTTTGTAATATAACAGAATTTTAAATTAGAAATTTTAGCCGGGCTCAGTGGCTCAGCCTGCAATCCCGTGCTTTGGGAGGCTGAGGTGAGTGGGTTGCCCGAGCCCACGGGTTCGAGACATGCCTGGGCAACTTGGCGAGACCTCATCTCTAAAGTAAATTAAAAAAAATTAGCCGGGAGTGGTGGTGCGCACCTGCAGTTCCAGCTACTTAGAAGGCTGAGGCGGAAGGATAGCCGGAGCCCAGCGGGTCGAGGCTGAGGTGGCCGGGAGCGGCCACTGCACTCCAGTCTGGGTGACAGAATGAGACTCTAACTCAAAAAAAAAAAAAAAAAAGTCAGAGTATATGAAGATAAAAATTAAGGTCTATGTATTTCTGCAACAGTGCTCTATTGTTATGTCAGCTTCAGATACATATTACCACATATATGTACTTTATAAAATAATGATAATTTGAACATAGCACCCTACTCAGGTAACATGGGGTATTTGGTATAAACTTTCATGTAATATTAGCAAAACCCACCTGTACTGGATAAAATATTAAAAAATGAGTGATTTGGAAAGATAACCTGCTGTGATTAAATTAAACAGATAGGTTTATAATTAAAACTTTAACTTTCTGGGTTTTTTTTCAGTTTCAGCTTGAAATAGCTGACAAATGGTTTTCAGAGATATCTGATGAAATTTCAGATTTCGGTGATGTGAAACTAAAATCAATTCTTGATAATATTTGTTATGTCTCATATTTTGTTGAAATGTGGACTATCTTAGTCTATTCAGACTGCTATAAACAAAATACCATAAACTGGGTGGCTTATAAACAGTAGAAACATGTTTTTTGCAGTTCTGGAAGCTGGAAGCCTGATATCAGTGTGCCAGCTGGGTTGTGTTCTTATAAGGGTCCTCTCTTGGGTTGCAGGCTGCTTACTTCTTACTGGGACCTTACATGTTGGAAAGAATGACTTAGGAGTTCTCTGAGCCTTGTAATCTCATTTGTGAGGGTTCCACCTTCATGATTTAATTATCACCCAAAGACTCATAATATTATACTGGGGATTTGGATTTCAAAATATACACTTTTGGGGGACACAAACTTTCAGTCCATAATATGCACACTACTTAATAAATGCCAATAACTTATGCTTAAGATCACTCTTTGGTGTAAACTCAAATATTAAGTCACTAGTTTAGTTTTATAGTCTTATAACTATGTAAAGAGTGTTCTTGTAGAGATAATTTGTCAATATTTGTAAAGCATTTAAAAGGCGAATATCACTGGGCTGATTACATATCATTAAAACAGAACCTTGTAAAAATTTAATGACATTAAGTACCAAAAAACAAATTTAATACATGATTTTTAAAAAACTTCGCAAATCACTATCTGTTTTCTAATAAAAGTGATGTTTGAAGAAATAACTTTTTTGAGATTTTTCCTCCATGAAATTTGATAATACATTTTCAAGTTTCTAAAAAATGCACAGCAGAATTTTAAAGAATTTAAAAGAATTTTAAAGAAGATATTCTCAACCAAGGTGTTATATAATAAATAGTCTATACTTGTACTTCCCTAACATGTAATAAACTGGTTTCCTTATGAATATTTAATCATGTCTTATATGTATGCAATAAAACCGAATATGATAAGTCTATGTAGATTCTCTGATTACTTGATAGTGACTCAGGATATATAAAATCAATATATATAAATGTTAAAAAATTGACATTTTTATCAAAAACTTCAAATTAATTTATTTTATTCATAATTATTTAGATGAATATGCTAATTTATCTTATTAATAATTTGTGAGGTTGAGGTTAGGCTAATGTAAAAACAAGAGAGAGAGAGAGAAAGGCACAATTAAAAAAAGGTTATTAAACAAAACTCACTTTGTTATTATTGTCATTTATTAAACAATAGTCCTGAGGTAGGTATTCTAAGTCCAAGAAGAGGGTTTGTTTTGCTTCTAGTGTTCTATAACACTGAGGGGTGACAATAGTCTAAAATAACTTGTCATATATTTCATATTGCTAGAAGAGAAAATTTTGAACATTCTCATCACAAATGATAAATATTTAGATGAATATGCTAATTAACCTGATTTGATTACTGTATGTTGTATAGTTTTGAAACTTACTGTACACATCATAAACATGTACCATTTTTACATGTCAATTTTAAAAAATATTAAAAATATATTTTTAAAGGAAGAGGTTCTGTTTTTTAATTGCTTCTAGTAAATAATTGTTCCATTATTCCCTAAGAAACTGTAGGTCTCTGCTCTAGGGACATGAGAGATTGTCATTAGGAAGGATTTTTATGTAAGAAAGTAAACATGAAATCCCCAAAATAATTCTGCTCTAATTCCATTGGTAGGAAAATAGTCACGCAGTAGAGGCAACTGTAAGGGAAGATAGAAAATGTAGTCTCCAGATAGGTAGTCATGTGCCCACAAAGAAGAAGTTAACCAATCATTCTTTCAAACTTATACTGAACATCTATTCTATACTAACTTCTGTTTGGGACACTATATTAAGTATTGCATTTTGGTGGGATATAAAAATATTCAATAGTTGATCTCTGCCCTACAGGAAAGAAAGAATCAGATTAATTAATGCTAATCAATGAATAGCAAGGGTCACTTGTATAATATCGACATTTATTTCAAAGAAAGAAGGTTTTGTGGAACCTGAACGATCAAGCAAGATTTTACAGAAAAGTCATTATGATGAGCCATAAAGGAAGGCAAGGTTTTTTATAGTGAGAAAAAAGAATGTGAAGTGTTGAAAGGCGTCCCTGTTAGAGAAAACAAGATCAGACATGAGACAGATGTGGGGAAATAAAAGTTTTCATTTTACAATTGTGTGTAGTACGTCTTAATTTTAGAAGGGACTCTGTGGAAATTTTAAAAAGTAGAAGATGCAAAATAAACAATGTGAAGTATTAAAAGCTAAAATATAAATGTGGGATATCTGTAACAGATAGAACTAATAAGGAGCCAAAAGAAATAATCAAAATAGCCCTCATATAAAAACACCCTTTCTAAAAACCATATATATTTGAATAAATACTTAGAGCAACAGAAAACAAACAAAAAACAATTAAATCTGCAAGAAAAGCAGACTGTTTACAGTCCCAAATAATGCCTCAATTAAAAAATAAATTAAAAATGTGTTCCTCAAGAAATTATAATCTTTGGTATTCAATTCAAATGGAAAGCTATTAGAGCAGATTTCTGTGTTTTTCTATGAAATTCAATAAATCTAAATGATAACATAGTGCCGTGGGTTAAATTTGTCACATTATGATACGGAGTAACAGCAGGGATCCTAGTTTTTATTAGCAGTACTAAGTTGCTTCTCAATGTGTACCAGTTATGAAGAACTTTTGATTAGTATAAAATTAACCCATGTCACTAAATAAAATGTCAAAAAAATCACCACTGACTTAAGATAAAAAATGGAAATAGCTGGTTACTTAAGTATACAGCATCAAAATGTGATTAATTATAACTTTGTGGGAAAAAATATAAATCATTTGAAAACTTCTCTGCAATTGAAATACAGTCACATGTCTTTATTAAACCTGATGATGTCCGGCTTCAATAACTGTTGACCCATGCAAAACATAGGTATTATTTCACCTTAAACCTTTTGAATCCTCTCCAGAAATGTTATGCTTCTTTAAGATAAACCTGACAGAATTTGACACTCACACAAAAACCCTGTGTGGTAGGCATGTACCAAGCATCATCATGACATTCAGAGATATTCTAGTTTTGGCAACTGTTTGAGATTTGTGGCTCTCCTTTGACATTTACAAAGACTCTGAGACTATTTCTGAAAGGGCTGGAGCATTTTACTAGTATGTGGTTTCTTCAAAGGCCACATTCAGATTAAACTGTCTATGAAACTCTCAATGAAAGTAATGTGGCATTGGACTAGAAAAGTAATTATTTTATTTAAAATAAGAAAGAAAAAAATTAACAGGTGACTGGTTCTACAAAAGTACAAATAAAATTGAAAAACAAAAAAATGAACGTATATTTCATTGTTTTGTCTATGTTACTGCTAGAGTTCCAAGATGCCTTTGTTTGTGTTTTGAAAGATAACATTCATCACACAGAACAATTCATGTGCTATTTGGGTATATTTGTACTAATTAGTACATCTTTTCAGGATGAATTTTGATTGTGCTTATTTTATAACAAGTTTAAATTATTGTAGGAATCTGTCTTGCATTAAGGGATGCTAATTTTAAGTCAGAAATATTTGAACTTCCTTGTTTTATGAATCAAATTATGGAAGTTTATGAGAGTAATGAGATTTAAAAATACAGACAAAACTCCTGAGAAGGTGTATAATGTGTTAAGAGAATAGCTTACATTTTAGGCATTAAGAGAGTAGCTTAGATTTTAGGCAATATTTTTCCTTCTTTCAGTTTTGATCTGTGAGAGTATGATTTTGGTAGCTGATAAATACTGCAGAATATTTGCAAAGAAACAAGTTTTTAAGTCAAAATTTTATAAGAAAGGCTACTTTTAACAATGTTCAGAATTAGTTTTAACAATCAGAAAACATACAGATCTTTCAGGGAATATATACATACATGTGTATGTGTCTGTGTGTGTTAACTCGAACTTTGATGAAATCTAGTGAAGTGTATAGTTACAAAGATGCTAATTAGGATGTCTGTTGCTCTCCTTCTAATACCGTCTTCATTCTAGCAGACTTGAACCTACTTAGCAATGATGTAGAGGCAAATAAAATATCATTCTTGACTCCTTCCATGCTCAGGCCCCTTTCAAGTAGATGTTTTATAGGGCTAAAGTTACACCAGGTTTACTTGGTGATAACTGTAATCAGCATCAGGCTTTCAAAGGCAGGTGATATTTTCTAGGAAGTCTTACTGGATCAGACTGTATTTGAGCCAGACTATATCTGAGAGGTGATTGTCTTTCCCGATATAATGCCTTGAGTGTCTCTGCTACTGAAGGGCGCAGGGAACAGTCAGAAGGGAGTCCCCAAGATGGTGCTGCCTCCCAAAGACATCAAAGGCCCTAAGCTCCAGCTTTTCCCGCGTGTGCGAAACTCAAACCTGTGCTCAAATAACCTCTCCCTATAGGAATACTACCTCATAGTCTCCTCCAATAAAACCCAAACATGGCACTGACCAGCACCGGTAAGGTCCATAAATACACCCCCTCCCCCTACATAACTCTCTCTTGCTTTCTCTCTCTGTCCCCACCACTCTCTTGCTGGCTCTCTCACTCTCTCCTTCCCTCTTTCTCTCTCTCTCTCTCGGTCTCTCTTTCTCTCTCTCTCTCTCTTGCTCTTCCTCGGTTACAGTCCCTTCGTGTAACTGCCCCTTTAATAAATCTCTTGGTTCTGACCGGGTGTGGAGTTGTTACTGGTGCCGAACTTCTTTCAGCTACTCTATTAACTAACTACTTAATGGATCATGGTGGCATGTCAAGTCTAGCTTTATGGCACTCGTATACTACTTGTGTGAATGATTTGTGCATCTGAAGGTGATATATATTCCTCCTCTCATAAAAATGCAAAATACATATGAAAAAATGTCTTTGCAAATATTCCTATCTCTAGGCATCTGTTTGCTGACTACACTCACCATTCCCATCAGCTTTTGGATTTTAATGACTTTACAGTGTTCTCATTGAAGAATCCCTTAGGCAAGACGCATGAGAATAAAGTATCAAGGGCTATTGGAGTATTGTCATTAAACAAACACTATTTTTTAAGACAGAAGCTTTAGTTTTTCATTCCCTAGATGTAGACTTTGAAACAAGGATATAAACCCAAGTGGCATATTTGGAAAGACATTCAGGAAACATCAGTGCATGAGTGACCAAGCAATGAAGGGGATATTATAAAGTACATCAGCAAGACCTTGTGGGTACTTAGTACTGTTAGGTGCCAGAATAAAGCACAACCCAGGATAAGAACTGTGGTCACAGCTGAAGTAACAGAATTATCTCATTTCATTCACACCTGTGTATATGGAGATAGATCAGAATCCTAAAAAAAATATATAAACTGTCTATCAAAATACAGAAGCAGTATTCAGGATAACAAAAAATTTTCTCCTCTTGAGAAGATAAATTTAAAGACTTACAGAAGAAAAGCTGGGAGAAACTCCTAATAATATCTGAAAAATCCTCCAAAATACATTATTAGGTAAAAAGCAAAGTGGCCCCATCTTTAAAACTCTGATCTCTATACTGTGGTTACTGAAATAAGACACAGAAATGTAACATTACAGAAAGAAACCAGAAAGGAAAAAAAAAACATAAAATAAGAGACAAAGAAATTGAATTTTTAATCTAAATTTACAAATACATTATGTACACTAAAACAGACAATTTTAAAAAATAAACAACTTAAACAAAAAAACCACCTTGGAAAATACTTGGTAGTATTTGAGAGAGACAGAGATGACACGCTTTTAAGGAGTTACTGTTTGACAGAGTTGTTTAAAAAATACATTAATACAATATCAGTGCTGCAGGAGTTTTGAACTCCACTGTCAGCTTAAACCAGAAACCTCAAGTTCCTGTCCCATGACCAAGAAGCTTAAGGAATGCAGACACCAAAAGGATGAGTGAAAGGAGTTTATTAAGCAACAAAGTTCTCTAGAAAACCAGGGGGAGCCCAGAGTGAGTGATCCATTGTTAGAAGAGTTTTGTTGTGGTTTCTATCTTATCTTTTCTGGGGGCGTTTGTCTCATTTACAACTCATCCGCCCTTTACTTCCTGAGACCCAATCCTTAAGACGCACGGGGGTCCTTGACCAAAGTTACTCCATCTCGAATATTACCCATAAGTACCACAGAAATGCCCAGGGCGGGGGTGTGACCTCAATGCAAATGCTATGTTAATGATATTATAATAAGCTAAGGTCACGATAGGACGTCTAGTTAAGCTGCTGTGACTGTATGTAAGCAGCAAAAAGTCCCTTCTAGCAAAGCATCCTGGATTGAAAGGATGTTCTTATCCATACTAGTCACACTTCCAGCCCACAATTGTATAATAGGGGCAGTACAGGCGGCATTCCCGCAGGTGTTAAGTCTTCTCGAGACCCTCTCTGCCTAACCAGCTACTGACTGTCTCCTCTCTCATCAGTTGATTGAATATAAGTAGTATCTAGATAACTTACTACAGTTCTTTTAGTTCGCACCATTGCTATTGCATCTATAGCACTGAGTCTAGAAATGCATGTTTTTGTATATATTTTCACCCAACGTATCTGTCTTGGCTCTACTCGCTATGAAGCCAACCATCTCACAGACTATGCCCAAATAGGCATACAAATACCTGGTGATTTAATCTGGCTTTTAGTGTCCATCTCTAACCTCTTGGCTTTGGCAAACATTCGTCTCTTCATGAACTTTGCTTTTTCACTATCTTAATATTTGTATCCTTGAATAATTTTAATATCTTCCATATTTTTAATGAAAATCTATACTTTTTATTCTGGCAAATAAGATCATTGTGTCTCCCACCAACATCATTTCTCTCTCTCTCTCTCTCTCTCTCTCTCTCTCTCTCTCTCTCTCTCGCTTTCTCTCTCTCTAAACAGAGTAGCATACATGGCGATATTTGACTTGGAATTTAAGACAATCAAGAGGCATGCTCATAACTATGTAGAGAAACATGGGGCAAAAAAGCAGAAAGGCATGGAAGGATCACACAGTGAGTGGTACAGTCAAGAGGGAAGTTTGTGTGTGCTGCCCAAAAAGTGTGCTTTTACTTTTTGAGGATTTATAAATGTATAAATTGCCTTTCCTTTTTCAACAAATGAGACTGTGTATGCAATCCCTGACTTTGGAAGAGATGATGTGATGAAGGCCTCCTTTAACTAGAGGGTATTATCATCGTATGGCATACACATGGAATATTTTACATTCTTAAATGCTAAGGAAAATGGATATTTTATTCCAGATTTTATAGATTAGAGAAAATTGGGAATCACACAAATTGCCCATGACCTTAACTCTGCTTTCAAAAATCAAAGAAGGCTGACAGATTATAATGCAACAGAGTTTGAAAAACTCAGCTATATGGTGTCTGGTTCCATATTGCCACCAAACTTTTGTCATCTTCATCAAGTTTTGATGTATCATCAAAGCCACAGCTATCTAGAAAGGTTATTAAAATAGTCTTCTCATTTCCAATTTTATATACATAGTCTGATATTTAATGTACTTCATTCAAAATAGCACATCACATATGATTAAAATCAAAAGCATTTATGAGATATTATGAAGTTTTGAAAAAATTTAATCAAATGGTACTCTCCTTACATTTGTTGGATCTTTTTAAATACATGCTTATGTTAAAATATGTTATTTATTTCACATGTAATAATCCTGTTTTATGTTTTAATTAATTCATTTTTAAATGCTTTTTAATTTTTTTTAGTTTTAATTTCTAATACAATATAGTAGGAAATGGTCTTGTCACTACTGGGGATGATGAAAGATCCTTCTCTCCTCGAGGTGTCCTCCCAGCAGGAATGGGAGAACTGATGTCTTGTTATTGCAGGTGGAGGTAAAAATTTCATTCACTCCACAGGGTCTACACTAACACCACGAGTAGTTGGTCTCTTTAATGGCAGGAGAAAATGTCTTGGTTTCCTAGCTCTAATTTTGCATTGGAGGACAGTGTGTCTCATTTAAAGCAGGCTAGGGTCAATGACTGGCTTGGGTTTTGCTAATTGGGGTAGGGCTGCAATTGTTTTTCTATGTTGCCCAGTTATTATTAGTAAGTTATCAGGTATGTGTCAATAAGTTGCTAAGTTGACCTTTCCTAGACTACTAGAACTTTTTTTGTTTTTTTTTTTAACTATGCCCTTTGGTGTTTTTGTCTTTCTCACTTCTGTAGCACTAGTCTGGGATACGCAAGACATAAAGAAAACCCAAAGGACTTTGCCAATGTGTGCTTCCCCATGTCCCAAGGTCTCATACATTAAAATCACATGCATTTCCATCAACTAAAACATACAAAGCTTATGAGATTAAGACTAGTAAATGAATCTTTTTATATCTTTATTTTCTCACAAAAAAATTTCAGAAAATCTGCCAAACAACATAATTATATAATTTTGTTAATGATAGAATTATTTGGGGGGAAAAATATTACAGCCTGTAATCCCGTGCCTTTGGGAGACTGAGGTGAGTGGATTGCCCGAGCCCGTGGGTTCAAGACCCACCTGGGTAACTTGGAGAGACCTCATCTCTACAATAAATCAAAAAATTAGCCGGGCGTGGTAGCGCTCACCTGTAGTTCCAACTACTTGGAAGGCTGAGGCGGAAGGATCGCCGGAGTCCAGCAGGTCGAGGCTGTGGTGGCCAGGAGTCCAGCAGTTCGAGGCTGCGGGTCCAGTCTGGGCGACAGAGTGAGACTCCAACTCAAAAAATAAAAATATAAATAAATAAATAAATAAATAATAGAGCAAAGAAAAGGAGTGTTATTGACATTATAGAAAGTTTACTAAAGCAAAATTGATAATGCAATGTTTTCTAGAATATAAAATGTGTTGCAGCATTAGTTTGGGTAGAAATATGTTAAACATTAATTTTCTCTCAGTTATCAGTGACTTTTATGTCACGCTGAGTTTTCTTGTTAGTAGTTTCATCAATCAATAAGAAATAAATAATATGTTCACTTTAACTTGCATGAGACTTTGGATACAGATTATGTATGTAGGAAAGAAACGCACACATTGCTGCTAGAAAACAAAATGATTAAATTCTTGAAAATTTGTAGAAGATTGTGAGTACAGATAATAAGTTAACATTGACTTTTTGTGTAGACTTGCATATCCAGATACTCTATCAATATTTGTTCTTATGTTGCACTATTTGTAGTTGAGTTTTGGTTTTAAGATCATGGAAGAGTGTGGTAGATATGGTTGATTATAATTATTTTCCTGAAACCAATGTTTGTGAAAAAAAATTGGGTTTGCATAATAGATAAGGAAAAGCAACACTATTAGATATTTGAGGGTCAAACAATAATTTCCATTTGCTGTGTTTCCAAGGGGACTTTTCATGATACATTTAGATGTCATGGGAAAGTGAATAGTTTGAAATTAACATGCCAAACAGAAAGGCTCATTTTATTCAAGATACTTAAAAACTCATCTTCTATTGCAATTGAGCAGTCAGAAGCTATTGTAGCCAGAAAAAACACAGCTGTGAAAATAACACTACTTTGGATAGAGGACTTCATTTTGAAAAATATGACTGCAACAGCACATTGCTTCAGTCAGACATATGTAACTCTCTCAAGAAACAAATGAAAATGCTTATTTTCTTAAATTTATTGCTTTACAATAAGTATGTAAAAAGACAAAGGCTTAATAACAATTGCAAGGCACCCATATAAGTATGTAAAAAGGTAAGCTGAGATATGAAGAATACTCTAGTCAAAATCATTACACAACTTTTGTGGAATCAGAATCGATTTCATAAGCAACAAACTTTAATATCAGGATCAACAAAGTTTTTAATAAAGAACTAGAGAAGAGTGAATATTGTCAACTTTTCAGAACATATGGTCTCTGTCTTTACTAATCAACTTTGCAGTTCTAAAAGAATGTAGTCATAGACAAAATGCAAATAATGAGTATTGCTGTATCCCAATAAAACTTTATTATAGATACTGAAATGTGAATGTCGTATACTTTTCTCATGTCATAAAATAATTATTCTTTTGATTTATTTTTTAAGCATTTAAAGATGTAAATATTATTTTTATCTTTGGGGTTGTGCAAAAGCAAGTGGCAGGACAGATATAGTCTATGAGCTGTCGTTTGCTGATCCCTGCTTTAGGTTGTATCGTAATTACCATGTAGACTAAAAATGTATATGCTGTTTATTATCAAATATGCAATGTGTTATCCACAGAAAACCTTTCTCCATGAAAAGTCTTGATTAGATGTCTAATTAAAAACCCGTTTATGTATTGTTATGTGAAAATATTTCAATTGGATGATTATCATCTGTTTATTTTTGTCAATTTTAGTTCTCAGTAGTGTTAAAAAATAAATAAATAAAGGAATCACAGGCATAGTACCCTTGCAGTTTTATGTCTTTGTGAGGTTTGTTCTGTCTACAAATGGATCTCATTACAGATTCACTCCTGAAATGTTGACTATGAAGAACAACAGATAGCTTATCAAATGTAATATGTATTCTATTTAGGCTTTTAAAAGTGGTGATATCATAATCATGTTTCAAAAATATTCATTTTAATACCAGTTACTCTAGTGAGGGAGGATATTGACAGAAAGATCAAATAATCACAGAAGAATTGGCTCTAGACATGGGTGAGTCATGCAGGCAGTTTTGCATTTGCTTGATTTGATTTTAATCTAGCATATATTATTTTTGTGATTATTGAAGACATGCATAGTAGAGAAAATTTAGACTTATAAACTATAAAAATGGAAACCACGTACAATTCCAACAGAGCAAATAACCACAGTTAAGAGCAGTTTTGCCTGTCTGTTACTTACGCATTTAGGTATCTAACATTTCTTCAAGTATATTGATTACACCAAACTTATAGTTTTGAAACAACTTATTTTACCTAATATTTAAGTATTTATCATCATTTTATAAATATTGAGTCACATTTCCTATCTATGCATCTGTATTATTTTTATAGTCATATAGTTATGCCCTTATTTTTAAACAAAAAGTTTACTTCTGATATTTTATCATTAAAAATAACACTGCAACACACTATATGTACATATATCTTCTGTTTCAACTGGTTATTTATTTACTATGCATTTACTGGAGAGGAGCAAATGATTAAAAGATTAATACAACTTTAGAGTTTTGTAGAGGTATAGTGGCTCACACTTGTAATTCCAGCCAGCACTTTGGGAGGCTGAGGTGGGAGGACTGACTAAGCCCAGGGGTTCGAGATCATCCTAGGCAACGTGGTGAGACCTCATGATACAATAAATCAAAATATTAGCTAGGAGTGGTGGAGTACACCTGTAGTTCCAGCTATTTGTAAAGCTGAGGCAGAAAGATTGCCTGAACTCAAAAGGTCGAGGCTGTAGTCACCATGATCATGCAACTGCACTCCAGCCAGGGGAGAGTGTAAGACTCTGACTCAAAAAAACAAAACAAAATACAACAGTAACAACAAAACTCCCTTATTTTGTTATACATATTAAAAAGTTGCCATCTAAAAGCCAAGCATGGTGGCTCACTCTTGGAATCCCAGCGTTTTGGGAGGCCAAGGTGGGAAGATTGAATTTCTTGAGAACAGGAGATAAATACCTATCTGGACAAGATAGAGAGACTCCATTTCTACAAAAAAATTCCAAAAGTTTTACTGGACATGGTGGTGCACACCTTTATCTACTTGTAAGACTGAGGTGGGAGGATCACATAAACCCCAGAGTTCAAGGATGCATGACCTATGATCGTGCCACTGCATTCCAGGGTGGGCAAGAGAGCATGACCCTACCTCTTAAAAACTGTTGTCCAAAAGTCTTTATACCAAATTATGTTTTAATTAAAATTAGATAACAGAATCATGCCTTTGCATTCTCTTTGCCAAGCTGATTAAAAAAATAATAAATTTAGCCGGGCTTGGTGGCTCAACCTGTGATCCCGCGCCTTTGGGAGGCTGAGGTGAGTGGATTGCCTGAGCCTGCAGGTTCGAGACCTACCTGGGCAGCAATACCTCATCTCTACAATAAATAAAAAAATCAGCCGAGTGTGGTGGCGCATGCCTGTAATTCCGGCTACTCAGAAGGCTGAGGCGGAAGGATCGCTGGAGCCCAGCAGACCGAGGATACAGTGGCTGGGAGCAGCCACTGCATTCCAATCTGGGCGACAGAGTGAGACTCCAACTCAAAAAAAATAAAAAATAAATAAATGAATTTAATGCTTGAAAAAGAAATATTGTATAAATATTTTTTCTTCTTTAATGAGATTCTTTATATATATTCAAAGGACATTTACAATTTATATAAATTACACATGCATCATATTTATAATTTTTAAAGTACTATATGCTTTTATTGATTTGGTAAGTCTACAGATATGTGAATACATTAAGAATCTTTAAAATTTAAAGTGCCAGACAGTGTCTCATTTTGGTAACTACAGTATTTGGCTTAGGATTAACTCAAAATGATTTTGACACTCAATATGAGACAACCTGTATCAAAGTTTTATGAATGAGACTGAGGCAGATACTAAACAAAGAAAAACAAACAATGAAAAAGTAGTTATAAAGAGAAAACTTCTAGCCTAAAGAAACATCATCAGTTACAAATTATATTTAAAATACACTGAAATATAACAGGAGCAATATATCAGAAACCTGATTGACGTATCTGCCAAACATCAATCGATGTGTTCTTTTTACATGCATAATACCAAAGCAGATCAGAAAATGCCATCAAATAACACTAATGCTTTTTAAACTGGTTTTAAAGATGACTTTAAATCTCATTAGCAGCTACTGACAAGAGGAGCACTGAACCACATTAATTGTAGATGTAATGTATGAGACAAAAGGTCAGACATGTAGAACGAAGTTCACAGTCTGATTTAGAGATGAAACAGGAGCAGGCTGCTAACTTTGGCTTATTCTTTTCCTTCAGAACCTGTGTTTCTAAGATAATCAGAATTAAATCCAATATTTGGGCAAACTTATTCTTCAAAATGATTAAGCATCTAGAATACTGGGTTGAATCTACATTTACAAAAAGAAATGTTGTTCTTGGTATTAGCAGTTGTGGTGGTGATATGTGTGTGTGTGTCAGTGAATACAAATGTGTGTTTGTGTGTGTGTGTGTGTGATCTCTGTGTATAAGTCTGACTTTATTGTTATTATACTATATAAATTTATCTAGTCTATACAATTAAGTTTTTTAAAAACTTTCCATTTCATACATAAAGCTAAATACCAGCTATTTAATGAACTACATTAGAATGTGAAATTTTCCTACTTCTAACTATAATGCTTTTCAATTGCCTATCCGAAAGAAGACTAAAGAATAAATAAATGAAAGAAGCCAAGAGAAGTGATTAGTGCTTTGGATTTAAATGGTCATGAAAGTGGGTATTTCTAAATTTAACTGAGTGAGAAAATAACAAACATGTATATATGATAGATAGAAAGCATAATAATTGATTTTAAAATAACAGCTGCATTAGGTGAAGTCTGACAGTTTGGAAATCCCAATATTTCCAGTGTAAATGACATTCAAAGGAAATAAGTAAAATATCATTAAATAATTTAACACTTTTTAAATGAAAAGAATACTTATTTGATTATAGTGTTACATTTATTTCAATGATTATTTGGAAAAATAATTGATCTATACAGGTAAATTTTGGTAATAACTGTAAGGTCATGAGAATGCATTACTTAATGTTTTTTGGTTGTTGTTTTTGGTTGTTTTTTTTTTGGAGTTGGAGTCTCACTCTGTCGCCCAGACTGCAGTGCAATGGCACACTCCTGGCCACCACAACCTCACCCTGCTGGGCCCTAGTGATCCTGCCACCTCAGCCTTCCAAGTAGCTGGAACTACAGGCGCATGCTACAATGCCTGGCTAATTTTTTTGATTTATTGTAGAGACGAGGTCTCGCCAAGTTGCCCAGGCGGGTCTCGAACCCACGGGCTCAGGCAATCCATTTGCCTCAGCCTCAGTGCTGGAATTACAAGCTGAGCCACCAAGCCCGGCCTTAATGTTCTTTCAACAACACCCTATCATAATTTCTATGTGGTCAATCATAGATTCTTAAATACATTTGGATATATCTATTTAGTTTTATTTATACGTTGCATTAGAACAATATTATTTAAAAACTATACTATAGTACATTTATATTCAAATATTTTAAAACAATTTGTAATGCAAAGCAGTATAAATTTGCAATTGTGTACTATTGATATATGGAATTCTCGGGAAGAAGTATTTAGGCTTAAACAAAATAGATGTTGAATTCTTTCTACTAAAGTGACAAATATTGTTCATAAAATTGTTGGAGACTTAAATAAGTGAAGGAATAGATCACATTTCATAAATTGAAAACAGTGTTTTTAAGAAATCAATTTTTCAAGTTATCTGAAGATTCAATGTAATTAGAATAAAAATTCTGGCAGGCATTTTTAATGTTGAAATTTAAAAGCTAATTATAAATTTCTATAGAAATATAAATAGATTAGATACAGAGATTATAAAGATGAACTAGGTTTAAAGAATTAATACTATTTGAATTTGAGAGTCATTACAAAGTTGCAAGAATCAAGATGACGGTATCGGTGAAAGGACAGGCATACTGTTTGATGTAACAGAATACAGCATCTAGAAAAAATAATTATATATTCTCAGGTAATTTTCAATAAAAGCACTAACAAAATTCAGTTGGAAAAGTTAAGTCGTTTTAAAAACGACGCTGGAACTACCAGATATCCGCACGAGGGAAAGAGAGATGAGAGAAACATTAACCTATACCTCACATCCTAACACAAAAAGTAAATCTCTAAATGCAGCAAAGACCTAAATGTAAAAGCCAAGTCTTTACAATTTCTAGTAGAAAACACAGAGGAATATCTGTGACTTTAGAGTAGACTCAAATAAATTCAGGTTTTCTCTTCATTAACAACAATCAAACAACTGAAAATCAATGCTTCTAAATCATGGTCCAAGAATAATCATTAATAACAAATCTTTTACTAATCATAACATAATGCAATAGGATGGCTCCACCACACGGGAAAATATGAGGTCAATGTGATTGATGTTATGTTTATGTTTTTCCCTTTGTTAAACACAGTGCACAATAAAAGGACTTTATTTTAATGTCTGATGCTAAAGGTACTCTATTTAATTGAGTTTTTCCATTGGTTATGAAATGTAGCAAATGCGTAAACTAATCCCTCTTTAATCAGGCTAGTCTAAGCAACACTGTTTAGTATTCAGTCTCATTTTAAATGCCGCCTATGCTGTCAGATCTGTTAAATTTCCCCTACTCTCCCCTACCTCTACACAGCACATCGCCTAGGCATCTGTCTCCTGTCTAATCACATTCTAAGTATTACTCTGCTAGAGATTTGAACTCATTGTATTAAATTGTTGTCTTAAGTGTCATTCTCCTCTTCATGGAAATGAAAGACCACCTTTTACACAAATTAAACACAGTTCATTAAACATTTTATTTAAAATGTATTGTTCTGCAGTTATTTATATATTTTACATTTTTGTGATACCTAGAAATTTCTAGATGAAACAATTTTTTGTTGTCTAATCTTAGCAAGAAGACTATGAAATATTAAAATCAGTGTCAGAGAACAACAGATGTGCAGAGCACTATTTCAGTTCCAATGGGATATTGAGAACTTTATTCTAAAGTAATAAATAAAAAGGCAATGAATTAAGTCTCATATTTTGATCTATGAGAAGACCAATTAGTGATAAGCTATGAATAAATTATAAGATGTCTTCCATAGCTTAGAAATTTAAAATGATTAGTGGAACAGAACTTACATTCTTTTCTCCAAACATGTAATGTATCTCCATATGCAAACTGAAGATTTACCGTACATATAAAAAGAAAATCTACACAATTTCTTTAAAAATCTATGAAAACCTAGCAAATCTAATAAGCTTTTAAAATGTAGTAAATACAGACATTTGAATATCACAAATATAATAAAGCTACCCTATATTCAGTAAGTGTAGAGATGTGGTCTATGACATAAATTTAGAAATACATTTCAAACCCAAAAACAGGCTTCCTTGTTATTGCAGTCTTTTATTGAACTAGATATAGAAAATATCAAACAAAAAAAAGAAGGAAAAATATAATAAGATACATATATTAAAATTTGTTAGAAGTCCGGTGATTTTAATTATGTTTTTTAAAAGTTCCAGTGTGATTATTTAGGTTAGAGTTATGTGGTAATTTAAGGTTCAATCTTAGTAAAATATTAAAAGAAATATATATCTTCACTCTTAATATTTCAAGAAGAGGAAGATAAATTGACATGAGATCTCTAGTTTGTCTCATACACTTCCTTTCACCGCTGTCAGCTGTGGAACAAGTTATCCAATACAAGGATTTATGAGTAATAAAGATGATATTTTGGTGTGTATCTTTTCTATTTAGTCGAGTTGGTTCAGAACTTAAGTAGGAAATTGTGCTGCTCTGTTGGTAACATTCACACTCCACCATATGTGTAGGTGGGTGGTAGGATCCCACCTACACAGAATATTAGAACAAATAGGAATGAGAATCAATGTTTACACCAGTCTTGTTACTTCATAAAGAAGGAATGCATTGTATATGGAGGTTAATGAACCTTTATAAGGTCTTACAATTTAAGGCAAGACTATGCACTAAAACTAATTTATTAACTATCAAGGTCATATGAATTAAGGACTTCTTTCAAATTGTCATGTTTGAATATTCATGACCTACAAAGCCAGAGGACCTCAATTCTATATCTGCTTTCTTCTCGTATTACTTATTCTGCTATTCAGTTTTTCCCCCCCACAAAACAAGGCTCAAAAATGTTTTTCTGGAATGAGATGGCACATATGCAAGAAGATGAAGATTCATCTTTAAATTGAAGTGTCAAATAAATACCCAGTTTATTGTATTATATTACTATAACTATTATTATAATCTTAATCATAATGAGTAAATTAGAAAATATTTTAAAATATTAGTAGTACTTATCAATGCTGATTAAGATGACATATTGTAAGCATACAGTTAATTTTAATTGCTTGAGAGTTTAAAATAAACTTATTTGAAACACAAGCTAGAATAGACTAAATAATAATGGTGAAATGAATCTAAGGCTACACTAATATATCATGTAGATATTTCTCTAGCTAAAGAAAGAAGCAAAACTTCCTCATTCACACTGCCATTACCACATAAATTGTTCTAAATGTTGAAACCATCTTCCTAGGTTTTCATCTGCATTCATTTAGGATTACTTTTCACTTGTGGAAGTATATTTCACAGTCATTTCAGTAACTAACATAAATCGCAGAATATGTTTCTTCTTAAATAAATATAATATCTTTAAAATAATTTACTATAGTCTCAAGGAAAGAATCTGAGAAAACTAGACAAGTTCAAATAAGGAATTATCATATTCACAATTTTTTCTACCTGTCAGTTTTACCTGTGGATGATTACATTGAGCTTCTCTGCATGCATAAGCATATTCCTAATCCCAACCATCCTATAAAACCTCACACCAAAGAAAAATGATTTTTTTATAAAGGAAAGCTTACAAAATAACCTATTCAGAATATACTTAACTTTAAATAAGTATTTGATAACAAAATGACCTTCTATTTTTAATATATTTATAAACATTTAAAATCAAATTACTGAACTTTATGAGTTATTTTGTAAAATATCACTTCTAGCTTTGATAATTTTTTGTAGTTTTTAGAGCATTTTGATCAGCATTTTTTATTAAATGGTGGGCCCCAGAGCAATACATAACAATTATATGTAACATGCTGATAACTAACAAACAAAATTCAAAACTAGGACAAGCCCAGAAAATAAATCATATCAAATTTAAATTACTTGTAAATCCTAATTTTGCGATCACCCAAATTAACTGTACTTATTTCAAATGGTGCCAATAAACTTTTGTTAATTAATTTTATTAATTTACAACAAATATTAACTGAATGCTTACTATGTTAGAAATTGACCTCTTTTGAAAAAGACCTAAGTGTGGTTTCACCAATGACATCACTATTCTTGAACGATATGCAATGCCAGGAAAATATGTCAGGTTTGTTAACATATTAAAAGTTAATAGTATCAGAGGATCCACAGAGTTCCTTGGAATGCTAATGCTAATATCCAAAAGTCAGTTTCCTTTTTCAGCATTTGTTGTCTAAGCTCACTCACTGAGTGACCCTTTATGACATCCCAGAGAGCCAAAAATGACAATTGCATAGAGGCAGTTCTGGCTCCAGATGACCCTCATGGAACTTGTCCTTTATTTCTTCTCTTCTTCTTGTGGCCTGATAAGAGGTCAGAGGGGTAGTCAGGGCCAGAACAAGCTGAGTCTTCTAGTCATCATGTGAATTTCTCTGAACTGAAACTGAATTAACTGGAAATGGCTTATAGGAGAAAACAAGGTACCTGAGGCATCTCATTAGCAGTCTAATCAGTTGACTCGAGCAGTTCTAAAGCAGCCTATACAGTTACTTCTGGAATCTTCTGCCAGGAAAATATCATTCTATCTCAGAATTTAAGTTCTGTGATTGTCACCTGAGAAGAGCTATTGAAGTAGAATACCAAGTGCAAAACAGTCGTTTAAATGTTTCTTCCTTTATGCTATGCTATCACCCGCCCACTTTGTTTATGTTTTTATACTACCCATCTTATTTACACCCTCAGGCAAATGTGCACATATCCCAGAATAGTAATACACAAAGTCATATACTACACATAATTATTCTACCACAGCTTAAGTTTATATTTTTAGATCGTGTATGAGCATGTGAAAAATTCTTCTCCAGCAAATGAAATGTTCCTTGATACTCAGTTTTGAAAAGGTTACTAGCTCTAATAAAACTTTAAAACTAGAGAAACTTCTATAAAATATCCCCTCTATATAGTGTTTGGCAAGTACGTATAGAAATACATTTTAGAAAATTCAAGAAAAGAGAAAAACCTCAAAACATTAACATGCACCACACTGATGCTATAGGAGCAGCACTGAGTCTAATCTGGATTTAGGAAGAAAGTGGAGACTTTGAAACTGAAGATTTACACTGCCTGAGCCCAGTGTCCTTCCGCTACTGCAGCCTACTCCTGCTCCAGAATTTTGCTTCACCTCAAAACTTTGGACATACACACAGACACACCTGCAAACGTAAATGCATTTCAGCCATGATAGTTTTAATTAGAACTTTTGAGAAGGGTTAGATCTTGCTCCTTTTAGATTTCTTCGCCATTCTACCCTGCACATACTGTCAGGTCTCCAAATGATATCATCTAAAACCTTATGTTGGCCCTGCCTGTTTGCCTGCATTATACATCCTTTTGTAGTCTTTTCTTACTATTTATACACATTTGATTTTTATATGTCATTTACATAATCATATCAAACATGATTTACTGAGTGCTTTCTATATGTCAGAAACTTTAAGGACTTCATAGTCATTGTATTTTTGTTTTCTGTAGAGTATCCCTAACTAATAGTGCAGTACCTAACTCATAGGCCTAATAAATATTTGTTGAATAATTTTGTGACATTATCCCAAACTGGTTGTAAAATTGACTTAGAGAAAGTGAGCACCAGATCTGTAGCTCTCAAGCTGTACCTTTTCCAAGCTGGTATATGTAACTGCGCTTGTTAGCTATGTCAGCTACTCTTGGGATGTTCTTTTGTTGTTTCTCATGTTTAAGCTCACATCATGATATTGTTTTTCCTTTTTCTCATGGTTTTACAACTAAAACTATCAGATATATATTATTTATCTTAATGAAGCTATGTTTGTTCCTTGTACACTAGGATATTGCTTTAATGTATTATCTGATGCATTTTCTTTGTCAATAGTTTTAGCTGCATTTTCACCATTAAAACTAAGCTAATTCATTCAACTACAAGCATACAATATGTTGCAAATCACTACATAGAAATTGAAACTTAATAAAAAAAAACAGGTTAAGGGTCACTGCTCTAGAGATGACAGCATAATAAAGATCTTGGAAGAAAAATTTAAACTCCCAGCTTTGAGTTACAAAAGAGGTTCTTGAAAGCTGATTAAACAAGCTGAAGAAATAAAATAAAATAAATTATTAGCATCAGTATAACTTTGAATAAATTATCCTGAATTACTTTATTATAATTGTTTGCTACATAACTCTTTAGTTACTATTACATAAAATCCTATCATCTGAGCCCTTCAAGGATATATGTATATATATATTTCACTCACAGCATTTTTATAGATTTCAGTCATATAATTATTAATGAAAAAATTAAACTTCATGAAAGGGTGAAAATAAATGTATAATAGGATTCTAAAGAAAATTCAATTGCTTACTTATTATGTTAAATCATAAATAATTTTTAGTTTTATTAGTATAAATTAAAATAAGAACTAACTTTGTCAACCTAATCAGACATTTTGTATTCATCTTAATGCTTTATGTAATTTAGGGTTTATATAGATTTCAAATACACAAAAAGTCCTAAAATGTTCACCAAAATTTTTCTTTGTAAGACTCATCACCCTAGTTCAGAATCAGCAAGTCTGTTGGTGAAGGCCTAGAAATTCAAATTTTCAGTTGACACCAGAGATTATTCTGCTGTATTTAATCCAAAGATTACATCTTTGATATATGGAACAGTCAATAGGACCTGTGCCAAGAAAGAAGGGATCAAAATTATATATCTTACTTTAATTTTGTTAGTCCCGAGATCATTAGAAAATCTTTTATTTTTCTAGGCTGTTTTCTCCTTGCCAGTAAATTAAATTTCAATTTTCAAAATGAAATACATTCTACTTAAGCTCTGACTATTTTAATCAAATCTATGGCATTACACTGTTGAGCAAATAAAATTTTTTTAAAAGTCATTGCCTCACCCTATTGCTTAAGCTGAATGCAGTGGCACAATCACAGCTCACCACAGTCTCAAACTCATGGTTCAAGCAATTCTCTCACCTCAGCCTCCCAAGTATCTAGCACTTCAAGCATGCACCACCACACCCAGCTAGGTTTTATTTTTATTTTTGTAGTTGTGGGTTTTCACTATGCTGCCCAAGCTGGTCTCAGATTCCTAGACTCAAGTGATCCTCCAACCTTGCCCTCCCAAAGCACTGGGATTACAAGTGTGAGCCATCATAGCCAGTTAAGTACAAAATCAAATATGCAGACTTTTCTTCTCCAATGATCTCCTTTGCTATAAAGAACATGATTTCAAATAGTATTTTATCCATAAGAAATATGCCCTTATGTTTCCTGAATTTTCATGAAAGACTATCAGGTCTATGCATTTGTGTTCTAGTGATTTGAGGAGATTAAAAGTAATAATACAACCTACTGGAATTATTAAATAGAAATACTTATTTCAAAAGTTCTAATTCATAGCATGCTGCAGAAAAATATTCTGTTTAATCCAGACTTTGTTTAGCTAAAATTAGATCTATAGTTTTTAACCAAGAAAGAAAAAAATATGTAAGAAAATCTAAGATAAAAAAAGAAAGGCTAGTTAGCTTCCTAGATTTATCTTGTTCATTGAAGACCAACTTCTGCCATTACATCTGCAGAATGACTCTGTGATAGCACATATAAAACAATAATCCAGAGGCATTTCAGTTTTTTTTTTGTTGTTGTTTTGTTTTGTTTTTTTGAGTTGGAGTCTCACTCGGTCGCCCAGACTGGAGTGCAGTGGCCACTCCCGGCCACCGCAGCCTCGACCTGCTGTGCTCCGGCGATCCTTCCGCCTCAGCCTTCCGAGTAGCCGGAATTATAGGCATGCGCTACCACGCCTGGCTGATTTTTTGATTTATTGCAGAGATGAGGTCTCGCTGTCCAGGCGGGTGTCGAACCCGCGGGCTCAGGCAATCCACTCACCTCAGCCTCCCAAAGGCGCGGGATTACAGGCTGAGCCACCAAGCCCGGCTTCAGTTTTTTTTTTTAATTTTTTTTTTTTTTTTTTGAGTCAGAGTCTCAACTTGGTCACCCAGGCTGGAGTGCAGTGGCATGCTCAAGTCCTCTACAGCATGTACCTGCTGGGCTCGGGGGATGCCTCCACCTCAGCTTTCCAAGTAGCAGGAAGTACAGGTGTGCACTACCACACTCAGCTAATTTTTTGCTATATTGTACAGACAATGTCTCACCAAGTTGCCCAGGATGGTCTCGAGCGCCTGGGCTCAGGAAATCCTATCTCCTTGGCCTCACAAAGAGTTGAGATTACAAGCTTGCGCCACTGGCGTTTCAGGTTTTATCAAACACAGCTTGACTTTGACCATAATATTTTATGAGGATACCAATGCTTATTTTAAAAATCTAGATTATTAAGTCAAAAACAAAGGATGATCAAGTCAATTTTTATTTTAACAGAAAAGAAAATAAGTTAACAATAACTCTGGTAGTTCAAATGTTACTATTAATACTATCTAACTTTTAGCATATGCTCTGTAATTTCAAAATATGGTTACAGTACGATAGTACTACAATCAGAGATGATACTGAAGCACCTGTAAAATTTATAAGTAATCCCACATTGTAACAGATTCTCCATATTAGCTGTTTTATCTGCTTTAACCTAAAAGTGACCCCCTACATAGCTTTCCAGTAGTCAGCGATTGTTATTTTCCATAACTAAGAGCCTACACTCTTGGTTTCCCCCAAGTATTAGAAACTCCCTAACCACAAGTTCCACATTTATTTGTATACATTTGCACATTTTGCCTTTTGATTTTAGGGTTCATATGTTCAATGCTTTATGCCATATAACTTAATGTAGACCTTATGTTTGCACCCCATGCTATGTAGCCTATTCAGCAGTTTTTGCTTTTATAAACCCTCTCCCTGCTTCATTTGGGGCTGAGAGTTTTTGGAGGCATAAGCCCCTTCTTGGTCACCAGCTCATTAAAGGACTCATAATTTTACTCTGTATATTGGCAACATTTTCCACACACTACGGACACAATATTTGGAGGGCCCAGTGAGATTTAATCACCAACCTCAGGAGATGACCTCGCTCCAGCTCTCCCCGGCTGGGTGGAGGAGTTATAGGCAAGGCACACTCTGAGTCGTTCAGGACCCCTAACCTCTCATCTGGCTTGGAGGCAGAAGGGACGACTGCTAATTCTCTCCCGCCTCAAAAGAACCTGAGTCCGTCTGCAATCTCCTGGGAGGTACTTTTCTGTTTTGTTTTGTTTCATTTTTATCTGTTTTGGAACTCTATTGAGGAGGATGGAGCCTGATGGGGCAACTCCTTGGGCTCTGGTTTGTTGACCGAAGATGTTGGTAGAGCAAGAGTCTCTGATGAGTATTTGAATTTTGTTTGGATACCCACTTTAATTTCTGATTGCTTATGGCAGTTTAATTTCTTCTCATCCTTAACCCTCTTCTTTCCTTTTGATTTTTGCTGTGCTCTTTGCTACAAGGCTTGCTTCTCCTGCATTTTTGGTCATCAGGTCAGAAACTTTTTCTGCCTTCTGTGATTTTTGACAACATGGGACGGGGGCTTCAGAGTCACCCAAATCCTTACATACCTTGGACTGTATGATAAGAAATTTTTCTGGCAGATTCGCAGATGATTATGGAGTGTGTCTTTCAAAGGGCAAAGTCCGGACCCTCTGTCAAATTGACTGACCTTTGTTTAATGTTGGATGGCCTTCTACGGGATCTCTAGATGAACAAGTCACCCAAGCTATCTGGAGGATTGTCTCTGGGGAGAGGGGGCCCCTGTACCCAGATCAGTTTCCTATACTGACCAATGGTTAACCCTGGTCAGACACCCCCCTCCTTGGCTTAAGACATATGCCTTGGGAAAGGGGACAGGGCCAGGGACCCCTGGTTGGATCTTCATTACTAAGTCTCTTGGCGGACTAGGCAATGAGAATCCTCCACAGCCAAAACCCCTAAGTCCTAAGAAGACAGCTCCAGCTTCTCCTTTGTACCCTGTTCTTCCTCCATCCACAGAGGACCCACTTGAGGAGCTGGTCACCATCACCTGTAACCCACCACCGCATGGTCCTCAATCTTCTCCTACTCTCACCTCTTCCTCCCCTACTACTGGGAAAGCTGAGGGGAACTGACATGCGCCCCCTACTGTCATTACTTCTTCCACTTCTCTGGTACCCGGATCCCCACCTTTGGCAACTCATCTCCTGTCTTGGACTAACCCGTCACAACTTTTACCTCTTTGAGAAGTTCTGTTGGATCAAGGTGCATGGCCCTTCTTGATTTATACTCCTTTCTCCACCTCAGATTTGTACAATTGAAAAATCAAAATTCAACATTTTCTGATAAGCCACAGGCTCTGATCTCCTTAATGAAGTCAGTTATGCAGACCCATTGCCCTACTTGGGACGATTGTCAACAACTTCTCCTGACTCTCTTTACTAAACTCTGAGGATTGAGAGCAAATCAGGGCTGAGGCTAGAAAATCTTTCCTGGCATCAGCTGCTGGTACGAAGGAGGAAAACCAAGAAATGCTAGATGAAGTTTTCACTGCATCCCATCCCCAACACTTACTTCAGTAGGGTCCTGAGATGTGGAGACTTATCACTGGACTCTATTAGCTGGCTTGAAGGGGGCAGCCTGAAAGCATATTAATCTTTCTAAATATACCAAAATCATGCAGGGTCCTGAGGAGTCACTAGGGGCATTCCTTGAGCATCTTCAGAAAACCTTTTGTACTTATACCCTGTTTGACCCTTTGGTACCTGAAAATGTTCAGGCTATCAATTTGGCTTTGTAACTCAAGCAGCTCCTGACATTCAGAGAAAGTTCAAGAAACTTGAAGGTTTTGCAGGTATGAATATTTCTCAGCTACTTGAGGTAGCCCAAAAGGTTTTCAATAACCATGATGTTGAAAAACAAAAACAGACAGATCCAAAATTAAATAAAGTAACAAAGTGTCAAACCAAAATATTGGTTGCTGCTATCCAAGCTTCCCAGTCTGGATCAAAGCCAGCATGAAAGCAAAAGGAAAAAACCAAGAAGGGGCAAAAGGAAATAAGACATATCCACCTGGTCAAAAATCAATGTGCATATTGCAAGGAATTAGGTCACTGGGTGAAGGATTGCCTTTGTCACCCAAAGACAGAGGATCCTAAGTCAGTTCTGGTCTTGCCATCTACTGGGGAAACAGAAAATGATTCAGACTGAGGAGGCCAGGGCTCTTTCTTCTTAGGCCCCAAGGGCCCATGGTAAACACTGCTGTCAGGGGCTACCCAGTCCAACTCTTAGCAAACACTGGGGCAGAACTATCAGTCTTAAAGTCACCATTAGGACCTATGTCCAGCAAACAACTTTCTGTTCAAGGAACAACAAGAGCAATCACAAAATGCAGGTTTACCTCTGACCAGATGTTTAACTTAGGTTAAAAACAGGTTACCCATTCATTTCTGATAGCACCTGACTGCCCATATCCCTTCATGGGCCAAAACTTGCTCCAGAAACTAAGAGTGACTATTGTGTTTTCACCAGATGAAACTAAAATGTATAGTCCTACTGACACTGCCTATCAAATGTTATTAACTGTTCCACTGTCTGAAAAATACTTGTTAACCCCTTCTAAGTCTCCCCCTGAGAATGTCTTACCAAATTTACTTCTATATTCACAGCAAGAATTTCCTTCAGGCTGGGTAGAGACCAACCCACCAGGACTGGCGAAACATCACCCTCTGGCTGTGGTGAGTCTGTTGGCATCTCCCACTCCTGTTCATATTTTTCAATACCCTATGAGTTTATAAGCCCGAAAGGAAATTGCTCCCCACATGCAGAGACTTTTAGCTGCCAGTATTCTGACTCCCTGTCAATCTGCTTGGAATACTCAATTCCTGCCAGTTAAAAAGCCAGTAACTTCTGATTACTGGCAGGTTCATGACTTAAGAGAGGTCAACAAGTGGGTTGAAACAATCCATCCTACTTTTCCTAACCCATACACATTACTCAGCCTGCTTCCTCCACAACACCAAGTGTATACTGTACTGGATTTAAAAGATGCTTTCTTCTCCATTCCTCTGTCCCCTATAAGTCAACCCATTTTTGCCTTTGAATGGACAGATCCTGACTCAGGAGATACTAGTCAACTAACTGGACTTGGTTGCCACAGGGATTCAAGAAGTCCCTGAATCTTTTGGGGGAAACCTTGCAACAAGATTTGTCAGAGTTCTGTGCCTCACACCCTGAGTATACTCTACTCCAGTGTGTAGATAATCTCCTGCTTGCAGCTGCAGACTTGCACACTTGTTTAATATGTACTGAGACTTTGTCACAGCTCCTCCAAGACATGGGCTACTGCGTGTCAGCAAAAAAGGTAAAGCTCTGCTCTACTGAAGTTTCCTATTTGGAATATTGGCTAAAAGAAGGTAAGCGAACCCTTACATCAGCCTGGAAAGAAGCCATCCTTTGGATTCCCACACCAACAACAAAGAAGTAGGTACAGGAGTTTCTGGGGGTAGCGGGATATTGCTGGTTGTGGATCCCATGATTTGCTGAAATTGCCAAGCCACTATACACTGCTACTGCCGGGAACCAACCCTTGCAATGGACTGCTACTGAAGAACAAGCACTTCAACAATTAAAGGTGGCTCTTACTCAGGCCCCGGTCTTAGCAAAAGCTGTCCTTACCCAGACTCTAGGACTGTTGAGGCAGCCAGTGTCCTATTTGTCAAAAAGATTGGACTCAGTGGCCTCTGGTTGGCACTCTTGCATCTGGGCCATTGCCACTATGGCAATATTAATCAAGGAAGCGGATAAACTAACCTTTGGCCAAAGTTTGACTTTGACTGTTCCCCATACTGTTGAAACTCTGCTCTGGGGAGCCTTTGGCCAGTGGTTGACAAACACCCATATCACCCAATATCAGAGCCTTTTACTAGATCAACCTAGACTAACATTCTCTCCTACTCAATGCCTCAACCCAGCCACCCTGCTCCCCAATAATAATCCTGAAATTTCAATTCATGACTGTGAAGACATGAGGGACATGTCTCCAGCCAGCCGCCCTGATCTTCAAGACACCCTCTTAAGCCAGGCTGATGCCGTCCTGTTCATGGATGGTAATAGGGGGTGTCCACAAGACTGGTGCTGCAGTGACCACAATTCATAATGTGATCTGCTCACAATCTCTGCCCAATGGCATGTCAGCTCAAAAGACTGAGTTAATTGCTTTAACTCAGGCCCTACGATGGGGAGCAGGGAAACGAATAAACCTCTTCATCAACAGCCAGTATGCCTTTGCTACACTTCATGTCCATGCCATGATCTACAAGTAATGAGGACTTCTTACTGCAGCCGGTAAGACTATGAAAAACAAGGAAGAACTCCTAGTTCTTTTAATGGTTATATGACTTCCCCAAATGATAGCTGTCATTTACTACAAAGGAAATCCAAAATCAGACACTCCAGAGCCACTTGGAAACTACCTGGTGGATCAGGCGACTTGGGAGGCTGCAGAACTTCTAGTTGAGCCTCTAAATATTTTGTTAACTAAGATTTTTTCAGTCCCCTCTCCACAGCCCACTTACACTGAAGAAGAGGAAAGGCAAGCAAGCAAGATGAGAGCTCATAAAGATCTCATTGGATGGTGGGTTAAGGTCTCTAAAATTATCCTGCCTGAAACTCTTGAATACAATCTGGCAATACAACTACATTCTGCCTCCCATTTGGGTAGCACCAAAAAGACTGAACTGTTAAATCATTTTTACCATATCAATGAGTTAAGGTATATGGCTGAAAAAAAAAACAATTGCAAGATGCCCTGCTTGTATTTAGGTCAACACAAAGCAAGGTACGAAGTCTACTATCAGTACCAGGGCCCGAGGATTGAGCCCTGGAGAAAAATTGGAGGTGAACTTCACAGAGATAAAAACCTCCCCATGCAGGGTATAACTATCTACTGGTGTTTGTAGATACTTTTTCTGGATGGGTAAAAACTTTTGCTACTACAAATAAAACTGCACTTATGATTACAAGATTTTTATTAAATAAAATCATTCCTAGGTTTGGGCTCCCCCTCTCTGGCTCTGATAATGGTCCAGCCTTCATCTTGTCCATAGTCCAACTGGTCAGCAAAGCCCTAAACATCAATTGAAAATTGCACTGTGCTTACCAACCACAAAGTACTGGACAGGTTGAGCACATGAACTGAACTTTAAAATCTACTGTGACTAAATTAATAATAAAAACCTGTTTTAAAAAATGGGTAAATCTCTTGCCTCTGGCCCTTATTCAGGCCAGGTGCACCCCCTATAAGGCTGGATTTACTCCGTATAAAATTATGTTTGGTAAACCTCCTCCCGTGTTGCCCTGGTTATGAAATCCTATTCTTCAAGAAATTACTAATCAATCTCTGTTAAAGTAACTTCAGTCCCTCCAACAGGTTCAGGCTACTGTCCACTCCAACATCCGTGTCATTCTGCCTACCCCATCATCCACACCATACCATTCATTCCAGCCGGGAGACCGGGTATACGTCAAAAAGTTCCAAAAAGAAGGACTGGCCCAATCTGGAAAGAACTCTACATTGTCATCCTCACCATCCCATTGGTACTCAAGGTTGACGGGATTCTGGCTTGGATTCACTACTCGCAGGTCAAGAAAACCAGGTTCGAAGACCTTGACGACAACACACCACACTCGAATATTTGGACTGTACAAAAGAACCCTAATAACCCTCTCAAAATCACGTCCTGATCTGAACAAAGATAAACAACCAACCCCAGAACCAGTCACCATAAGCTAAGACTTTCTCATTCTTGGTTTGGTGTTATCTCATAGTTTGTTTTCCCTCTTTCATAATAGCTTACTGTACAGTCTTCATCTTACCTTTACCTCTTTTACATCAGGAAAGGTTTTAGCTATCCAAAATTGGACCCACAGCTCAGCTCCAGTCCAATTAAGGTAAATGTTTCCGACCTAGTAAACATAGAAAAAAATTGTCTAGCTGGAAAGTTGTCTGGAATAATCAACTTAGCACCTGCACAAAATGTTTACATATTGAATTTTGTACAGACTGGGTAACTCCTTATTATATAAGAAACACAGATTTTTTTTTTACCTTTGCCCCAGTAATCCTATTGACCAGCAATGTAATCAGGTTGTCCACTTCTTCTGTCCACACTGGAAATGTGTCACTATTGCAGCTTACAGTGGGAGACTTAATGACACATCTCAAATCACCATTTGACCAACAACTGGCCCAGAACCATCTACATATATAAAAGTTACCGATCTCCTCCATTATTCTTGGAGAACAGGTACTACCTGGCAAATACGACTCTGCATGGATGGCTATAAACATGGCAACCTTATTTACTATCCAACGGCACACACTCGCGTACAAAACTGTGACCAAGCCACTAGGGCCATTGGCGAACCTAAAAAAATCCTGTTTGGTTACTACCAGACTTGACCTCAGCCTCTGCCTTCTGCTAAACTAACCGGTACCCCAGGCTTACCTCAAGAGCTCCCAAGGTCACCTCGACCATTTTCAAACCTATCTCATCTCCCCCCAGTCTTTTTCCCATGTTAGCTCACCTGCAGCATGTGCTTAATGACACCGGGCCACAATTAGCTGCAAATTGTTGGCTCTGCTTAAAATCAAGACCTCCTTATTATGTAGGCCTAGGGGTTAATACTCCTGTTGTCAGCAGCACTGACAAAACTATATGTTCCTCTCCAAAAGCAGTTCCTGTTACTATAGGAGATGTAACTGGAACTGCCTCATGTCTTAAAAGTCCAGATTTCAACTTAATGGCTTCTCCACTTTTTAATATTTGCAATATGTCTCTTGTTATAACTGTAAATAAATCCATGGTCAATGAAGCCCCTGCCAATACTTGGTTTACTTGTCCTACCGGTCTTACAATTTGTGTTACCACTGAAATGTTAAGCAATAAGTCTATTTTATATATTACTGTCTATCCACTTCCCCAGATATATGTTTATAGTGCTCCTGAAGGAAACCTCTTATTAATCCTCCTGGTCTTCTGGCAACTCATTGGAAATGTGCTGCCCCTTTACTAGTACCTGCTTTAATCAGGTTGAGTGTAGCTGAAATAGCTGCACTCAGCACCACTGACTTGGTCTGCTGAAAATTAGGGCTAACTTCGTACAAGACATTAATTCTGACTTAAATTACATGCAATCAGTTATAGACCAAGTCCATGACCAGGTGGACTCTCTAGCAGAGGTTGTCCTCCAAAATCATAGGGGCTTGGACTTTCTATTCCTATCTCAAGAAGGGTTTTGTGTTACTCTTGAAAAAACTTGTGTTTTTATGCAAACAAATCAGGAATCATTAAAGATACCCTCCAGAAGGTCCAAGAAACATAGACAGATGTCAAAAAGACTTGGACAGTAACAACTCCTTGTTCCTATCTATGTTTGATTGGAAAAACCTTGGCTAACAACTCTTATCACCAGTCTAGCTGGCCCTATAATCTTTCTCCTTCTAAGTTTGCTTATAGGGCCTTATGTAATCAATTGGCTTATTCAACTTGTTAAACAATGAAATACTTCTGTAAAACTCATGTATGTTGAAACTTATGACCCTTTGCCCATGATTCACGAGTCAATGGTTTGACTCATGAACAAGTAAAAGGGGGGAATGAAGTACCTGTAAAACTTATAAGCAACCCCACATTATAACAGATTCCCCATATTAGCTGTTTTAGCTGGTTTAACCTAAAAATGACTCCCTACATAGCTTTCCAGTAATCAGAGGTTGTAATTTTCCATAACTAAGAGCCTACACCCTTGGTTTCCCCAATTATTAGAAACTCCCTAATCACAAGTTCCACATTTATTTGTGTACATTTGCACAATTTGCTTTTTGATTTTAATGGTTCATAAGTTCATGCTTTATGCCATGCAACTTAATGTACCTTATGTTTGCACCCCATGTTTTGTAGCCTATTCAGCAGTTGTTGCCTTTATAAACCCTCTCCTTGCTTCATTTGGGGCCAAGAGTTTTTGGAGGCATAAGCCCCCTCTCGGTCACCAGCTCTTCAAAGGACTTATAATTCGACTCTGCGTGTTAGCAACATTTTTCTTGCACTCCAGACACAACAATATCAAGCAGTGTGACAGAGAAAGTATGATCACTTATTTGCAGAGACTTCACAACCAGTAAATATTAGATCCATCATTGACATTCAGGACTTTTTTCACTAAACCATGCTTACATATCAAATTCAGAAGGAAGTTCTATCACCCTGACTAATATAGCTTTCTTTTAATTATAATCCCTCCAAATAATCTGCATTTCCTTCATAGTATGTATTATTATCTGTGTATTATTATTTATGTATAACTAGAAACGGCACATAAATTTGGCACTATGCCAAATTCTCTGCTGTAGTATCTGCTGTAGTATCTGGGAGTATCTCTCTTTTTTTTCTCTTCCTTCCTTCCTTCTTTCATTCTTTCCTTTCTTCCTTCCATCTTTTATTTTTTTCAATGCTCTTTATTTTCCTTTTACTTTTTTTAAATGAACAACCTAGTTTATGTCTATACACAATATAATTGGTTTCCACAACTTAAATCATGAGAAGATACTTGTACATTTGGGGTGTACTAAAGGAGATGCTGTGATTGTATCTGTTGAACATTGTCTGAAGTTGTGAAGAGTTAGAAATATGACCCTGCTTTCAAAGTCACAGTACAGCGTGGCACGGTTTCATAGATGTTGACAGAAGCCACAATACTCCTGGCCCAGGAACAAAGCATTTTATTACTCATAATACAATGGACAGCAGAACTTAAAGTTTGCAATGGTTGTTTTGTCCCTCACAAGTTATGTTCAGATATTTATAAATAAATCATCTTAGTAACACACACTTCCAAAATTAATGTTGGTAAAATGCTTTGTAGATGAAAAGTTGCTGGTTATCACTGTGCTAACGGTCAGAATTTTTAACCCCTGTGGTGATGATTTAAACAAGCACATGGAAAAAGAAACCAGCTTCAAACAAACTTCATGTGATCAAAGTACACAAGAACAGGATTACAATCAGGGAATATATTGACCACCTGTGAATTGAAATAAATACTTAAAATATTAGTAATATCTGTTCAATAGTACAACCAAAATAAAAATTCCCAGTATCATATTTGTCATACAAACATGCCAGTTAGAGTAAAAGAAAAGAAAAGGTAATTGTAAGTAAGAAGCTTATCCAATTGATAGTGCAGATATTTATGGACACAAATTGCATCAGAGCAAGTTTGGAGTATACTTTGAAAATACTGTATCAAAGTGAAAATAAGTATTTTTTAAAGAGATTTAGGTTTCCCTACATTAAAGATTTTATTGCCAGGCTCGGTGGCTCAGCCTATAATCCCGTGCCTTTGGGAGGCTGAGATGAGTGGATTGCCTGAGCCCGTGGGTTCGAGACCTGACTGGGCAGGCGAGACCTCATCTCTACAATAAAATCAAAAAATTAGCCAGGCATGGTAGCGCGCGCCTGTAATTCTGGCTACTCGGAAGGCTGAGGCGGAAGGATTGCCGGAGCCCAGCAGGTCGATGCTGTGGTGGCTGGGAGCGGCCACTGCACTCCAGTCTGGGCGACAGAGTGAGACTCCAACTCAAAAAAAAAAAAAAAAAATTTTATTTATTGAAGAAAAAGAATAGTTTGATTGACTTCATGAAAATGATATGAACATATAATAATGAATGAACTAAATAAAATGCTTTTAAAACTAAGAGATACTGAGCAACTTTAGAGTAAATAAAACTAAAATAAGAAATAAGTCTACAAAATGTTTACCTTGGACTACCTTGAATCTTTATAACCAAATTAAACTAGTATAGTAAGAGGTAAAACTAGCAGAATGTGTTAATATGAGATAATCATAATATCAAATAAAACATATATATATATATAGAGAGAGAGAGAGAGAGAGAGAGAGAGAAAGGGGGAAATATATTAATAAATGGTAGTGATTCTTCTTGTATGTTAATAAAGAAAACAAAGTTTACAAAGCAAAACTTAGTCACTTGATAAAGCAACTACATTACATTAGAAAATGCATTACTAAATGAAGATATAAGGAAGTAGGTGATTTACATAACTGTTAGCCGATTACCAAGTGCTTTTGGTTCGGAAAGTTTCAGTACCACAGATAGAGACAACTTCAGAGTACAAATAGGAATCAGTTACTCAGGCACCATGAAATTTTCTTGTGGTTATTGTCTTGTTTTGTTTTGTCTTCCCATGGTAAATGATGTGAAAGTGGCAATAGACTATTATAAAAGAGAGTTGTTGTTTACTGTGTAACTACATCAATTGTACAACTGAACATTGTGAATAAATAACTTTTATTCAAGGATAAATCTACATTAAGGATTTCTCATTGTCAAAGAAATAACTACCCTTTTGCTTTCAGAATATGAAAATGAAAATTATAAGTTTCTTTTGTTCACAATATAGCCAAGGGTGAATATACACCAAACTAAGTACTCCAGCAGAGTTCAGAACCATAAAAGATTTTCTAAAGTGTAAAAGAGAAGGGTTAGACTAGGTAATTTCTAATGTCTCTTATAATTTAAAATGAAATATAGGCTGTGATGATTCACAGTTAAGCAAGTAATTGTAACTGATAGCAAATTGTAAATGAAATAGAGTAATAATTGGCAGGGGGAAATGTGAGTATTCTACAACTGAAAAATAGTAAGATAGAGATACATTTTTCTATAGTCCCTGTATCCTCAAATTCTCCTTTTATAAGATATATAATAATTTCAATTTTTTAAGTGATTCTCTTTATTTCTCTGCACTCGTTGAAGGCGGGAACTTTCCCTGTTCTTTCCACTGTTCTACAGTAACTATCACCATTTCACAGAATTTTGTTCTTGTATTATGCTCACTTTGTCTTTGGCCAGTACTGAAATACACATATGTAAAGTGTTCAGTTATTGAACAATGCATTCGCCCATGTAATATGCACCTCTAACAGGACACAGCAAAGTTCCAGAAAGTTTCCGCATATGTTTTCCAATCAATACTTACCCATATTCTCACTGTTGTGAATTCTATCATTACACGTTTGTATCAGCACTTAATATTTGGAAATATTTAAACTTCTATATAGGTTAGCAATAAAAACAAACATGGGAACTCAGTTACTAATAACACAAATAAAAGAAGGATCATTACTATCAATCCCATGGACAGTAAAAGAATAGTAAAGGAATAAATATAAACACCCTATTCCTGCCAATCTGATAACACAGAAAAATATAAGTCAATTCCTCAAAAGACACAAACTACTAAATCCCACACAAGAAAAAACATTATTACTATTATTAGGTCCATAATAGTCATTTGAATCAGTAATAATAGCCACTGTTAAAGAAAATATCATGCTTATATGATTTCACATGTGAATTCTGAAATAATACCAATACTTTATCATTGCTTTGACAAAATAAAATGAGAAGAAACCCTTTCTAACTTCTTATGTGAGACCAACATTACTCCAATATTACTTTAATAGCAATTGCAGATAAAGATATTACAATAAAGGAAAACTAAAACCCAAATGTCTCATGAATATAGATGCAAAAATAATCAACAAGACATTAGCAAATCAAATCAAACAATGTATAAAAATAATTATAATTCACAACTTACTGAGAATTACCCAACATATGCAAAGGTGGCTCATCATTCAAAAATTAGTCCATGTAATCTGCCATATCAGCATAACCATATGACTGTATCAATTGATGCCTATGAAGCAGTTGACCAAAAAATGCTCCTTAATGATAAAACAAAAATAAACTCTCTGCACAGTAAGAATAGGGAAGAAATTATTCAACTTGATAAGCAACATTTATACAAACCTATGCTAATAACTGTAAAGGTAAGAAGCAGAATGTTTCCTCACAAGATCAGAAACAATTTAAGAATGTCTTTCTCACCATTCCTGTTTATTACTATATTGGAAGTACTAGCTAATCCAATAAGATAAGAAAAGAAAGAAAAGAGTTTCAAAAAGAAAAAAAGAAACTATCTGTATTCACAAATAACATGATTATCTATTAGAAAATCTTAAAGAATAATAAAAAGAAAAAACCTCCTAGAACTTATAATCAAGAATAGCAATTTCAGAAATGTCAAGGTTAATATACAAGTCAATTACTTTCTTATAAACCAGCAAAAAAAGTTGGAATATGGAGTTTTTAAAATAGCATTTGCATTAGCACCAAAAAATTTAGTTATGAATCTAGTTAAATAGATAGAAAATTTATAGGCTAACACTACAAAACTCAAGAAAAAAAATCAAAGACCTATAGAAAGAAAGAGTCTGTGTTCATAATTTGGAAGGCTAAATATTTTAAAGATGCTATTTTTTTCTAATTTAATATATTGGCTCAATGCTACCCCAATCAAAATCTCAGCAAGCTATTTTATTAATATTGACGAAGGAATTTTAATGTTCAAGGGGAACAGCAAAAGACTTAGAATAATCAACACAATACTGAGGAATAAACTCAGAGGATACAGACTTCTGACTTCAAGGTTATCAGACACAGTAAACAGATGCGGACTCAAACAAGTATGAGGGGGCCTCCCCAAAACCTGAAATTTATTTAGTAAGAATTGTGTATTTATTCTTATATGTTTAAACTGCAGACATCTTCAAAGTACTCTCCGTTTGATGTAATATAGCCATCGAGATGCTTTGTCCACTACTCAAAACAGTTTTTAAACTCACCCATTTTGATGCATTTTAGTGTTCTGCTTTTTTTTTTCATTCACCTTTTCCACATTGGTAAAATGTTTCCCTTTGAGGATTTTTTTCATCTGGGGAAACAAAAAAAAGTTGCTCAGGGCGAGATCAGGTGAATAGGGAGGGTGGGCCATGGGGACATACTGTTTTTGGTCAAAAACTGCGGAAAATTCAGCCCAGGTGCATTTCCATGGTGGAACTACCAGTCACCTGTTTGCCACAAAAAAATTCACTGAAGTCAAACACAGCCTCTCACAGCAATGTCAGCTGATACACTGACGCAGAGGGGTTCCTAGAACACTTATCTAGAGCAGGAAGCCTGTATTACTAGGGGATCACCTTCCAAAAAGATAATTTTGTTCTTTTGAGTCCTCCTCCTATAGTCAACTGATCTTTGGCAAAGAGGCTAAGGTAAGTAAAAGAAGAACAGTCTTTCAAAAATGATGCTGGAATAAATGGACATCAATACAAGGGTTGTGCTCATTGCTGAGTATATCTTGTCTAACGATCTTGACATTTCTGAATATATTATGTCTAATGCATAATATACATAAGAATTGCCAAAACACTTCATTATGTATATTCTATTGTGTCTTATCTTAAGTAGCACTTATATTAAAAATTCATTTATCATCTGCTGCCATCAAAAACTGCTTTTTCTGGTGATCTGTAGTGGCATTCATGATCCATGGAAAGTAGTTTGCAAAAATCCTAATAACATTTGTCTATTTTTATTTTTCTGTATACAGAGCCTTTTGGGAAAAATTAGTAAGTGATTCACAGATTGTGCTTATGAAAAATTTCATACGGCTTTTTCAAAAGTATTTGTCCTTCCATTTACTCAAGGCACTCTAAGTCTATGAACCGATGTCTGAAATTTGGTAAAAGGTTGTCATTCTATTGTAGTGTGTCAAGTTTCAGTTAAGTTTGCCAGACTAAGAATAATTGCATTTGTATAGATTAATGTACATATAAAATTTTATTTTTAGATATTCCATAAATAATGTTACTTATAAAGGGTATGTTTATGAAACAAACTGCTTTCTTATTACGGCACTGCCACCAGAACCAAGTTTATCTCAGGAACTTAACCATTAGTTAACAGGCTATTCATTAGAATTCTACTTTCCTTTCTAACAAAGTTCTAGATGAAAATTGATGATAAACATGACTGATTGGTGGAGTCAAAACTGTAGCTGTTAAAAGAGTAGAATATTAACTTTTTAATAAAAGCAGAGTATATCAATGTAGAGCTTGTAATAAAATCCTGGATTGGGGGCGGGATTGGCACTAGTGGGAATCTGCCTGGGGGAGCACATCTCATCAACAAGGATACTGCATAATGAACATTTGTATACCTAATTCTGAATTGTACCCCACATCTTTAAAATCAAATGAAAATAAAAATAAATCTTGAATTTACCATTTATAAGCTCTGTGTCTTGGGAGAGTTAGTTACTAACTGTATCTCACTTGCTTCATGACAAAATGGAAATAATCGTACTGTACCTTCCTAAAAGGGTTGTAAAGAAGATTAAACTAGTTAATTATCATAAAATTCATAGAAAAGTGTATATATAAAAGGCTCAGTTAGTATTAGCTACTTACCAATATTATTGTTATTAAAAGCTTACTATTTTGATCATCACTTTTATTATCATTTGACATGTTCAATTCATTTATGAGACAAAACTCATCCATCTACCAAGGTCAGAAAATCCCAAAATTTAGAAGTGCAATTGAGTTAAGGAAAATCAAAAAGAGTAACAGTACTACATAAAATACTCATAACCTGTTAATCAAAATTTTCTATTAATTCATTTTTTCTACAAATATAAAAAGCTTACCCACTTTCTAATTATAATTTATAACCACCTGGAGTTGTTGATCATTCCTATGTACCCACTGTAGCATAGAATTAAAATCCAAAGTTTTGATCACTGTCATTATGTCATACACTCATGTAAAACAGAAAAAAGTAATTAGGCCACTCTATCTTATACCATCCTTGATCCTGTGTGTGGACTACTATTACCCCCGTTTGAATGATGATTTGAAAAAAATTGTGAGCAAGATCAAAATAGTTTGTAAAAATTATGTGTTTGCAGCTTGGGTACATATAGGAAAATAATGAAGACAGTGGATTGTAGCAAACAAGAATACAGCATCTTTTAGGCATTAATATGCTAAAGATGTATGAAATGTCTTTGTATGAAAGTTTTTAAAAGTAAGGATGACTTAAGAGGACTGAGCTGATGAGAAACTAGTTATTTTCATCAAGAAAAGATAAAAAATAGCATAATGATTAACAATCAGAAGCATTTATTGACTAATAGTCAACAATAATGTATTATATATTTCAAAATAACTAAGAGTAAATTTAAAATGATAGAGTTAATAGGCAAGCAAGGTGATGAATATGTTAATTAACCTGATTTAGTCATGCCATACTGCATACCTATATCAGAACATCATAATATACCCCATAAGTGTATAAATTATTTGTCAATTCAGGAAGGGTTCAACTTGATTAGGATTCAATCCAAGTTATTATTGATTAAAATGTTAAATCATAATAAAATGATCAACTAGATTGCGATGATAGGTTGAGTTTGAGTTTACATTATTATATTCAAATGCTGCTCCTTTCAGCTTCAATGCATCTCTAAAAGTTGGCGATCATGTGAGGACAATGGAATTCAAGATAAAGACTTGTAAGTAGTTAAAATAGAGATGATTGCTAGAGTTGTAAAAGCGGGTAAAACTGTTAAGATGAAAAGCAAAGAAAGAGTAGCAAAAGACAGTTGAGTAAAATGCTCTTAAAGACATGCTCATTTGGATGTGGGAGTAACAAAAGGAGAAAATATGAGATTTGCAGAAGCGACACAAAAAATGCAATAGGGTATAATTTAGTCCAAGACATTAGACATTGTAAAGCAACTGTATTTTGTGATACACTGAAGTCAAGGAGCAAAACAAGAAACAGAAGCTGTCCATTCCTAGAAAAAACTGTTATGAAATGTGCATAATCATTGTTTAAAAGCATATTGTAAATTTCTTTAAACTAACGTCTATATGGTTAATAGTTTATAACATTTTTCTGAGTGGAGAATGCAGAAATGAAGTATAAAGAATTATAAACGCTACCCTATGCATAGAAGAAAATTTATGCAAAAACAACAAAATAAGAAAATAAAATGAGAAAATTAGTAGATTCAAACATTTTTTACATAGAGATTAAATCAGGTACCAAATACAAAAGAATAATATTTTTCCAGAACACTTTGGTCAAGTTTTCCGATTATCATACTGACATCCTTCAATTTTTACTATACCGTTAGTATTATTTATTTATTCTTTCTTGGTAATAAAATATGAAAATTCAAATTGTGATTGCCAATTCTAGTTCTCAAATAACTCTCTCCAATAATAGTACAGTAAGTCTTCAATTAATGTCATCAATAAGTTCATGAAAACTGTAACATTATAAAACAACCTATAAGAAAACCAGTTTTATCATAGGCTAAATGATATAAACAAACCAAGTTCTTATGGCATATTTCTGGCCACAAAGTATCACCAAACTTCAAATTAAAGACTTCAAAAACATGTAATATTAAACATTGAAATAAATGTGACCTATACAAGCATTTAAGAAAGATTAATAAAAGAAAAATCATATTTTACACTATTTTTGGTGAAACAAGAAGTGAAGGTACTCATGGTAGTGGTGGGTGAAATCAATGAAAAAAGTTCACAAAGCGAAAATGCAAGAGTGCCTTCTACCATCACTGATCACAAAACAAACACTAACATACGTAGCAGGCTTACTGAATGCTTTCAGACTACATCATTTATTGTTGTTCATTTGTATGACTCGTATCTACTTCAAAAACCGTATTTTACAATCATTCCTATTCATTCACTCATTCTTTTCCAACCTACTCATTTCAGTTCAGGCATGTGGGCTAGAGCCTATTCCAGCAGTTTAGGGCACCGGCTGAGATTCCGCCCTGGACAGACGCCACTCTACTGCAGTGTGCTCCAAAACGCACCCCCACTCACTCACACTGGGACCATGTGGACACAATTCACCTACTAAGCACAGCTGCGAGATGTGGGAAGAACCTGAGAACTGGAAGAAAACCCATGCAGCTATGGGGAGAACATGCAAACTTCAGACAGGCAGTGGCCATGACCAGGAATCTATATTATTTCTCATCAGCGTTATAACAAAACAACGTTATTCAAGGATCTATTGTACATATATCAAAAATGTAATTTTCTCATTATTGAAACACTGGAGTTTTAACGCTTAATAGATTTTTCTGTTAAACGTTTGTTGTTATTCAGTGTTAAGTATTGGAGAACAGAAAATCTACCCAACAAATCATTCTTCTATGAAACAAATACAATTAGAAATCATAACAGCAAATAATTTTCATTAGAAGAAAGTTATAAGCAAAGTACACCTTCACACTTTGAAATACATTCTGGATCGATTGACAAATCCTTCGGATCTACCCCATGAAAGTTCAGGTTGCCAGTTGTGGTTAATACACAGGAGTTTAAAAAAAAAAAAAAGGAATCTACTTGTGGGGCATAAACTGGAGCAATAGAATGAAAGGACTAAAATAAAGTTTAGACGTCAGCGATCTTCAATCATCAAAATAAAATACTTCTAAAATATTTTGGTTATCTTATAAAATCACACATAGATGGACAATTTAATAACATTTATTATTATGCATTAACATGGCATTTAAAGCAATGTGTATACTCCAAGTCAAAAACTTCCTTAGTGAATCAACCAAGTGTTGCCTATAAACACACCATTTAAATGTAGTATCACCTCAATAAATAATGAAATACTGTATTTCATTAATTAACCCAAAAGAACATGGTATTGAATAATTTAGCTGTGGTTTTTCCTACCAAAATTGGTTGACAAATCTTCAATGATGGTGATTATAATAAAAATAAGATTAGTGGTACGTTTATCTTTTATATTGATGTGGAGATCTATGATTGTAGTAATTATATTTAAATTTCAAAAGTATAGTATATTGATTATTAGTAAAAAGTCACAAAAGCACGGAGCAAAGATCATGGTTCCTTTTTTTTTCAAAATTATAAAAATTAATTAGCTGAAGTGACTCTTACCAAAAACTATTATTGAGGATTATTATATTATTTGTTTGTTTGTTTTAAATTAGACACATGACATGCCCCCATTCTTTTATGTATTAACATTGCAAATTATTTTGTAATTAAGCCTTTAAAAAAATATCCAGATGTGTGTTACTTCGTGACCTCACATCTAACTTTTCTCTTCCATTCTTTGGCAGTAGGCAAGGTGTCTGGCTGTCTCTCATATGATGGGTTGAATATTTCTTGTAAAGGATGGAATACAGTATGCTGCAGGAATTATATTTAAAATCCTGAGTGAAGAGGAAAAAAGCTCTGGGACCTTGGATGTCAGTTCCAAGAGAGACAAATTTATAGGTATAACAATTTGTCTTTTATAACTGACATGTAAGGTCCCAAAGGTCTTTTTCCTTACCACTAAGAATTTTTATGCATCTCCTACAATAGGAAAAAAAAACTATGAATGTAACATTTAGATATACTTGCTGCATATCAAAGAGAATCTTCTTAACATCATTCCATGTTCATGCCCCAAAATAAATTTTAATATTAGATTGGGACTTTTTCTTTAGTAGAAGTAAAACTTCTATACCATTACAATAAAAAAATGCTAAAATTAAACTTGCTCGGCAATTTAATATTTCACCAGAAACCAATAGCAGCCACCTGCCCTTGTGGTGCAGTAGGCACCAAATGAAGTATGTTCTCTTTGGGATTCATTTAACAAGGTGTGGTTATCACTCACAGAACTGCAGCAGACATACAAATGACACGCACTAGGTGGCCTGAAGGACTAAGCAAGCTCTTTAAAGTGACATTTATCTTGGAGTGTCAAGGACATTGATAAAAAATAATAACTGTATCTCGATGAGGCTAAAAGACTGAATTATGTAGTGGTAAGGAAACTATCCTAAAACTGTTTGAAATCATATAAACATACTGGTCAATTAATAAGGCCATTTAGGCACAGGAGCTGATTTTATCTATATAGTAATAATGTATTTTTAATGATTCATTTCTGCCTTTGATCAAAATTGTACTAGTTCATCAGATTCAAGCACAAGAACGTAGTGATACAGATGTCCCTGATCCACGAGCATGTTTTATATCACTTAATTTTTTATTATGCTTACTTTTGTTTTTCCAGTAATGTTTTGTAATTTTTGGTATACAGATCTTATATACATTTAGTTATTATTATCATAAAATATTTTATACTTTGGATGTTATGTGTAATACTTTAACATTTTAATCTCCTATTTTATTTTATTTTATTTTATTTTATTTTATTTTATTTTATTTTATTTTTTTGAGTTGGAGTCTCACTCTGTCGCCCAGACTGAAGTGCAGTGGCCGCTCCCGGCCACCGCAGCCTTGACCTGCTGGGCTCCGGCGATCCTTCTGCCTCAGCCTTCCGAGTAGCCGGAATTACAGTCATGCGCTACCACACCCGGCTGATTTTTCGATTTATTGTAGAGATGAGGTCTCGCCTGCCCAGGCGGGTCTTGAACCCACGGGCTCAGGCAATCCATTCACCTCAGCCTCCCAAAGGTGCGGGATTACAGGCTGAGCCATCAAGCCCAGCTAAATCTCCTATTTTAATGCTAGATAGAAATACAATAGCTTGATAGTGGTATTGGTCACACAGACTTTGATGCTTTCCATAATTCATGGAACTATGTTTTAACATAGTTAATTTGATTATATACAAATTATGTCAATAAATTTAATTTAAGATTAGTTGGTGATGTATTTATTGTAAAGGATTGGAAAGCATAGTGCTAGGGAAATTAACCTAAAAACTGAAATCACATAAAAGTATTGATCAGTAAATAGAATAAGCAAATTGAGTGAGACAATACATGTAGATAAAAAGTGACATAATGCATACAACAAGCTTATCACAGCCCCTAAAACATATGGACTTGACAAAAAATTCTATTATTTTTCAATTCTGTATTTAGATATATATTCTTTACTATAAATTACATTTTCAGCTGGGCTCGGTGGCTCAGCCTGTAATCCCGCGCCTTTGGGAGGCTAAGGTGAGTGGATTGCCTGAGCCCGCGGGTTCGAGACCCTCCTGGGCAGCGAGACCTCATCTCTACAATAAATCAAAAAATCAGCCGGGCGTGGTAGCGCATGCCTGTAATTCCTGCTACTTGGAAGGCTGAGGTGGAAGGATCGCCGGAGCCCAGCAGGTCGAGGCTGCGGTGACCGGGTACAGCCACTGCACTCCAGTCTGGGCAAGAGTGAGACTCCAACTCAAAAAAAAAAAAATTACATTTTCTTTGCAACATGCATACTTAGAAATTCAAACTATATATTCTTCATATGTAAACATAACATCTTGCTGGACAATTATTAATATCTTCACTTTGTCAATACAGAATCTGGATAAAGAAAGAGGATGTGTTACAGGTTTAAATCTTTTTAAAATTCTTATTTGTTTTTTATTATTATCATTTTATTTTTATTTTAAAGATGTGGGGTGCCAATCAGGGTTAGGTATACAAACGGTGATTTTGCAGGTACCCTTGCTGATGAGGTGTGTCCCTCCCTCCCCTAGCAGTTTCCCTCAACTGCCACTCCTCTCCTCCACCCGTCAGTTTCCGAATACTGCCAATCCCTTTCTTACAGTATTATGATAATTGTTCAAGGTCTATTTATGAGCAAGAACCTATGGTACTCTGTTCTTTGTTTCTGTAATAGATCACTGAGTATGATAGACTATAAATGTATCCAAGTTGTTGCGAAGTTCATAATTTTATCCTTCGTTATGACTGCATAATAGTCCACGTAAACCCAATAAGAATAGGTATCACTAACAAAACAAACAACAGATGCTGGCAAGGATGCGGAGAAAAAGGAATGCTTCTACACTGCTTTGGGGTATACAAACTAGGGCTACCTCTTTGGAAGACGGTGTGGTGATTTCTGGTTTAAATCAATATTAGTCCTTTGAAATTATTGTTGATTGAATGCTTTTAGTTTTCCTGCTCACATCTTCTTCTCACTTACCCAGAATTAACTTACAGTCACTTCTAATATTAAGATAATCATGTTCAGCAAAATATCATCTGTGTGCTTTGCTCACTTTTTTCGTCAAAGTTATTTCCTGACATAATACATCTCCCATTCGTAGAGCAGGATGACTGCATAGTGTTGGACAACAAGCTTTGTTGCGTTCATATACTTTACCATTTATTATTACATCATTCCTTTTATCATCTGTCATATACTTGGTATTAGATATTTAAATCCCTCTAGGGCTGTACTTATGTATTCTCAGTGTTAATCACAATAGTAAAATTATAGTAATAGTTATGTATAATACACCATATAGCAGGCTGTTTATGTGTTTTACATATATAGACTAATATATAAAACATATAGGAAATATTATATTTATTCCTATTGACTTAAGAATTTTTAGGAGAGAGTATTTAAGTATGTCTCATAACTTCTAATTAGCTTCAAACCCAGGAGGTTTGAGTCCAGTACCTAGAATCTCAAATACTATGTTCTCCCATTCAAAATTATGTTTTCTGACAAAATGAGTGACTTTAAGTTGGTTACAATGAAGTATGGGACTTAAATCATCCATAGTTAAATCAATCCATTTTATATGCGCTAGTAAAAACATAATGATGAGCATGGCCTTGGACTCAGATATTCACTGGTGAAATATATAGACTATCGCTACTAAAAGGCAAATAGATACCAGATTAGTTATGTTAATCTTACTAGCTCATAAGACTAGAGCCTGGCAGCCTTACTAAGAGAAAAGAACAAATATCACAGTTGCTCAGTTTAACCCTCTTTATGGACAGATGCTTTGGTGTGAGCTGAGTAAATTCCTTTTAAGTTTACATGTGATTTCCACTTATGGTGATGAAATCCAGTTTGATTCAACAAACTATCCTTAAGTTAGTTTAAAAGATGCAATCGTGTTTTCCCTTTTCAGTATAAGGTATTGGATTAGTGGCCAATCTGTGCTCAGTTGTATTACCTTCTTTATTAACAAAATGACTTTTTATACAGCTTTTAAAAAGCAGTGGAGTTAAGACTCTGACTTCATTGAATCCTGGACCACTCCATGTGCCTTCAATAGTTTGATGATGCTTGGTTTTAAGGGTTTCCAGAAATAAGGCCACTGGGAACAGATTGTAGTAATGATACAATAAATGACGGAATTGGGATTTGAGAAGAGATACATTCAATTCCAAAACTGATCATCTTTTCAAAATTCCACACCATAATTATTACAGGTGAATTACTGAAAGGGAAATGAATGTCTGCTCTAATTATTCTGATAATTAATTAACAGAATATAATGATCACACACCATAATAAACACTGTGCATTCGCTCAATTTTAATTCTGGTTGCTGAGGACACTAAAAGTTAACAAAGAAATACGTTTTGGCTTTCTTCAATAATTTTTAAATTGCAGTGCTTTTTGCAAACTGGTCCATAATAGAAAGCATCTTTGATGACTGAAGTAAATCTACAAAAACAGAGTAAAATTTAGGTAGAAAGAGTATGTTATTTGGAACTCTAGCTTTTTGGAATAAACTACATTTAAAAGGATAATAGTAATAGCAATAATAACAGAGGGCCACTAGAAGAATGACTTTTAAAAAAGTTAAGAAGGTCAGTATCTAGGTTTAAAAATTTCAAAATCAGAAATAGAAATAAGTAGGTATCATTTTTTAAAAATTTTCCAAGTAATGAAACAGAACAAAAGGAGAATATGAAATAGTTACTTTTTAACTATTTATACAACAAAACATAAAGTGTAGATATAACACCATTGTACTTCTGCTTGGATTATCGCCAAATTTGTTCAGACTCTTCAATATTTTACCTGAAGAAAGCCTTTAAGGTCCTAGCAGCCATTTTGAGATTTCACTTTTTATTCCTTCAGTCTCAAATAAAAGATTGGAAGCCATCCAACTTAGCTTTAATTGGAACCTTAATTGGGCCTTTGGTGCCCTAATTATGAATGAAGAAATTATAGTAATTATAGAAAAATTAGAGTAATAATTAGTAATTATAAATAAAGTCAATCTGAAGTACATTTGAAATATACTTACAAATGTGTGTTTAAAGTGACAGTACCACTTTGAATACTGTGTTGTATTTTGCTTTGTATTTTTCCTTATCCATGAGAAATGTATAAGGGTTAGAATTTTAAAACATTGAAATAACATAATTACATATAGTTCTTATGAGTTTAAGTCTTAACATATTCTCCATTATTTTACAAAAAAATAACATATGTTTGGCATTTGTGGAATAAAGAAAGATTTTTTTCTTCATCTGCAAATAATTCTCATAAATTAATGGGAGGATATGTTGATAAGTACATCAGTATTATCAGAGGTATTGAAAGGCATGCAGAGCTCTGACAAAAACTTATTTTGGAAATAATTTTATTATATTTTAAAATATTAAGTTTATAGTTATAAAATCTTTTAAAATCTCAACATACAATTTCTCTTGAGCCAGAAGTGTGACAAAACTAATTTAGAAAATAAAAAGAGGTATGTCTGAATCCAGGGTATTTATATGCATCTTATATCCAACTTAATCTCAGAACAAACCTACAGGGGAAGGAATGGGGCTAATGGGGCTGATATTATACCTATTTCAAAGATGACAACACTTATGTTACAAATGTTTGAATAACTAGCCCATATCTCAAGGCTAAAACAATAAATGGAAGAAGTGGGATTTGAGAAGAGATAGATTCAATTCCAAAACTGATAATTTTTTCAAAATGCCATTCTCTGACTATTACAAGTGAACTGCTAAGAAGAAAAGAATGCCTGCTTTAATTATTCTGAATTCTTAGATATTTATGAATATGAAAATATATTATCTTTTCTTCATTGCCTACTTAAAATGCCAAAATAAATCATATTTTAAAGCATCTTTAAAATGATTACATCTAATGCTTAAATCTCTTTTGTTTTTTTCTGACTTTCTGACCACCAGGTATCTCTTGCTCACATTGTTCCCCTGTATTCCCCTTCACATAATTATACACGCTTTTCTAAATAAATAGAATGCAATTAATTTATATTTCAACTAAATCTATGTGTGCTGAATAAACACAACCAACACATAGCCAACTTATTTATTAAAATTATCTTGACTAGAACGTTGACAGAAACCATGATTAAATTGGACTTGATTTAATTTCTGCCTTGACAGGATTGCTAGGGAAATGGTTACTGAACTCTCAGATGGTTATCAAACACGGGTTAGCTACTTGCATGACAGTGAACTATAATGATAGTGAACTGCAGTTTCCTCCTCTGAAAAATGAAGAAATAAAATTTATCTTTCATATTTTCTGAGTTAAAATAAGAAGTAATATAAAAACTCTGTATTCATGCCAGCCACATAGTTGGAATGGATGTTAATAAGTGGTAAATATAAGCATAAAAAGCTCCTAATGAAATTTTGATGAGAATGCATGTTAGTAATTATTTATAGTCATGAAACCCACTCCCAGTACATTTAAACCAGATACTTCTCTGTGTATTGACAAATTGATAATACTGCTGATTTAACTGAGCTTCAGGGAAACCACTCCTTTCAAACTTTTTTCTAGTTCATATCCCTAAAGATAGAGCAATTGATTTCACTTAAAATGATTAAATATACAAACTAGAAAATGTGATTTCTTATTAAAAGCACACTTGACATTATGACTGAAGATATTAAAAGGACCTGGAAATGTCAAAGATTAGTTTCAATATATTTAAGAGTTTTAAAAATAAATCATACAATTTCTATTTTATATTGACCTATTTCCAAGCTTACCAGTGATTTCTGCAGATTTGTCTAGGGTGCTAATAAGCATATAAAATAAATTATTTTTTCTTTTATGATTTTATTGATTTCTGTCAGTTTCATTTTTTTCTTAATTTTGATCTCTTTGTATAGTTATCTGATCTTACATTTTGTCTATCCTTTCCATTATAATTTCTAAAATATTAAGCACACTATAGCAGATGTCTTATCTGATCTTTTCAACATCTGTGTCATTTCTGAGTCTGATTCTTTTGATTGTGTGGTCTCTGCAGACTGCTTTTTTCTTTTCTTTGAGTACATAAATGTTATAATTTTTTGACAATGCTAGAAATGTTATATAGGATAGATGAAATCAGACTCATTTGTTTTAAATACTTAGATATAAGCATTTATTTCTACTTGTTATTTAATTTGTAAATTCATGTTAACCTTGTCAGGAATTGGGCTGTGTTATTAAAATGTTGTTGCTATTAACATGTTTAATTTTTTTTTTCTTTTGAGCACTAGGGATTTCAAAATTTCTAGTGATACCCTGACTTTGTCACCTCATTTGACTTTAAGCTTCACTGTGTGATGCTTTCCAAAGAGGATGCATTGTGTAACTCTTCCAGTTGTACTCTAACATTCTTACTCAATGCATATTCATATGACAGGGAATGGTGAGAAAACAGGTGACTTTGTTTTATTTTATGTCTTTTGGTTAAGCCTCAGTCTAAGCCGTGCATTATAAGCCTGAGTCTTAGAAGTTAATTTCACAAATATTTCTTCTAAATCTTCAGATATAATACTGGACCTAATCTATACGTTTGTCTTTCTCTCAGGATGTACTCAGGGCTTTTCTTTCCTCCTCTCTCCTCCTTCAGCTCCATTTGGTTTCCTTAGTGCCCTCCAATTATCACTCTGATGACCTCTTCCCTGCAGATTTTTTTTTTTCCTTTAGGGGAAATAGAAAGGATGAGTCCCCAAAATATTTTCTTGATAGCTCCCATTCCACTTCCCTGGTAACAGTGCGATCCCACGCATGGCTTCATATCACCAATTTGGATGATGCTCCCTGTATAAATATGTCTTTTATTCTGTAGTGGAGACTGGGGAGATGAACTCAAGTAGAATTGCTCAATGGCAACTATCCTTTTCCTTAATCCACACAGCGGGTGTTTTTCTTGGTTTCTCCCAGATCCAATTTATAAAACTAGTTGTATGTTTTCTTTTAGAGAAAAAGCCTCAAATGCATGGGAACCCTCTATGTCTTTAGTTTCAGGAGGTCACACTCTCATTCTAGTCTATACTGGACCAATAGCCATTTCTTAAAATTTCAAGTTTAATCTTTTCACCTGCTCCTAGGGTATATGGCATCATGCGCTCAGGAAAGCAAAATGCTCAGGTCTTGTTTCTCTCTGCTGGACTGAACTTGTCTCTAGCTAGACTTGAGTGTGGTTGTTTGCTTGTAACCTCAGCTATTTGATGGTGTTAGGACTCAGAGAACAGTACCTAAAAATGAGGGCCTCAGACACTGCCTCGGACACAGAAGTTTTTCTCTGGCTTTCCTCTGCTCTTCTATATCTCACTCCCTTTCTGTCCTAGGCTAGTCACAGAAACTAGAATTCCTGTTCCCAAGGTGGGTCATAGAAACAAGCACTCCTTTTCTGAAAAGCCAACTGTAAAACGTAAAATATTACTCTAGCTTTCTCTATAATGTACTGTGTAAAAGATAGCCACAAAGAAACTATCTGACCTACCTTGTTTGATTACAGGTCAAAAAACCCTCCTTTCAGACAGGATCTGGTCTCATACCCAGGAGGAAAAACTGTATCCTCAAAGAGGGCAGCTTCGAGACAGACAGGACTTGCTGAACTTTTGCACTCCATTCATTAGCACTAGATCATACCCTTTTAGACCAATCATATGTTTATATAGCTGTTGATACTTTGCTAAACTTAAGTATAAAAATAGACAATTTCCCTTATATCTCTTTGTCTTTATTCAGAAAGCTCTCATGTCATGTAAAACTATGACCAAATAAATGTATATACCTCTTCTTCTACAAATTTGTCCCTTGTCAGTGATTTTCAACCTACCTTAGAGACTGAAGGGGAAACTTTCTCTTGACTCCAACAGTGGGTTCAACAAGATTCATTAATTTGCAAGTTTTGCAACATTTTTCTTGTTATGAGGGTGATGTTCTTACCATCTTTCTGTATTTATGAACTCTTATTATAAATATGCTTAATTACAATAAATCAAAAATTCAGTTAAACATGGTGGCCTGTGGTTCCAGCTATTTGAAAGGCTGAGGTGGAAGGATTGCCTGAGCCCAGCAGGCTGAGGCTGCAGTGGCCATGAGCATGCCACTGCACTCCAGCCTGGGTGACAGGTTGAGACTCCAACAGCAAAAAAAAAAGAAAGAAAGAAAGAAAAAGAAATATGCTTACTATAAAACACAAAACATCAATCTGTACCTAGTAACCTTGCTAAAGTATCATTAATACTAAATAATTTCCTGTAGATTATAATAGGTAATCTATGCATGCAACTTTATCATATATAAATTATATCATTTTCTTGACTGTTATGTAATCTTTTACAGTTTTATAATTTAATAAATAATTTAGTCCTGCCATATTTTCCAGAACTTTTAGAGCAGTATGTAGTCAAAATAGTGATATCATCATTTATAAATTCTCTTCCTGATTTTATATGGATTAATTTTAAATGTTCTTTGTTCAATGTGACATTATCTCTGGATTTATTTAAATGTTTCATATTATAATAAGGCAGTTGCATTTTATAAAATACTGTTTATGTAGCTTTTAAGGACACATCTTTTGTGTTGAGTAACTTAATCTGGTGAATTGCAATAATATCCAATTTTAAAGAAATACTTTCCCTAATTCTGTTAGATAGGTCACTGTACAGATATAAGAAATTAAAAACAAAAACAAAAAACTCCCATAAAACAATATATACCCAAGGCACATAGTCATCAGATTATCCAAGGTCAACATGAAAGAAAAAAACTTAAAGGCATCTGGAGAGAAGAGACAGACTACTTATCAAGGAAGACCTCTTAGCAGAAACCTTACAGGCTAGAAGAGACTGGGAGCCCACCTTTAGCATTCATAAAGGAACACAATGCCAGTCAAGAATTTCTTACTCTAATAAAGGAATTTGTCACCTGTATATGAGTCCTGAAAGATATGCTTAAAGAAGTTCTATACATATAAACTAAAGAATGATGTAACCTATCACAAAAGCATATGCAAGCTCATGGTTTACAAACCATACAAATCAATCACAAAACTGAGAACACAAAACTTCATAACGACAATATGACAAGAACTAACTCTCACATATAAATACTTAGCTTGAATGTTAATGAACTAAAATTGCCACTTAAAAGACACAGAGTCGCAAATTGGATTATAACTCTATCCCTCAATTGTCTTCAGGAATCTTCCCATTCCATTTCGTGTGTGTGTGTGTGTGTGTGTGTGTGTGTGTGTGTGTGTGTGTGTGTGTACGTGTGTCAGGGTCTTACTCTACAGCTCCAGCTGGAGTGTGTGACATGAAAATGGTTCACCAAACTCTTGACCTACTGGGCTCAAGTGATCCCTCTGCCTCAACCCCCTGAGTAGCTGGGACTATAATTGTGCACCACCACACATATCCAGTTTATTTTTTTGATTTTTTTTTTTTTTTGTAGAGTCAAGATCTCTCTATGTTGCCTACCTAGGCTGGTCTCAAGCTCCTGGGTTCATGTGATTCTCCTACCTTGGCCTCTCAAAGAGATGGAATCACAGGTGCGAGTCACTGCTCCCAGCCAATTCATCCCATTTCTAACAACACCCACAGACTTAAGGCAAAGAGATGGAGAAATATCTTTCATACAAATGAAAGAGAAAAAGAGCAGGGTTCACAATTAGTATATCAATAAAAGAGATGTTAAACCAATAAAAGTAATAAAGGACAATTAAGGACACTACAAAATGAAAATATCAATAGCAATATCAATCCTAAATATATATACACAACAACACCCAGATTTATAAAATTATTGCCAACTAATTTACTAGAGGATGTAAGCAGCCACACAATAATAGTGGGAGACTTCAACATCTCACTAACAGCTTTAGATAAATCATCAATGCAGAAATCTAGCAGAAAAATCCTAGACTTAAATTCAACATTTGACCAATTCTATCTAACAGATACCATAGACCACTCCATCCAGCAGTCAATAAACATTCTTCTTATACACACATGGGACATACTCTAAGATTGACCACATACTCAGCTAAAAATCAACCTTGAATAAATTTCCCCCCCAAACTGAAATATACCAAGCATATTCTTGGACCAGAGTGGAATAAAAATAGAAATCGATACTAAAAGGAAACCCAAAAAACACATAGATACATAAAAATTAAACAACTTCCTTCTAAACAATTTCTGAGTAAATAATGAACTCAAGACAAAAATAAAGACATTTAGAAATAAATAAAAACAACATACCATGATCTCTGGGATGCCATAAAGGACGTGTTGAGAGGGAAGTTTATAGCATTATACATCCACATCAAGAAAATAGAAAGATCTCAAATAAACAACCTAAATTTCCACTCAGGAAAAATGGAAAAATAAGTATAAACTAAACCCAGAGCTAGCAGAAGAAAAGAAATAGACAAAGTCAGAGAAGAGCAAAGCAAAATTGAGGTCAAAAACATTACACAAAGAACCAAAAAGTCAAAAAGCTGATTCTCTGAAAGGATAAACACATTGACAGATCCCTGGCCAGATTAACCAAATGAAAAAAAAGAGAGAGAGCAAAAGAAAAGAAAAAGAGAGCGACGTTATAACTAATCTTGCTGAAATATAAAAGGTTATCATAGATTGTTATAAACTTAAGTATATGTATAAATCTGAAAATCTCTAGAAACACAGAATGTCCCAAGATTGAAACAGGAAGAAATTAAAACCCTGAACAGACCAAGAGAAAGTCACAAAACTGAATCCATAATAAAAATCCTACCTACCAAAAAAGCCCTGGACCATATAGAGTCACAGCCAAATTCTACCATACATACAAGAAAGAGCTGGTACCAATCTTATTGAAGGTATTCCAAGCAATCAAGAAGAAAGGACTTCTTCCTAACTCATTCAATGAAGTCAGTAAGATTTTAAAGCCAAAAATTAAGAAAGAAAGAAAATTACAAGTCAATATCCTGATTAAAAGATGCAAAAATCCTCAACAAAATACCAACAAACCACAACTAACAGCACATCTTAAAGTTTATCATATTCTTTGGGCTTCATTCCTAGGATGCAAGCTGGTCAATGTATGCGATCTATCACATAAACTTAAGTTAAACAGGAACAACATGATTATCTCAATAATAAAAGCAAAAAAAAGTATTTGATAAAGTCCCACAACCTTTCACAATCAAAACCCTCAACCAGATCTAGGCACTGAAGTAACATTCCTCAAAATGATGAGTCATCTATCACAAACCCTCAGCCAACATCATACTTAATGGACAGATGCTGAAAATATTCCTCCTAATGATATGGCTTTTTCGGGTCAGCCTGGGCTTCCAGAGTGTCAGCTCAATGGGTTGGCCAGTCAAGCCCCCAGAGACTGTCAGCTTAATGGGCCGGCAAGTTTAGCCCCAGGAGTGTTTACTCTAATGGACTGGCAAGCTAAGTCCAGAGAGTATTGCTGATTCAGTGGGTTGGAAAACCTAGCCCCAGGAGTGTTGGCTCTAAAGGGGTGGCAAGCCAAGCCTTGAGAGTGTTGCAGCCCCCAGAAGTGTCTCAAATTCAGAGTCTCACCTTCTGCTGGCAGCTTTCCTGGTTCAGCTAGGTCCATTGGCTGGCAAGTCAGCCTCTGGGGTGCGGGTGGGTTGGCTAGTCAGCTTCTGGGGTGTGTGACTCTTTGTCTCTGATGATCTTCTTCTGCAGCAATTCAGACTGGGGTTCTTGACTCCTGCCCAGGAGGAATGAGGGACAGAGATGCCAGAAAGTGAGAAAGCAGGATGTATTGAGATGACAGAAAATCTTCCATGGCAGGCGGAGTCCAGAGAGGGTTGCCAATCTGAGACCAAATCCTGGTGCTTATAACGCCCTAAGCCAAGCTGATTGACTATCACTAACTGTGAGCTGATTGGTCAGCAACAGTTGTGCTGGTTGGTCAGTACTAAGGACCAATCAGCAGGAGGTAGGAGCCCAATGGGAAGCTGATTGGTTGGTGCTGGACAGCGAACTGATTAGTTGTTTTTTTAATCCCAGAAGTGGGTACTTAAGCTCTAGATTAGGAGGCTTACAGGGAGCTTGTTTACCAACAGGAGTGTATCAGCCAAAGAGGACTGCCTGAAGTTCACTGCATTGTTACTCAGGGACTCTCCCTGTCTGTCTGCCTAGCTTTTCTCTATCACCTCTCTCATTAAGAACTAGAACAAGACAAGGATATTTACTGTCTCCACTCCTATTTAGCATTTTATTAAAAGCCCTAACCAGAGCAATCAGGCAAAAGAAAGAAATAAAATGTATTCAAATAGGAAAAGAGGAAGTTAAATTCTCTCTCTCAGCACATGATATGATTCCATATCTAGAAAACCCTAAAAATTGCACTTAGAAAAATTAGCACAGACAAATGACTTCAGTAAAGTCTCAAATCATAAGATCAACACTCAAAAATCAGTTGCATTTCTGTAAGACAACAGCAAACACACTAAGAAGCAAACATAAAACATAATCTCATTTACAATAGACACACACACACACACACACACACACACACACACCAGAATACATCTAACTAAAGAAGTGAAAGATCTTTACAACAGGAACTACTGAAAGAATTCAAAGATGACACAAACAAATAGAAAAACATTCTATGCTCATGGGTTGGAAGAATTAGTATCTTAAAATGCCCATACTGGCTTAAACCATGTATAGATTCAACACAATCCTTAACAAACTACTAACATCATTTTTCACAACTGTAGAAAAGACAATACTTATATTCATATGGCAGCAAAAAAATCCTGAATAGGCAAAGCAATCCTAAGCAAAAATAACAAAACCAGGCACATTCCATTGCCAGACTTCAAACTTTACTACAAGGCTATATGGTAACCAAAACAGCATGACACCAGTACAAAAATAGACGTAAATTAATGGAACAGGATAGAGACTCAGTGATGAAACCACTGACCAACAACTAACTCATCTTTGACAATGTCAACAAAAATAAACATTGGGGAAAGTCCACAAAAGCAAATGCAACAAAAAACAAAATTGACAAGTGGAACCTAATTGAGCTAACAAGATTCTGTAGAAATAAACTGTCAAGAGAGTAACGAGACAACCTACAGAATGGGAGAAAATATTTGCAAACTATGCATCTCACAAAGACCTAATATCTAGAATATACAAGGAACTCAAGCAAATTAACACAAAAACAACAAATAATCCCATCAAAAAATGGGTGAAGAACATGAGCAGGTATTTTCAAAGAAAGACATAAAAGCAGCCAACAAACAGGAAAAAATGCTCAACATCACTAATCATCAGAGAAATACAAATCAAAACCACAATGAGATACCATCTTGCACCAGTCAGATTGGCTATTATTAAAAGTAAAAACAAAAACAAAAAAGTGATATTAGAGCAGTTGTGAAGAAAATAGAATGTTCCTACACTGTTGGGAATGCAAGCTGGTTCAATCCTGTAGAAAGCAGCTCGGAATTTTTTCAAATAACTAAAAATAGATTTAGCATTTGATGCAGCAACCCGACTACTGGGTATATACCAGGAGCATAAATATTTCTACCAAAAAGATACCTGTACTAGTACCTTTATCATAACATTATATACAATAGCTAAACCAGGGATCCAACCTAGATGCTCATCAACAGTGGACTGGACAAGGAAAATGAAATACTTATGCAGTCATAAAATGAAATACTATGCAGTCGTTAAAAAAAAAAAAAGAATAAAAGAATGTCCTTTACAGCAACATGCAGCTGGAGGCCACTAATCTAAGTGAATTATCACAGAAACAGGGAACCAAAAGTGACATTTTCTCATTTATCACTGGGAGCTAAACAATGGGTACATGTAGGCATAAGAATGGGAATAATAGACATTGGAGATTACTAAGAGGGAGTAGGGGAAGAAAGCGAGGGATGTAAGGGCTTGAAAGCTCCCTATCAGGAACCATGGTCACTACCTGTGATGTGGGCTCAATGGAAGCCCAAACCTCACCATCATACAATATATCTATGTAACAACCTGCACATGTACCCCTTAAATCTAAAATGTAAAAAAAAAAATCATAAATTTAAAAATAATGAAATGGCTATTACAAGTCAAAATGAATTTGTCTAGAAGCAACATTCTTTTGTCTCTAAGTTGGGGGCAAGAAACTTCTTGAGCCAATCTTCCTATAACAATCGCATTTAGAAATCACTACTGTAAACATAATAGCAGAAACTTACCTTCAGTCCAAGACCCACTACAGATGTAGATAGAATTTGCATCTCAAAGGAGGGACAGAACCAGTCAGAATGTCTTATCTGTTTTATACACAATATCTGGTATTCAATCTAAAAATAACAAGTTGTGTGGAAAAACTAGAAAGAATCAATCCATAGTTAAGGAATATAAGAACCAACAGACCCAGAATCATAGATGAACCAAATATAATAGTTATTACACAAAAACGCAAAATGATGATGATTAATATGTTAAAAGATACAGAGGAAAAGGGAAAAAACATGCATGAACACGGGGAATTTCTGAAGAGATAAAAACTGTAATATAAGGTCAATTAAAAATACTTGTGATAAAAACTATATTATCAATGATAAAAAAGTTATTTTGCTGAGTTCATCTAGCACCTGGACACAGATAGAGTTATATATTTATAAACTGTTTGAGTTGAAGCACATAAAAAAAAGAAAAATGTTTAAAAAAAAGTAGAACAGAACATACAAGAGCAGTTAAAATATTGTAACAAGTTTTTACTAAAGAAAATATGAAAAATAAGCACTTGAAAAAAATCACAACATAATTTGTCATTAGGCAAATGCAAATTAAGATTACACCAAGTTACCCTTGCCAATGAATGGTCAACATACTTATGCACAAGTATAATACTATCAGCTGCTGGTGAGAATGATGATCATATAGAACTCTCACACGTTGTAGGTGGGAATGCAATATAAGGCGGTCACTTTGGATATCAGTTAAACATACATGTACCATATGATATATTAACTCATTGCTAGATTTTACCTAAGAGAAATGAAAAAGTTTATTCACACAAAATCCTAGTAAAGCAAATGTTTTTGGTAGTATTATGTCTAATCACAAAATACAGGAGGAAAAAAGTACCCTTCACATGATGAATAAATGAACATAGTACAGTACTTTAATATGGAATACTACTCAGCAAGCAGTACAAAGAAACAATCTTAATTTCATCAAGTGACAGAAGTCAGACTTAAAAACCTACATAATAGATGCATTTAATAGATGAATATTTTTTGTGTGATGTTATTTGCATATCAAAATTCCAGGAACAGAAAACATTGTACTTTGTAGTGGGTTTCAGAAACTTGGAAAGACGAGGGTTTGACTATAAATGAAAATCACCAGAGAATTATTTGAACAATAAGACTGTTACATATCCTGATTACTTTGATGAGTATGTGGCTGAATAAATTTATCAAAACTCATATAACACAACAGGAGTAAATTTACTATTTGTAAATGTAAAAAAGAATGACCAAATGAAAGTGTGTTTTTTTCTTTTTTCCAGCATACAAAACCTAAGAGAATATAATGCCAGCAGACCTACATTACAAAAAATGCTAAAGGAAATCTTTGTGCATCCAGATTATGCCACTAGATGAAAAATCATCTATCTTCAAAAAATAATAATAATAAAGAGGATTCTACATTGGAAAAAATAATGATAAGTACTAAAAATAGATGTTTATTAATTTTAGTAATCTTATAAGATAATCGGTTCTCTAAATCAGCCACAGTAGCACACCCATGCTGTATGTTAGACTCTGTGATCTTGCTCAACTCACATCTTAAAAGTTTTTGCCCTTTGATCAGCATGTCCCCATTTTGTTAATCATCACAATATCAAATCATCACAATATAGAGCTTGACTATAACAGTATTTTTCAATTAAATATTTTTTAAATTTAAAAACTTTAAAATAAATATATCAATGCACTTTCTAAAAGCAGCTGTAGTAATGACATATGTTGTGCTTTATAATATGTGCAATAGTAAATTATATATCAATGTAGCCAGAAAGATAATAGGAAGACAATCAAAGATGCTAGTGTAAGGCTCTTATTTTTATGTAAAATGGCATAATAATATTGAAAATAGACTGTGAAAACAGGAAATTGCAGACTTTAAACCCTCTGATAGCCACAAAAAAATAATGGTTAAAAGGCATAATTTATAAACTACATATAATATATATACTAGTAGAAGAGATTAAATAAAAGTATGATAACTGTCAATTAATTCAATAAAAGGCAGGTAAGAGAAGTATTAACTCACAGTGAAAGAAAACAACACATGGGACATATAGCATGTAGCAAAAAAAAAAAACAAAAAATGATTCAATCCTAACATAGTAATGCTTACAAAAATATAAATGATCTAAACACTCTGGTTAAAAGGCAGAGAAATTGACCCATTGAATGAAAAAAGCAAAACATTACTCTATATCTAGGTAAATCACTTAATAATTAATAAAAATAACAAAAAGTTTAAATAAAAACAGATAAAAATCAAAATATAATATATTTATTTAGCTATATCATATATATTCAGAAAACATATGCAAACTTTAGTCAATAGAAAACTTGAGTATCTATATTAATAAATTAAAAGAAGACCGGATGCACTGGCTTAAACCTGTAATCCCGGCACTTTTGGAGGCTGAGGTGAGAGGAATGCCAGGAATTCGAGACCAGTCTGGACAACTTGGCAAGCCCTTGTCTCTACAATAAATCAAAGGAAAAAAAAATAGCCAGTTGTGGTGGTGTGCACCTGTAGTTCCAGCTACTTGGAAGGCTGGGGTGGAAGGATCACCTGAGCACAGCAGACTTGAGTATGTCCCCGCACTCCAGCCTGGGCAACAGAGTGAGATGCCGACTCAAAAAAACAAAAAAGAAAAGAAAAGTCATAGAGCAAGGAATATTTCCAGGAATATTATTCCAAGGAATATTTTTATAATTGCAAATGGGTTAATTCATCCAGAAGGAATACATAATATGTAATATCTATTCTAAGACATAACAATCTCAAGTGTATACGCTCCTAGCAGAAGGTACATATACATCTACATGAAGCAAAAACTAATAGAATCCAAAGTAGAAATAGATAAGTTCCCCCCCCCTCCACTCCATCCTGCTGGTGGCACCCTGGATCCAGCGCCCAGTTGTGCAGCTGATCTCTGGTGCCTCCCACAACACCACAGTCCACCATAGTGTATCAAACAGGGACCCAGAAGAGTGGAGAGAGAAAAGATTCATAAAAGTGAAACTGCCACCTTGGCCCTTCTCCAGGCAGAGATTTGCATTGCCCCACCCACCTTCCACCAGCCTCCACCTTGGGTCCTAAGGTAATGTCATTAAACAGGAGACAAAGCCCCTCCCCTATGCCGAATCAGACAAAGGCAACTAAGCAATGCAGACCTCGCAGGGAGCAGGCTAAAAAAAAAAAAAAAACCAAAACTGCAAGTAAATCTAACTGTCTGCAACAAAAACAGAGGGGAGAGGCTGGAGATCAGAGCTGAAGAGATCTTAGACACTCAGGAGAGATTCCAGAGCTAGTCCAATCTCTCATTGTGACTTTTGATTTTATCATTTTGTCTGCTTGTTTTGCTCACTTTTGTTTGCTTTCTGACTTACACTATCTGTTTCACAATTTTATTGGTCTATCTCTGTGTAGCTACCAGTATTCTTTGGGAATTTTTCTTGTTGTTTTTTTGACTTCTCTCCAGCCTTGTGTCTCTTTTTCACCTATTAGTTGGTATGTATGTCTGTTTTCCCTCTCACACTTCTCTCTTTCTAACTTCCTATTGATCCCCCCTTCCTCCGTTATTTTCCTCTTTTGTACCTCCTTTTGATGCAGGGACCAAATCTACATCCTGCTGCACAGACAGATTGTAAGGCAGTGGGAAATAGGTTCCAGTGGGCTCATACACCTGTTGGTGGATGCTGGAATCAGCATATAGATAATGAATCACAGCTTCCCCCTCAATTAAACCTCAAAACTGCAAAAAGTACAGCCCACAGCCCACACTCCAACCTCAAAAGTGAACAAAGCCAGAGGACCCTCATAAGGAAGAACAGGATGTTGCACAAGTGAAACAAAAGCAACCCCACCTTCCCTGAAAAACAGAATTTAAAGAAGGGGAGGGAAAGGGGGAGAGAGAAAAAACATCTACACAAATGAAGAAAAACCAAAAGAAGAATATAGGTCTTCCCCAGACCCCTGGAAGGGCAGAAACTGAGAAAACTGACTCTGCAATTCAAACAACAAAGAGCTCCCAGAATGACTGGTCTCAAACTACAAACCTAGATATCAAGACATTAATGGAGAGATTAAAAAGAATTGAGGAGAGCCAAGAAGAAACTAGGAATGAGCTGATATCTGAGATAACAGTAATAAAGAATACGTGAATGAAATAAATAATAAACTGATAAGCATGGAAAGCAGAATTACCCAAGCAGAAGAAAGAATCTCAGAGTTTGAGGACCAAAATATAGAACTAACCCAAACTCTTAAAAACACAAAATATAAGCTCAAAAAGACAGAACAAAACCTTCAAGTGATGAGCAATTACTTCAAGAGACCAAACCTAAGAGTAATTGGCCTTCCAGAGGCAGAAAAAGAGACAAAGACCACACTGGAACAAACTTTCCATGAGATCATTCAAGAAAACTTCCCTTATCTAATCAATGATGCAAAAATTCAAACACAAGAGATTCAGAGAACCCCTGCAAGACAACAAATGAGAAGACAAACTGCAAGACACATAATAATTCACCTAAAAAAGTAGTCATAAAAGAAAAAATCCTAAAGGCAGCAAGAGAAAAAGGCCAGATCACCTACCATGGAAGACCAATCAGAATAGCAGCAGATTTATCTACAGAAACCCTGCAGGCTAGGACAGCTTGGAGCCCTATCTTCAAAGTTCTAAAAGATAAACAATTTCAACCAAGAATAACCTACCCAGCCAAGCTAAGCTTCATCAGCGAGGGAGAATTGAAATCTTTCCCAGATATCCAATCCCTAAGAACTTACACTGCCACCAAACCACCTCTACATGAAACACTTAAGAAAGTACTAAACACAGAAGAAAAGGAAAAAAGAACAACGTTCTTCACAAGAGTATAGGAAAAAGAATAAAATACACATGAACCAACCCCCAAACCAAAAGAAAGACAAAAAAACCAAGTGGAAGAACAACAACTCTATAAGAAATCTATGATAGGGATGAACTCTAACATTTCAATAATTAGCCTGAATGTGAATGGACTAAACACACCACTGAAAAGACATAGAATGGCAAAATGGATAAAATATCTGTCACCAGGCAACAATACACTGCCTTTAAGAGACCCATTTCACTAAAAAGGACATGCACAGACTCAAAGTAAGAGGATGGGAAACAAATTTTCAGGTGAATGGAACACAAAAGAAAGGAGGAGTCACAATCCTAATTTCAGAAAAAATACCATTTAAGCTCTCAAAAATTAAAAAAAAGATACAGAGGGCCACTACATAATGATAAAAGTTTCACTCCATCTACAAGAAATATCTATCCTAAACATATATGCACCCAACATAGGTGTGCCAACTTTCATAAAGCAACTTCTAGGAAAACTAAAGAAAGATATTGACTGTAACACCATCATAACTGGGGACTTAAATACCCAACTCACAACCCTAGACAGATCATCAGGACAAAAAATCAGCAATGAGATCTGGAACTTCAATGTGACTCTTGACCAAATGGATTTAATTGATACCTACAGAACACTCCATCCAAAGACCACAGAAAACACATTCTACTCATCACCACATGGAACATATTCTAAGATCGACCACATACTTGGCCATAAATCAAGCATAAGCAAATTTAAAAGGACAGAAAAAGATAAACAAGATCCTTCAAAAGGATAAACAAGATCGATGGTCCCCTAGCTAGACTGACCAAGAAAAAGAGAGAAAAAAACCCAAATAAGCACAATCAGAAACACAAAAGATGAAGTCACCTCTGACCATGAAGAAATACAAAAGATCATTAGCAACTACTATGTACACTTGTATGGAAACAAACTTGAAAACCTTAAGGAAATGGAGGACTTTCTGACATCACACAACCTGCCTAGGTTGGAACAAGAAGAAATTGAGACCCTAAATAGACCAATAACAATCAAGTGAATAGACTACATAATAAGAAAACTACCTACAAAAAAAGCCCTGGTCCAGATGACTTTCTAGCAGAATTCTACAAGACATTTAAGGAGGAGCTGATACCAATCCTACTGAAGGTATTCCAGGCGATTGAAAGAGATGGAACTCTCCCCAAATCATTTTACAAAGCTAACATCACATTGATACCCAAGCCAGGTAAAGACCCAACAAAGGAAGAAAACTACAGGCCGATATCTTTGATGAACATAGATGCTAAAATTCTCAACAAGATCCTAGCAAACCAGATTCAACAACACATCTCAAAAATCATCCATCATGACCAAGTAGGTTTCATACCTAGGATGCAAGTCTGGTTCAACATTTGTAAAACCATAAATGTAATTAAATACATCAACAGATGTCAAAAGAAAAACCACATGATTATATCATTAGATGCAGAAAAAGCTTTAGATAAAATCCAGCACCCCTTCTTGATAAAAACCCTCGAACATCTAGGCATACAGGGAACATACCTCAAAATAGTAAAAGCCATCTATGAGAAACCCACAGCCAGCATACTCTTAAATGGACAAAAATTGGAACCATTTCCCCTGAAAACTGGAACAAGACAAGGATGCCCACTCTCACCCCTCCTGTTCAATATAGTATTGGAAGTTCTGGCTAGAGCAATCAGAGAAGAGAAGGCAATCAGGGGTATCCAAATAGGAAAAGAGGAAGTCACATTATCTCTCTTTGCAGATGACATGGTTGTGTGCCTTGAAAACCCAAGCGAATCTGTCAAAAACCTCATACTGATAAAGGCCTTTGGCAAAGTCTCAGGATATAAAATAAATGTGCAAAAGACAATCGCATTTCTTTACACCAATAATAAACAAACAGAAACTCAAATAAAAAGCACCATTCCATTCACAATAGCCACAAAAAAAATGAAATACCTTGGCATATTCCTAACCAGATATGTGAAAGACCTTTACAATGAAAACTACAAAACACTGCTCAGAGAAATCAAAGATGACACAAACAAGTGGAAAAATATCCCATGCTCATGGATTGGAAGAATCAACATTGTGAAGATGTCCATCTTACCTAAGGCAATCTACAGATTCAATGCAATACTCATCAAATTACCAGCAACATTCTTCTCAGATCTAGAAAAAACAACATAGGAATTCATATGGAAACACAAATGACCAAGAATAGCCAGAACAGTCCTCAGCAAAAACAAACAAACAAAGAAAGCAGGTGGTATTACATTACCAGACTTCAAACTTTACTATAAAGCTACAATCATCAAAACAGCTTGTTATTGGTATAGGGATAGGCATATAGATCAATGGAATAGAACTGAAATTCCAGAAGCAAAAACTCAATTTCTCAACCAACTTATCTTCGACAAAGCCTCCACCACCTACCACTGGGGAGAGGAGAACCTATTCGGTAAATGGTGTTGGGAAAACTGGCTGACCACATGCAGAAGACTCAAACAGGACCCCTATCTATCCCCATACACAAAAATTAACTCCAAATGGATCAGAGACCTCAATGTAAAACCTCAAACCATAAGAACCTTAGAAAATGAAAGACATACCTTCATGGAAATCGGAACTGGCATCCAATTCCTGAACAAAACCCAAAACCCACAGGCCATAAGAGAGAAGATCAACAAGTGGGACCTCATTAAACTGACAAACTTCTGCAAAGCCAAAGAAACCATCAAAGAGCAGGGAGACTGCCTACAGACTGGGAAAAAGTATTTGCCAACTCCAGGTCTGACAAAGGCTTAACATCTTGGATCTACAAGGAACTCAAACATGCTGAAATGAAAAAACCAAACAGCCCCATTATAAAATGGGCAAAAGATATGAACAGACACTTCATAAAGGAAGACATCCGAGCAGCCAACAGACACATGAAGAAATGTTCAACCTCATTAATCATCAGGGAGATGCAAATCAAAACCACATTGAGATTCCACCTAACCCAATCAGAATGGCAATTATCAATAACTCAAAAATAACAGTTGCTGGACAGGGTGTGGTGAAAAGGGAACACTTCTACACCATTGGTGGGAATGTAAACTAGTGCAACCTCTGTGGAAAGCAGTGTGGCAATTCCTAAAAGCTCTAATTATCAACCTCCCATATGACCCCGCAATCCCTCTACTGGGAATATATCCTGAAGAACTCAAATCACTCTATAAAAAAGATACCTGCACATGTATGTTTATCACAGTATTGTTCACAATAGCAAGAAACTGGAATCAACCATGCTGTCCATCAAAAGTGGACTGGATTTAAAAAATGCGGTACATGTACTTGATGGAATACTACGCAGCCATAAAAAAGAACAAAATCATGAATTTCGCAGCAAGCTGGATGGAACTAGAGTATAATACTGAGTGACCTCTCACAGAAACAAAGATCTGAGTACCACATGCTCTCACTCATATAGTGGACCTTCAACATCCAATGTAATACTATAAGAAAATGACTGACAGTAGTGGGAAACTATGGGGAGGGGAGGGAGATGGGATTTAGGGTAGTAAATATCTGTCTGGGGATGGGGAGACACCTCTTATCAACAAGGGTGCCTGAACAAAGCATATTTGTATACCTAACCCTTAACTGTACCCCCACAATATCATAATAAAAATATTGATTATTAAAAAAAGAAAAGAAATAAGTAAGTTCACAGTTACATTTGGAATCTTCAACAGTTCACTGATATTTTGTTTAGAGTCTGATCATCTATGATCACAAGTGAAATTGGTTCATAATGGATATTTTACACAGTTAATTTCACATTACTGTATTAGTAATATGATTATACTAGCCCAAGAATTAAATTCAGGAGTGTTTCCTTTCACTTTTATGAGACTGGAATTATCTGGTCCATGTCTGTTCACTAGAATTTATCTATAATGCCTTAAAATAATTTAGAATTTGGGAGACATATGTTTAACCTTGATTATGCTTATTTAGTAATTATATACTTATGGCATAATTCTATTTATTCTTGAATCAGCCTTAAGTTTTGTTTTCTGAGAATTTATATATTTTACCTACATATTCAAATTTATTGACCTAAAAGCATACCTAAGTTCACGTTAAGTACTTATTTGTTGAGTCTTAGTAATGACTCTCTTCTTACATCTGATTTTAATTATTTTGGTCAACTCTCTTTTTTATTTCTTGTAACTAATACAAAATGATACTCTTTTATCAATCATGTTAAGTTATTTACCTTTGCTTCTATTGGAAGTATTCATTTTGTAGTCATTTTCCTTTCTTTTATCTCTCATTTATTTATAATTTTCTACTATTCTCCTTGCTCTTTGCATCTATTATTATAGCTTACTACATTCCTAAGAGAGATATTTAGCCTACTCATTTTGCATCCTTCTTTGTTACTTATGAAGCATTTGAAGCAATACTTTTTACTGAAAATATCACTTTACCATCATCCTGAAGATACAATTTCACTATCGTCAGTGGTAATACCATTTGATTTATTTTACTTAATTTTATTTACTTATGTATTATTTGCAAGTGAGTTTTGTAATTCCACATGTATTTTTTAAGTTATTTCTAGCCTGATTGCAACGTGGACTCAATGACATTATTGATTTGAAATTTGTTAGGTTCAGTTTTAAAAGGCTTCGCATATGGACCGTTTTCTGTAAATATCCTATGTGTGCCTGAAAATTTCCAAATATGCTCCCACTGTTTGACACATATTCAGAGAACTAGTTTATTAATGTTATTCCTTAAACCTTTTATGTACATTGTATTCTTTAAGCCTTTTATATACCTCAGATTTTTTGTTTTTGTTTTAAGCATCAGTAAGATGTCAGTATCAGTATCAGTGTTCCAAAAATATGTCACCACGTTGTAAAATCTGTTAAACTCACTGATAAAAGAACCAAAAAATTTGCCCCACATATTTGAGGCCTTTTTTAAAAAACTTAGGTGTTTATAACGTTTATAGCTTCTGTGTTAACTGAGCTTTTCATATTTTTTGTTAAATTATTTAACCTTGGATTTTTTTCCTTAAAATCTACCTGCCTGAAAGTGTGCAATTACATCAGTTTCATTTGCTTGTATTTGAAAGGTAATTTTAATTTGTGTATTATAATTTCAACAGAACTGGATCTTTTTAATTTAAGTGTGTGCCTTGGAAACAAAATACAACTAGATTTGGTGATTTGTTTGCATTAAAAATTTCTTTGATTTAGAAGCAGAATTTGTCCGGGCTTGATGGCTCAGCCTGTAATCCCACATTTTGGGAGGCTGAGGAGAGTGGATTGCCTGAGCCCGCGGGTTTGAGACCCGCCTGGGCAACTTGGCGAGACCTCATCTCTACAATAAATCAAAAAGTTAGCTGGGTGTGGTAGTGCGCACCTGTAGTTCCAGCTACTTGGAAGTCTGAGCAGGAAGGATCGCTGGAGTCCATCAAGTCGAGGCTGCAGTGCTGGGAGCGTGCCACTGCGCTCCAGTCTGAGCCACGGAATGAGACTCCAACTCAAAAAATAATAATAATAAAATAAATTAATTAATTAAATAAAATAAAAGCAGCATTTAATTGTTCTTCAACCTTATATGTTTTCTATATGTCAGTTAAAACAAACATTTTATGCTTTTATTTTCCTATCTGGGTCTGATTTGTTTTAATTTTTTTCTTTTGTAATTCCTTTTTGTTCTCTTCAAATTCTTTTGAAGTTATGTTATGACTTTTTCAATAAGTAACACAACTACTTAATCATGCATATTTAATCATATCTAAAGTTATTAAATATCTTTATCTCATTCTAAAATAAACAAAGATCTTAGAATGTTTAAACTCCAATAATCTATGTTCAGACTTTTATGAATTTTTTCCCCAGGATTTTAGTTTCATCTTGTTTCTCTTCAAAAATTAAAATGTATAACTGTTGTCTATACAGTCAGCATTTATTTATATTTATCCATCTATTTTTACAAAATATTTATTTACTTAATGTTGCATGTTTGTTAGATTTTGACCTGCAACCATTTCCCTCTTGTCTAATGCACTACTTTTTATAGCCACTTTACTCAGAATCTATTGTAAACACATTGTTTTTACTTTCTTTTTCTGAAAATATTACATTTATTTAAAATTTGTTAATAAAAGATAAGCTAGTTTAACAATTTGAAAATTGGAGACTATTTTCTCTCAGAAGTTCAGACATACTATGTTTTGTCTTCTGGCTTCTATTGTGCTGTTGAAAATTCAGTTGTAATTCTAACTGTAAACTCATTGTAGGTCATTTTTTCCTCTTTCACTAATTTTAATGTCTTATTATTCTCTTTATATTTTTTATTGTTCAATGATTCATCTATATGTTAAATAAGTATTATCTATCCTGTTTGAATTTTATGAGGTTCCTAGATCTGTGAAAATATATGTTTAGGTAATCCTGCAGAATTATTTCCACTATCTCTTCAGACATTTCTGCTTCCCTAGTCTCACTTTTACTTTCACACATCTTCAATAAGTTATAGATTGTATCTTCCCATTCCATTTTTTATTTCACCTTCTCTTATCCATGTTACTATTAATATGGTCATCTCTTTTGTACCTTGCCTTGAGTACCATATTGCATAATTCCTTCAGATCTCTATCAGTTCCCTCCCAGCTTTGTTCTATCAATTTTGTGCAATCTCTTATGTACATTGTAATTCATCATTTGCATACTTTTAACTATGCACTGTTTTATTTCATGTTTTAAATTTAACTATATGATTCACTAATTTTGTGTTTATTCAGCTATTTTATTTTTCTTTATAAATTTGTGGAGCTTTTTTCCTCCAAATCATTTGATCATTTTACTTATAGTACTTTCTTCCTTGCTTAGAATATTAAGTTACTTTTTATCATTACACCTATTAAATATATGTTTTATAGTTTTTACCTGATTATTTTGGTTTCCAAAAACTTTTGTCGCATGCTATTTTTTACCCTATCTTCACATTTGATACATTATATTCTACATGATTTACCACTTTAACAATTGTGATATGTTTTCTTCAAACTTTGTGGAATTACTGTGACACAAGTTTTAAGTTACAGTCTTTCAGAGAGAATTTGTATTTATAGCAGTTGATTACTCGAGGATAGTACTGACTTGGGGGACAACAATTAAATTATCACCTTGAAGAGTTTTGTGTTTTTTGTTTGTTTGTTTGTTTAGTTTTTTCTTGGTATGTATGTTTTTGCTACAAGGTAGTATAATTCTATACTAAAAAAATCATATGAGGTCCACTTGGTATTGCACATTCTCAAGGAAATCTTATCTCCTCCCAATTCTCAGTAGCAAAAATTCAAGATACACAGGTTTTCTTATTGCTATTTCTTGAAAAGGAGTTTATTTCTTGCTCACATTTACACTGATTGTGTAACTTATATTGATCACAGGATTGTGTGTGTGTGTGTGTGTGTGTGTGCGCGCGCGTGTGTGTGTGTTTGGGGGTTAAAAGGGAAGAGGATTTTTTGTTAGAATGCATCTTAGACAGAATCTAAATTTAATCTCTGTCTATAGCTCCAGGCAGCCACCATACCAGAACTGTAAATATTCTCCCATAATTCCTCCTTTAACTTTCTCTTTGAACTCTAGTAGATCTTTACTTCTGTGTCTTCTCAGCAATTAATACAAAGAAGTTTAGTTTTTACAAATGGCAGTTATTCTAAGGTATTTAGTTTTATACACTATTATAAACAGAAGTCATAAAACAGTCATTTAAATTATAAAACAAGCATTTTAATACCAAAAACCTTACATTATAGAACTCTGAATAGCAAGAATACTTTGGTATCTCAAACTAACTTCAAAGTAAAAGTCAGTTCAGGAAGTTATTTGTAAGGGAATAAAAAAATACTAACTGTCACTTGCTTATTAACATTTCATTTTTTTTTCCAGGCCATTGAGGTGTCTTTGACAAAAAATTGTTTATCTTCAAGGTTCACAATGTGATGATTTGCTATAAGTGTGTATTGTAAAATAATTACTCCCAAAATGTAATGAACACATCTGTCATTATACACAATTACCGTTTTATATGTGTGTGATGAAGACACTTAAGATCTACTCCTGTAGCAAATTTTGAGTAAACAATACGTTATTAATTATAGTCACCATTCTGTACATTAGGTCTTCAGAACTTAGTCTTCTTATAACTGAAAGTATGAACCCTTTGATCAAACTTTACCCTTAAACTCCCCATTTTCCAGTCCCTGGAATCTACTTTTCTACGCTCTGCTTCTATGAGTTACACATTTTTAGGTTCTGTATATAAGTGAGATCATATAGCATGGTAATCTTGAAGGACATTATGCTAAGTGGAGTAAACCACTCTATTTTTTCAAATAGATCATCTGCAAAAAAAACCTTAAAAGTGTTTTCTACTTTTAAAACATGTTTATTAATTTGAAACATAAAAATTATATGTATTTATTGTATATCACATGTTGTTTTGATAGAGACATATACATTATGGAATGTCTAAATAAAGCTAATAAACATATACTTTACCTCACATACTTATCCTTTTTTGTGTCAAAAATCTACTTTCTTAGCAATTTTCAAGAATTTGTTTTCGACTTTTAAGAGATTTAATTGCAGAAAGTAATGGCTCTGAAAAGAGAGTGTATTTTTATTACTGGGGATGTTTCTTCCATAGCAGAATCTGTTCATCACAGCGGTGCAAGTCCTGAGGGATTGTGTTAATGGACCATGCTGCCACCAATAAACACCTTGTTGAATTGGTAGTTATTTCAGAAAAAAAAGGAAGTCACTCTGAACCTTTTATAGACTGAATGCTTTAAATGTACTGTGAAATGAAGGACATATAAGCTTAAGAGTAATTATTCCCATTATGCATACTTTTATGACATAAGATAGTAAGATAGCAAGGAAAATAAATGTAAAGTAGGCATGTAGGAAAAGCTCATAAAAATGAGATTCTCAATGTAAGTATATAACACATTTATGTATTTTTTTAATATCATTTATTTCATGATATCAATAGAAAAAAGTACTTCATTAATCAATATTTAATTTCAGCTTGTGATTAAACTGCTTCTTATTATAAATGATATATTATCGGGGGTATTGTTTTTCTTTGATGCCATTATATAAGTTCCATTATTCGGGACACTTTAAGAAAATCAGAATTATAACATTAACATTAAATCTCTAAAATCTGATAAAATAAATAACAAGTTAACATAGTTATACTAAAGTAAGGCCTCATAGAAAACACTTTCTAGATCATTCAATCATCCTACATTATGTCACCTTCTCACAAACACCCATTAAGTAAAATAAATAAATAAATAAATAAATAAACATTATTCCATGTTCTGCTAAATCAGATATTTCCTTGCCCTTTAATCATATATATTTAATGTAGTGTATTCAAATTGGATATATTGTACTGAAATTTTGGTGAAAGATACTTTTCAATACAAAATTATTTATTATTAAAAGGAAGTGAAGGAAATTTTTCAGTTTACTGAACAATGTTCATTTACAGTCTAAGTAAACACTTCAACTCATCAATATACTTGGAAATTATGATAATGTGCATCTGAGAATTAATGAGAGCAAAAAACAATCGTTTTTTATTGAGGAGACTGGATATGTTAAGAGGGCAATTTGTTTTCTTCCTGGGTTTTCTCTTGTATTAGTTTTCTATTTCTGTGTAACAAATTATCACAAGATTAGTGGCTTAAAACAGCACCTATTTATTATTTCACCGTTTCCATGGGTTATAATTCCAAGCACAGCATAGCTGGATCTTCTGCTCAGAGACTCTCAAGGCTGTAAAACGTGGCAATGTCTGCTGAGCTGCTTTATCATGTGGGTGGACTCTGGAAGAATCTGCATTCAAGTCATTCAAATCATTAGTGGAATTTATTTCCCTGTTGGTTGTAGAACCAGGGACTCTGATTCCTGACTGATTGTCGGCCAGAGGCTATGTTCAAGTCCAAGATGCTGCCTGCACTATCCTGCCATGAAATCCTTTCCCTAGGCATTATCACAACTTCACTGTTTAGTTATCTAACACCACCAAGAGAAAAGTTCTAAGGCCATCTGGCAAGATGAAGTCTTATAGTTGTGTTATAATCTAGTAACCAAAGTGATAGCCTATCCTATCTTGTTGCTATATTCTGTTACTTAGAAACCAATCACAGATATGTCTGCACTCAAGCAGATGGGATTATCCGCTTGACTTAATGGGGGTTACCCTAGGGATTTCCCAAATAGCTCAGTTTGAATCATATATATTTATATTTGAGTAATTGAAAACTAATTAGTGTTAGATATCATAGGACAATTAATAGCATTTGCTTATTATGACTCTTCTGAGATGTTTTGAATAAGTTACCAGTAAGTACTGTGAATCTCTGAACTTTATAAGGCAAAGGAATCTCAGAATCGTGATTAACACATAGCAAATATGTAATACATGTAATCTAACAATATTATTAAAATGTTTTTTGTTATTGATATAGGCATTAGGTTTGGAAGATCAATATGATAAACCATACTGGAGCTTTATTAAAATCTGCAATAGATCTATCACAATAGGACAAATAATAAGATTGGTGTGACTAAAAAATTAGCAAACAAAGATAGGATAAAGTGGGAATTTCCTGCTGAACTAGAAAGATTATGAATGTATACGTATTTTGCATTCTATAGGATCTCAAACAATTCTAGTTTGTTTAATTAATGCAGATTTGGGAAATACAAATATTTAGTCAGAATAATTAAAAGATGGCGTTTCAGAAAGGTAGGCAGCATGGGGTATGTTTTCGGAATATATTCATAGTGGGTGAAATTTTACATCTGTACTCTAGAAACTAGGGCAAATAGGAGAGAAGAGATTTTCCTGATTCTTACAGATGCCAGTTTTCTAGTAAAAGTAGAAAGTCATGACTCAGAGATGGGTTAAAAGTACCTCATTAATTATGCACCAGCTAATTGTAATTATTCCTAGTTAAAATCTATTATGTTAATATTATTCTTTACTAAGAAAAAAATGTTAAAAGGCAGTGAAAATAAAAGAAGATCCCCAAAATAGATAAGACAAACCATCAAATGTGTTATCTTAATTTCTAGCAATTCTTGCCATTTTTAAGGAATTATCTTCTACTCTGTTTTTTTTTAAGTGAAGAAAATGTGTCCTATATTGTAAGTTCTTGAAGTACTGAGCTTTTATTTTGACTGTTTTTTATTTGTTGATTTATTAGTTAACACTGGGGTAGTAAGACTGAATGTTATGTAAACAGTGATGAGAGATCCTTAACTTAAACTTGGAAACATTGATAATCACCAGGTTACAAATGAGCTTAGTCTTAAAAAAAGAATTAAAGAAACAAAACCGAAAACATTGAGGCAAGCAGTCCAGACAGAATAATTAAAGGGTGCAGACAAAGTCTTGCAAACATAAAAATGCATGATGGTTCTTAAATTTAGGAGAAGTTTTATGTCTGGAAGATGGATGAGTATTTGAAGATGTAGCAGGTGTATGAGGCTGAAGAATCTGAGGCAAAAATACTGATGGCTTTGGGGGACTGAAAGTTTGTAAACAGAATTGATTGAGTTTTATATATATATATATATATTTTTTTTTTTTTTGAGTTGAAGTCTCACTCTGTTGTCCAGACTGGAGTGCAGTGGCCACTCCCGGCCACCGCAGCCTCAACCTGCTGGGCTCCGGCGATCCTTCCGCCTCAGCCTTCCGAGTAGCCGGAATTACAGGCATGTGCTACCACGCCCGGCTGATTTTTTGATTTATTGTAGAGATGAGGTCTCGCTGCCCAGGCGGGTCTCGAACCCGCGGCCTCAGGCAATCCACTCACCTCAGCCTCCCAAAGGCGCAGTATTACAGGCTGAGCCACCGAGCCCGGCGAGTTTTATATTTTATAAACATTTTAGGAGATAATTTTAGCATGGGGTCCAAGTGGCATGAGGTCATTTAGAAAGACAGAATACAATAGAAGTGAAAAAATCAAATTTAAAGGAGGTATCCATTAATACAGGAAGGAAAGGGCTGATCTGAAATCTATTTAAGAAATAAATTTTGAGAATAATCTATACATATAATTTGTTAATTTAGATTTGGGGTACACATGTATGTTTATTACATGTACATATTGTGTAGTGGTGGGGATTGTGTCTAAGGCAGCCATTTCCTCAGAGAGTGAATATTAAACCCAATAGACAATTTCAGAAGCCTAGCTCGACTACCTGTCTCTCTCCTTACCGGTGTCCCCAGTGTCTATTATTTCCATCTTTGTGACATTTAGCTCCCAAACATAAATGAGAACATGCAGCATTTGATTTTCTGTTTCTCAGTCAGTTCTCTTAGGATGATGATCTCCAGTCTCATCCATGTTGCTGCAAAGGACATGATTCATTCTGTTTATGGCTGCATAATATTCCATGGTGTGTATATACCACACTTTTTTTATCCAGTTGGTTACTGATGAGCACTGAGGTTGGTTCCAATATTTTGCTATTGTGAATTACACTGTTATGAATATGTGAGTACAGGTATCTTTTTTAATATATTGATTTCTTTTCCTTTGGGTAGATGCCTGGTAGAGGGATTGAAGGGCTGAATGGTATGTCAATGTTTAGTTCTTTAAGAAATTTCTATACTTTTTTCCATACAGTTTTAACTATTTACAATCCTGACAACATTGAATGAGCATTCCGTTATCTCTGTAACTGCACCAACAGCTATTGTTCTTTGACTTTCTATTAATGGCCATTCTGACTGGTGTAAGGTGATATCTCATTGTGGCTTTAATTTGCATTTCTCTGATGATTAGTGATGCTAAGCATTTTTTCTTATGTTTGTAGGCCATTTATGTGTCTTCTTTTAAGAATTATCAATTTATGTCCTTTGCCTACTGTTTGATAGGGTTGTCTGCTTTTTTCGTGTTAAGTTGTTTGAGATCCTTGTAGATTCTGGATATCAGTTATTTGAGGCATAACTTGAAAATGATTTTCCCATTCCTTAGGTTTTTTTGTTCCTGTTGTACAGGAGCTTTTTAGTTTAATTAAGTCCTATTTGTCTATTTTTGTTTTTATTGCAATTGATTTTGGTGTCTTTATCATAAATTCTTTACCTAGGTCAATTTCCAGAAAAATGTTTCCTAGGTTTTCTTCTAGAATTTGTATAGTTTCAGGTCTTACATTTAAGACTTTAATCCATCTGTGCCGGAAGCCGCAACCCCTAACGAGGCAAAATGGAGGTTACCTGAATATGGGAAAAACACTGACTGGGAGCAGAGCCCCAGTAGAAAGCGGTCATGATGGAGGCAGAGCCCCATGGATCCTATTGACGGACCCCTTTAGTCTTAAAGGAATGCGTGCAAAGGCCTAAAAAACACTTCCCTTGTAACAAATAACACGTTAATCAGGATGTGCGAGGATGCTAAGAAAACAGTGAAACTATGTATAGAAACTTAATGTACGAAAAACAACAAAATATTCCCCCTTGAGACATAAGAGAATGTTTTTGAACGGCATTTGAGAAAAACAAGCCTCAGACATGATTTTAGATTTTAGAGGGATTATAGAATAATTAAAGAAAGAATAGAAATAAGATAATAAATTAGTTTAAGATTTGAATAAGATTTAGGTAATTAGATTAAAAGAATAGAGTAAATAAAATTAGAAATAGGTATAAAATATATTAAATATATATTAATAGTATAGATAGAAGTAAAAGTATATATATGATTAGATTTAGGTTTTTTGAATTACAGCATGTTATAAGAAAATAGGTAAAATAGTTAAGAGTAATAAGGTAAAATAAAGGTGAAATTTAGTAAATATAAATTTGTAATAGATAGAGAATAGTAAATATAAAAGGTAAAGATAAACGAATTATATAAAATTTAAAAATAAGCCAATATAGTGCTGCTAAGTTGTATTACAGAAAGGAGATAGATTAGCAAAAATAAAAAACTTAGAGGTTAGAGGGCATAGTTAATAAGTTTTGGCAGCTGTTATTCGGTTCTTGTCTATTGATCCAGACGTAAATAACACCACCAGTAGCAGAAAGGAACAAAATGAAACTTGTAAAGGTCAACTTCCCCATAAACAAAAGGAAAAAACATGATGTAAGCATTTAATGTGTAACATGTGTTGCATTTCTGTGGGTACAGGGGTCAGTAAAATAACTATATAAGCATGTAAGAATTGAATAAAAATTGGCAGAGTCCTGAACTCTACCCAAGAAGTTGACTCCTGTCGTTCTTCTTCGCTGTTCCTGATTCTCCCCATTCAGGCCCTGACTCTCTCCTGGAGCTGGTCTCCGGCACATCTGAAGTTAAATTTTTTTATATGATGAGACACACATATCCAGTTTTATTCTTCTGCAAAGTCAATTTTCCCAGCACCATTTATTGAATAAAATATCCATTCCTCATTGTTTATTTTTTTCCATCTTTATTGAAGATCCATGTATTGTAGATATGTAGTTTTCTTTCTTCGTTCTCTGTTCTGTTCCACTGATTTATCTGTCTATTCTTGTACTAGTACCATGCTGTTACTATTATCTTATGGTGTTATTTTAAGTCAGTCAGTGTGATGCCTCTGCAATTGTTCTTTTGGTTTAGAATTGTTTTGACTATTCAGGCTCTTTTTTTTTTTTTTTGGCCCCACATAAATTTTAATATTTTTAAAAATTTCTCTGAAGAATTAAGTTGGTATATCAATTGGAATTGTACTGATTGGAATTGCATTGAATCCATAGATTGATTTGGGACATATAGTAATTTAGCAATATTGAATCTTCCAATTCATGGACATGAGATGTTCCTCCATATATTTGTGTCATCTATTATTTCTTTCATCAGTTTTTATAGTTCTTCTTGTAGCTATCTTTCACCTCATTTAGGTGTATTCCTAGGCAGTTTTATTTTTTGTGTGGCTAGTGTGAATGGGATTGACATTTTTATCTGGTTCTTGGCTTGATAATTGTTGGTGTGTAGGAGCATTATAAAGTTTTGTACATTGATTTTGCATTCTGAGACTTTATTGAAGTCATTTATCATGTCTAGAAGTTTTTTAGAGGCATCTTTAGGGTTTTCTAGGTATACAATCATGTCACCAGTGCATATGGATAGCTAGACTTTATCATTGCCTTATTGAATGCTGTTTTATTTCTTTCTCTTACTGTATAATCTTGCTAGGACTTCCAGTACAATTTTGAATTAGAATGGTAAGATTAGGCTTACCTGACCTATTCCTGTCCTGACAGGGAATGGTTTCAATTTTTCCAATTAAGTGTGGCATTGGCTGTGAGTTGTCATATATGGCTCTCAAAACTGACAGATCACTAGCTAAACTAACCAAGAAAAAAAGAGAGAAGACTCAAATAAATTCAACCAGAAATGACAGAGGTGACATAACAACCAATACCACGAAAATAAAAAAGATCATCAGACTACTAATATCATCTCTATGGCAACAAACTGGAAAACCTTGAGAAAATTGATAAAATCCTACAAACATAGAACCTTCCAAAACCAAACAAGGAAGAAATAGATATCCGAAATAAGTCAATAAAGAGAAAATAAATTGAATTAATATTTTAAAGCCTTCCAACAACAACAAAAAACGCCCAGGGCCAAATTCATAGCCAAATTTTATCAGATGTACAAATAAGAACTGGTACCTATCCTACTGAAACTACTCCAAAAAGTTGAGGCAGAGGGACTCCTCTCTAACTCATTATATGACACCAGAATCACACTGATATCAAAATCAGTCAAGGACACAACAAAGAAAGAAAACTACAGCCATATTTTCCTGATGAATATAGATACAAAAGTGTAACAGCATATAAAAAATAATTATCCAGTATAACAAAAAGGGTTTTATTCTAGGGATGCAAGTATGGTTTAATATCCACAAATTAATAAACATGATTCACCACATAAACAAAAGCAAAGATAAAAACCTTATGATCATCTCAATAGATACCGAAAAGGCATTTGATAAAATCCAATATCCCTTCATGATAAAACCCTCAACAAACAAAGAAATAGCTCAAAGAAATAATTTTTAACAAAAATTGTTGATGACTAATTCATGTCTGGCAAAGGTAACAAAATTTGTCTCTACCTACATTGTCCAAAGAATTATTTCTTACCTACATGTGGCTATACATTGTAACATTAATTAATATCATGAAAATTTACAAATGTAATCTCTTAGTTGGACTCTGTGATGCATACCTGCAATCCCTGCAACTTGGGAGGCTCAGGAAGGAGGATCATCTTCCTGATCCTCTTAAGAATCTTAAGCTCAAGAGTTAAGATTCTTGCTTTAAGAAAATAATAAAATTAATTAATTAATTAATTCCTCCTTAGCACTAGCCATTTTCAAGTGTTCAATAGCCTCATGTTACTAGGGATTATCATGTAAGAAAGTACAAATAAGTGCTCTCTCTCTCTCTCTCTCTCTCTCTCTCTCTCTCTCTCTCTATATATATATATATATACATATATATATATTTCTTATGAGAAGATCTATTGGGCAGCATTAATATAGAGCAAATTTCAAATATTTTGTTTTTATTAAAAGAAACCCTTGGAAAAAATCTAACTTGGGAAATAATACAATTAAGTGAATTATAAATACGTTGTGTTTTAGTTAAATATGGATATATAAATGTTTTTCACCACTCTTCTCCTTTTATAAGTAATATTTTAATAATATTCTTGTTCATGTATCTTTCTACTTAGCTGCAAAATTGTAAGCTAAATTTCATCTACATTAATATGTACAATTACAATTAATAATGGTTGCCAATTCCTCCTCTAATTTATATTATAGTCATATGAGTAATATTATTTCCTAAAAACTAGTTTAAACTGTGATATAAAAAAGTGCTTTTTTCCCAATCTAAGTGTAAAATGACATTGTGTTTTCGTTTTATTTTACCTAATTAGAATATGAGAAATTTTTCAAATATTTGGAAGTCATTTGTATATTTTCTAGTTCTTTATATATTTTAGACTTATTTCATTTTTATATTTATTTCTTATTGATTTGTATGTCATTTTTATATGTTAGAACATAATATTAATCACAAAATTCTTTTAACAGTTAAAATTTTTTCCCAGTTATTTATTTCTTCATTTACCTTGTTTATAAGATCACTCTTGATATTTTTGAGTGTCTTCATGGTTCTTAAAATTTTTGATTTATGAGTTTATTTTACAATAAATTTAATCTAAGAAATTGCAGCATTTAAAAAAATTATAACTCTAGAGGCATATTGAAAAAAGAAGACCATTAATTTTTCTTAGTTTTACTTTTATTGTTTCCATTAAATGATTTAAAAAGTCCCTAGTCTTTGTATTTTTGTATACAAAGGATAAACAATATTTATAAGTAAAATATCACAATGATTTTTAAATAAATTAATGAAAAAGTAAATAATATCCAATTTTCTCAATACTACACTGGTTGAAATAAATGACTCAGAAATTGTAATATGTCAAAAAATGAAAGTAGAAGTATATTTGTCTTGCTTTTTTAAAATTTTAGATTCAAGGGCTATATGTGCAAATTTGTTACATGGGTATATTGTGTAATAATGAGGTTTGGGTTTCTATTTAGCCTATCACTCTACTGATGAGCATTGTACCCAGTGGTTACTTTTCAACCCTTGCCACCCTCTGTTCTTCCCCCCTTTAAGAGTCCCCTGTGTCTGTTTTCATCCTTTTGGATGAATGCCTATGTGTAGCCGGCATTAACTCCCAGTAATGAGTGAGAGCATGAGATATGTGGCTTTCTGCTTCTGTATAAATTTGCTTAGAATAATGCATCCACCTTGCTCTTTTTTATGGCAGCACAGAATTCCATGGTGGATATGCAACTACATTTTCTTTATTAAATCCACTATTGAGGGACACCTAGGTTGGTTTCATGTTTTTGGTACTGCAAATAGTGCTACAATAAACATGCAAGTGAAGGTGACTTTTTGGTTAAAAAAAAAAACACAGTTTACACAATAAAAACTCTCAAACATCTAAGTATTGAAAAAGTCTATTTAAAAAAAAAACATGATTTTGTATGAGGGGGACTCCATAAAAAACCTGGAATTAATTTTTTGGAGGGTAGTTCCCTTCCTATGCTAGGTAATTGTTCTAGGTTACAGTGTACCAGCTAGCATTGTTGTGAGAGGTTCAGCTTCAGTTAATTTTTTTTTCTTGAGATTCTTTCAAGTATTTGCCAATTTTTTTAGTGTTTTCTGCTCACACTGCACGAAGTGTTTAACAGTTGTGAACAAAAAAGCAGCATGACCTCTGAGCCCCACCTACCCTGTTCACCTGATCTCACAGTGTGTGACTTTTTGTTTGTTTGTTCCCCCAGATGAAAAAAGTCCACAAAGGGAAACATTTTTGTCAATGTAGAAGAGGTAAAACAAAAAATGACAGAAGTACTAAGGGGCATGAAAGTGAACCAGTTCAAAAAACTGTTTCGTGCAGTGAAAAAAGCATCTTAATAAGTGTGTTGCATCATATGGTGAGTCCTTTGAAGGTGACTGAAGTTTAAACATATAAGGATAAATACACAGTTTTATATACATAAATTCTGGGTTTTTGGGGTCCTCGTATTATATGCGATCAACCTTAAACAAAACTAACCTTAAAGGAATAACTGATACAATGTTCTTAATTGAATTAGTTTGACAGACTTAGTTATATATAAATTGAGAAATAAACCTGGATTTTAGCTATTAGAGAAATATGTATCTTATCTGATAGAAATAAGATCAACAAAAATGTTAGAAAATTTCTGTGTTGCTTATATAATCTGCTCCTTAAGGATAAGTATCAATTAATAATTATTGAGGAAACAAATCGCACCAGTAATACCAGCATATCTTGCAGACCTAGTTGTAAACATACAGATACTGGCTTTCTCAGAAAGATGTCAAATAAGTTACTTTAGTTGATCTTTTTTTATTAATTTGTTGCACATTTTTCATCACATTATATAAATTGCAATAAACATATATATTCCTTATTCATATGACTTATAAGTTTAATCATATGAATGGCAATGGTCATTAATTATCATATTTCTATGTTATTTACTATTTGATGCTAATTTTTTTCTCAGGTCTATGGGGAAATAGACATATGCCAGTGTTTGGAAGAAGCATACATGTTTTCTGGGTAATAAGCTTACCAAAGACAGGAAAAAATGAGCTAATGAAAGAATAACTTTCTCTTAAGTCAACTGAAAATCTATGAACATTTTAAATACATCTTTTCATTCCATCTGTCATTTTCATGCTTTATTGCATTAAATGTTCCACTTCTTTTCAGTCATTTTTTACTTACAAAATATTATCCATATCCTTCTATAGTAACCCAAAAATCTTGGCATATGCACTGCTTCAGTGCTTACCTTCTAGGATAAAATGTCCAACAAATTTTGTCTGAATACTGCCCTTCTGCTTTCTCATTCATGTGTGACTTCCGTTTGTTATGCTGTGAGATACTGGCCCATGCCTGCTGTGAGTACCCAAAGACTTCTCCACCTTGAGGTTATGATGCAAAACAGCCTAGCTGTTTCGTGTTCATCTGTGTTTCTTTTGTCTCTGTCTCCCTTTAATTATCTGCCAGCATCAGAGCACAAATATCAAACTGTAATTTGACTAAAGTTAATATTATTTGTGATCAGTATGCTATCTTTCTCATTGACTAATTGTGTATAGACTAGTTCTAAACGAGTGTGACTAATAGCAACACGCATGACAGTCATTTGTGTTATTTGAAAAAAAAATTTTTTTTTAAAGGAAGAAGATACTTTTCTTATACTTAGAGCATCTTGTTCGTTTGCTCTGAGCTGTGATCACATGCTCATCCCAAAGGACTTTTCCCTGAGAGTTACATGTACGTATGAATGAATGACGGGAAACTGTAACTCCTTGGTGAGGATTTTGAACCACCTATACAAACATATCTGTTTCTCAAGCTACCTTCTGGGACTCAGGGTAAAACATGAGCCATCTAGTTAGAATGCAATTTTTTATGTGAATCCAACCATAGAGAGGTCAATTTCCTAATTTCACTTAAACTTAAATGGGAAAAATAATAATGATAATAACGATTATAGAATTAATTATAAACAGATAATAAACCAAGCGTTATACTGTGTTTTCCATAAAATATTTCATTATAATCATTATTATGTTATATTTCAATAAACTGAAAAATAGCTATATTAATTAATTTGTTCATAATTATTCTTTTAAAGTAGAAGTATTGGCCATTGCTTTGTTGAACTCTGTTCTGGCCATGTGGCTCTTTGAGCTATAGTTGCCATGTTTCCTAGCTTTGGCCCCCTCCTTGACCTTGAAGAGGTGAATCTCCTCTTTTGCTCCTTTACCAATTTACTTTTTAAATAAACTATATTTCCCAAACTAAAAAAATAAAACAAAACAAAACAAAAAACAGGAATATTGTCATTGGCTAAATTAACGGAGAGTTGAATAGTTCCACAAGCAGAGGACAGACATTCTGTTATTTTTTAAAGACAGGAAGAGTAAGGCTTGGAAAGTGCAGGTGTATTCTGTATTTGTACCTATTCAGTGGGTCATTTTACACATGAGAAAAATAGACTCCAAGAAGGAAAAAGACCAACTATGTGTCAAGCTCACAAAAGAGGAAATCAACATATAAATAGATGCCTTAATATGCACCTGTCTTTTTAGAAGAGATAAATCATACTAGTTTCTCTGACTTGCTAATTCAGATTAAATATATTTATTTCAGTCCAAAAATTCACGAGAAAAAAAGCTGCTCTTTTTCACTGCTATATTCATATGCTGTATCCATTTTTATACACAGATATATTTATGAACTACAACTGATACAAAGTTCTTAGAGTGTGGATCATGGCTATATCAACAACTATTTGTAAGAAATCATTATTTTCTTCATTTACTGCTTTAGTAATAATAACAGCTCTATTTTGAATACCGAATTGAGCTTTACATGCATATTCTTATTCAGTTTCCAGAACAACCACACAATGTAGGTTTTATTATCACCACTTGGAGATAAGAAAACATAATCTGTGAAGTTAAATAATTTGCTCAATATCTTGCAGTTGGCGTAGCAACCAAGATTTAACTGAATTATTTCTCAGAAGAAGTCTTTGATCTTAATAAGCACTGTATAACATTCCCTCTTTTAAGTGTTTTGAAGTAAATTCATTGTTATTCTACCTAACAATGTTATAGCATCAAAAATATGTCTCATAGTCATTATACACAGTCACATGCATAAGTATAATCCATGATATATTACTATGGAAGTATAGTTGCTTTAAAAAGCAGAAGTCACATTTTATTTATAGCCTATGCAGTTTCTAGATTAGTACGGACTCTCAATAAATATTAACTTACAACAGTAGATCATTTAACAATGAAAACTTTAACATCACACAATTAAAAACCAAAACAGTAGAATTCATTTTAATGTTGCTATACACAAATTATCTCTCTCATTTGGTTTTGATCTACACATGTTGCTGCTGCACAAACAGAAGGACAGATGTTGCAAGAGAATTCACCTTTATAGGTAGATTTAATTTACACTACGCTGGGGTGAAAATGTATGACAGAGCTCTTTAATGTTTCTGCTATACACAAATATAATAATCAGGAAAAAAAACCCTATCTTTAAATAGAAGGTCTTTGCATAGTCTAATCTAGAATACCAGTAGTGGGTAACGGTGGTGGTAGGGGATGATATGACCTGTAGTGATTTGTGATGCAATTAAAAGACAAAAACAAAAAACACTTTACACGTGAGGTTCCCCAGCCAGCAAAAGAAGAGTTTGTTTCAGGCATAAAAACATTTGGTCCCTGTGTCAAGAGAAAGAACTCCACATTGCTTTGAAGCACCCCTGGCAGTTGATAATGGAAAGCTGTTGGCAGTGATTATGGAGGCAGATGCTTACCTATACTCCTACAGTGTACAATCTTGGCTCGATGACAAGGTGAGGAGAAGGAGAAGCTGTCACAGAATGGGGGCAACTGGCAGCTGGAACCCTAGCAGGGAAGGGTAAACTGGTCACCCAGGGCTGCTTGCTTGACTGTAGCAGATCTCATCAATCATGACAACATATGCAGCTGCCTGAAAATAAACAGGCTTCTCAGATGAGAGACGAAATGAAGCAAATTAAAAGGCCAATAATTTAAACAAATTCGTTCCCAGTTTCACAGCAAAGATGGATGGATAAATTCTGCTGATAGACTCAGATTTCTGGTTAATTGATAAAAGTCACTGGTACATACTAATGTGATTAATTTAAATGAGTCATTCTGAAACACAATCCTCTTGTAAATTTTTTAGTTGTTATCCTTCTTAAAAATATAAGTGTGGCATCTTTTAAAAATCTGTCAGTTACTATCTTCTCTTGAATTTTTCTAAATTTACCAAAAATGAACACTGTAGGTAAAATAAACATTGCTCTAAGTAACCTACTAAACATATGTCTTCCTGCTCACCCAAGGCCCCAGCTGAAATCAGTGGGACTTTGGCTATAACAATGACTGCATAATTTTTCTCACAATGTAAAACAATCATTTTAATTTTCATTTCGTTTTCCTTTGTCTTATTAGTCTGTCTATAGATGATCTTGAAGATATTTATCACAATATTGCTTTCTTCTATTACTTTATTGTTATACTCTTATTTACTTCTATTCTGATCAAGTTAATATTAGTCTGTTTCAACTCTTTCATATGTATTATTTACATCATTAGCTATACATCATACATGTAATTATATATAGTATATACATATATGTATGTGTGTGTGACATGTTACATATATACTTATATATACATAAACATTATACATATAAACATTGTTTAATATTCTTTTCTAACTTCTCATAGTATTGCAGCAACCTTCTATTTCACATCAGAAAATAAATCACTTTCAGTTCTTTCCTTTTGGTTTAAAACAGACCTCTCCTGGGAACTCCTGACTAATAACCACTGATTCCCTAAGGTTAAATGATGATGAACTCCACCATTAGACACTTAGTCGTTTTTACTCCTTGTTATCACAACTGTTCCTTGAGTCAATCCTTCATCCTTCATCTAATTTAGATTTATCTAAAAGGACCAGAGCTCAGGTCCTTTTCACTGATGGGTTTTGTATTTATGTGCTTATGATTGCTACCCAGTGCCCTACAGAGAGCACCAGGGGGTGAGAGTCTGATGAGACAATATCAGAAGACAGTGATTTTCTTTTTCAAATCTGACAGTGGTGCAGAAATTAGAGAAAGACAAAACTAGCCTGAGGTCAATGTAATTCTCTCGTCTCTCAAGCGCATCTCCTTACACAGGTGGTGTTACAGCTGTTGTTATGTCTGCAGGGGAATCACAGTTGCTGGCAGCCCCTTCCACAGCTGGCAGCCCGATGCTGGAACACAAGAATCAAGTTCGACATTGCTAAATGGGAAGTGTCCACCTTCTCTTCTAAATGTCTGCTTTTCTTTAATCTACATTACAAGACAGTTTGTTGTTGTTAATATTGCTGTTTTAAACACTACTGAGAGTTCAAATTCCTTTTCACTGAGTAAGTTACTTAGTGATCTGTGATCTAATCTGACCAGCTGTCTTTACCTTAGGGACGAATAGACAACTTTCAGAAATGAATTAACTGGAGATTTTTACATCATGTATTAAGCTAACAATTCCTTTTAACCTTTCTTTGGAATTTGTAATAGCTTGGGATACTCCATAGTTACATACCCCCAAGAAAAACAAATTGTTTGGATTTTAGTACACTGTATTTCACAGTAGCGATTATTGTATAATGTTGCAGAAAACATGGCATTTGGGGGAGGGAAAAGAAGATATGAATTCAGTAACTAGAACATTGACAATGATGTTTTGCAATATCCTGGTAACATTCAGACATCTGGGCAATCAAATTTTATTTATTGTTTTGGACATATTCCTAGTTCATATATATCACAGATTCTTAATATTTACATTGAATTTCATTTCTCTGTCAGATGGTTACTGTAGTCATTTTGGAATCCCTGGGACTAATTGCCACAAGCACATTGATAGCCATGGTTTTTTCAGCTCTCTAATTTATTACTAGTAGTAACCTGGATTCCACAAATCTTTCCCTTTATCTAAATTTTTTTTTTACTTCAAAGAATATCCAGGGTATGTATATACTCTAAGTTTTGTTAACTCTGATGGTTGTGCTGTATGCTTACAATGAAAATGATATTATTGACATAACCCAGGCACAGGTTAACTAAGAGCCACCTTGCACATCATATCATATTTCAAGGTACTTCAACATAAAAATGTTTGCCACATTTTGTGTGACATATAAGAGCACCATGAATTGGCTCTAAGCTACAGGGCATGAAATCCCACCATAATTAATTAGTGTTGTTATAGCAACAGTTTTTATAGCATTCCTTGACACTCAAAGGATGCAGTGGCTTGGGATAAACTGTCTAAAAGTCATTTTGCCAGTTTCATACCCAACCATTCTCAAGCTACGATTTATTCCCTTTTTTTATTTTAATAATTTCTCCCTCACCTTGGATCCATCCCTCTTTGCAGAAACTGAGTAGTTAAACCTCAGCACAGCAGCAGGTCTTAATATCAGTTTGCTTGTGTGAATACTGAGAAGCTAGCACTAGTTTCCTGTCAAGCAGAACAAACATAGTATGTCTTTTAGTTAAAATTAACTTTTATTTAGCATGATGGCATACAGAATGGAAACAGCATGCCACATTTGACTACCCGTCATCATTGCCTGCATCTACAGTGCACCATTAGGAGAAAAATAGTGTATTTTTTTTCTTTATAACAAAATCTGTTGGACTAAATATGCTTGTTAGCATATTTGTAAAAAAAAAAATCTGAGTGGGAAGGAAACTTATAGGCCATTTAGTACAGTCTCTAATTTACAGATTGAGAGAAAGGGAGAAGTTATTCAGAGGACTCTTGGGTATTTAACTATACAACTGGGACATGAACTAAGGGCTCTAGGTTTCCTAATTAGTAAGTTTAACAACAAATTCCAAGCTGCCTCCTTTTACACAGTTATAAAACTGTGTAAAAACACACAGCATCCTTCTTTAATTACAAAATAAACTGAGAAAAGCTGTTGAGCAAGGCTTACCTAAGTGCACAACTGTCTTGCTCAGTCAGTGGTGGAAAGATCATGCTAGTGATTCAATGCACCAGATATCTGTGTATTCTAAGACAAGACATTAATGTCAACTGTAATTGGATATGAGACAAAAAGGAAAAAGCCTGAAAAGACAGAACATTTCGGCACGGAATAGTTTGGCTGTGAGTGAGGGATTTAGAAGTCTTAGGATATTCCAAGTATCATGAAACTCCAGGCAAAGGTAACAAGTGAATGCTGGCATATCTCTAAGTCTAGGAATCTGATAAAATGCAACACACAGTGATTCAGCCAATGGTCACCATCATGGAGCAAGGAGCAAAATAACAACAGAATCCATGGAAATGAAGTTTAGAGAGATGAGTAACAAAGGAAAACCTTTAATAAATGTCCTTGCAATATTAGGAGGTGGTAACATTTCAAAGCTGTATTGTGGTGATAGTCCTAAATTCATAATTTAGGAGGTCTAATACAAAATTAAAATGTTGGACTTCTTGTTCAATTCTTACAAATGTCAGGAGGTCAACAGCAGGGCATTAAACCAAGTTTGGGACGATTCTACGTGTAGGGACTTTAGGAAGCTGAAATTTACATTTGACAAAATTTCTTGTAGCTGCAAGTTGGACTTTTTGACTTTGGTTCTGACAATTAGATGCATTCATAATTAATTAAAAAGGTAGAATTAAGATTTTTGACTGTGGCTGCTAGTAAGCTATTTGAGCTGTGTTTCTTAAACCAGAGCTGTGGACCTTCACTCTCCAGCTTCCTGAATATTGAGAGGCAGGTGTTATAATGGTGAAGATTTTATTCCAACTATAACCCAAATGTTGTCTCAAAGTCTTAGTTTCCCTCAGCAGATCATTTTTTAATTAAACTAAAAGTTATTCAAGAAGATTTAGACAAGACCCTGTTGCCTCCACCCACCTAACAATTGTGTAATTCCCTGTATAGATCACTTCCTTTTTAAAATATCTAAAAGTTGTTGTTGTTGTTTGTTGTTGTTGTTGAACCCTGTCTGATCCAGTAGAATTGAGTTGATTCCAAAGGTGAGGAGGGAAGTAAAATTTCCCAGTAATAGTTTTGTAACAGAGATTTTAATAAACTTTTCCAACGTACAAGTGATCTGACTTCAATTTACATTCGTAGCAATGTGCTTTGTGGACAATGCATGACGGACACGGAAATTATGAAAAGTATTGATTCATTATCCATAATCAGCGTATACATTTCCTTGGGCTGCAGTAACAAATTAGCCACAAATTCATGACTTAAAAAGACCCAGAAATTTATTATCTCAAAAGTCTAGATGGTCAAAGTCTGAAATCGAGATGGCAGGGTTGGTTCCTTAAGAAGGCTGTGAGTGGAAATCAGTTCCATGCCTCTGTCTTTAGAGTTGAGTGTCTGCTGGAAATCCTTGGCATTACTTAGTCTGTAGAAACACTATCACTCTACTACTTTTCTCCATTTTCACATAGCCTTCTCCCCTGTATATCAGTGTTTTCGACAATCTTCTCTCTTGTAAGAACACTCGTCATTGCATTTAGGGTCCACCCCATTTTAGAATGATCCAAAAATCCATCCCTTAATTATCCCTGCGAATAAGTCTATATTTCAAGTTTTGGGAATCACATATCTTTTAGAAGGATACCATTCAACTCACTATACTAAGGAAGTAAAATACAAAATCTTATTGTTGAAATTTTTGTTGGTTCATTGTGTTTTGTTTCGTTATTTACCTAGAAATAGAAAATAATGTGAACATAATACATGAAAATTGACATTTTGAAAAGAAGATTTAAACAAATGGATTTCAAAAAGGGTGAATTCAACTTTTAAAAGTACTGATTCTTCAAATAAACATGCAATACATGCTTACTTTTTAAATTTAAAATGATCACAAAATTCAAGTTCCTGTGGAAAACTAGCAATCTTTTCATTGATTATTGTCAGATATCAGTGTTGCAACAGTAATAGATAAAGTTATTTTGCTAGGGTTCGTAACTTATAAGAAATTCTTAAGATTTTATTAATTTAGAACTAGAAATAGAGAATGTAATGACCTCCTATATACACACACAAGCACACACATTTACACATACATATACTGACTGACCACATTTATTTGTGGCATGCTTACATTGATGCAGGAGAAAATTTTGCTTTAAAAAGTAAAAGGACATGACATGAAGTCAATATAACCCATGAGCAACCATTTTAACATTGCTTAGCTTTGTCATATCTTTCTAGGAGTTCACTTAATTTACCCTCTAATCCACTAGATGAGGACAGAACTGGTTTCTCAGAGGTAGCTGTTGATAACTAACTGCTTTACACCCCCTTCCCAGCTTGTTTTGTAAACAAGTTAACCTAATCAGCTCTTCATAACACAGAACCCATCACTATGGCAGCAAACATGTGACTAACCCATCCATCTTCCTGCCATGGATCACCTGACATCAGTATCTATGTTTACTTGTCCCCTCTGTGATGATATGAAGCCGACCACCACCCAATCACCTGGCGAACTTCCCCCATCATAGGGAAAGTTCAAAAGGATTCAACTCCAAGGAGCCAGTAGCCATTGTTTAGTTAAACTCTGGTGTATCCACGTGACTCCTTGAACTATGGTCTCCATGTTTCTTACCTTTGTCTCTCTCCTCTACCTTGGAGAGATAAATCTCCTCTCCTCTCCTCTCCTCTCCTCTCGCCCCCCCGCATTGGCCATTGCTTTGCTAAACTCTGGTGTGGTCATACGCTCTTTGAGTTATGGCCAGGCCAAGCTTTGTCTCCCTCCCCTACCTTGGTGAGGTGAATCTCTTCTTTTCTCTCTCTAATTTACTTTATACATAAACTATATTTTTCAATCTAATTACAGTACAATTCTTTGCATCTTTCATGTGGCACTGGATTGCATAACCCTACCCCAGCACATCTGACCTAACATTTTGGAGGCCTCCCTGCGATATATTTCAATCCAACATTTTGGAGTGTTCAACCAAGATCTTTAACCTAACAAAAAGCCTTAGTAAGTCGGGCTCGGTGGCTCAGCCTGTAATCCCGCGCCTTTGGGAGGCTGAGGTGAGTGGATTGCCTGAGCCCGCGGGTTCGAGACCCGCCTGGGCAGCGAGACCTCATCTCTACAATAAATCAAAAAATTAGCCGGGCGTCGTAGCGCGCGCCTGTAGTTCCGGCTACATGGAAGGCTGAGGCAGAAGGATCGCTGGAGCCCAGCAGGTCGAGGCTGCGGTGGCCGGGAGCGGACACTGCACTCCAGTCTGGGCGACAGAATGAGACTCCAACTCAAAAAAAAAAAAAAAAAAGCCTTAGTGATGTTCAATATATCATTTTATTCTAAAGTGAAAGCCATTAAAATTATCTTCAATTCAGGAAAATGGGTTAGTTATTCCAAATTGCAGCAAAGTATATTTAGATCAAGCAAAATAAATGCATTGTTGACTCAAAAACCTGCAAATAATTATTTTAACATCTTTTTTTAATAAATAGCTGGTCAAGTAACATATAAACCTCAATTGATCATTTAAAAAGAATCCATGTGTTTAGTCAATATATACAATACCTATATGAGATACAGTGAAACAGATGGAGAATAAACATGATTATGTTGACATTTATAAAGTTAGAGAAAACCATTCAGTTTTCAAAATTTATTTAAATATTTATATTTAATTTTCTGACAAAATAAACTTTAGTGTTGACAAAATGTTTATTTATTAAAATTGTACTCCTCAGTCGATTACTTTAATGTTAATGACACGTTTAGAACCTCAAACGGTGTCCATTTAATTTCAATAATCTGAAACAATAAGCAGTTAATGCCAACATATACTGGGAATAGAGAAGAACAATCAATTCTTTGACTAGCATTATTGCAAATTATATTAGAGTATTTAGAAATATTTTTAGCACATGATTAATAAAATAGCTATTCAGAGTAAAGTAAGAATATTAAAAAAAACTTTCTATGTACTTTAGGATAGAATTCTTGATATTGAACCATTTTATTATATTTGTTAGGATTTTCTAGATATTGGTAGATTTTTTTTAATTTGCTGAGTTTCATTTTGAAATTATGAAATTAAAGACTTAATAACAAAACTCATCATGCACAGTGGCTCACACCTGTAATCCCAGCATTCTGAGAAGCAGAGGTGACAGGATTGCCTGAGTCAAGGGGTTTGACACTAGCCTGGGCAACGGGGCAGGATCTCATCTCTATAATAAACTAAATAATTAGGCAGGTATGTTGGTGCTCACCTGTGGTACCAGTTACTTGGAAGGCTGAGGCAATAGGATCACCTGAGCCCAAGAAGTCGAGGCTGTGATGTCCATAAGACTGCCACTGCCCTCCAGCCTGGGTGATAAAGTGAGTCTCCTACTCTAAATAAGTTAATAAATAATAATAATAAAACTCAGGATTTAACTAGGAGTCTGCATGGTTAAGTACCATAAGAAATATAAATAGACTTCCTAAGATTTAACTATTTAACAATTGGGCAACAAAGCCCATATATTTTGTGTTGATTGCTTCATAAAGAATATTGGGCTGTATGAGTTATTCTTTACCTTCAAATCTATTTAATGATAAATTATTTTATTCCTATTTTATATTTACTTGGAAAGTGTTTTTAGATACCCTATGTTTTATTTGATTGCATTCTTATGAGAAAAGTAGAAGCTAAGCTTCTTATTGGTAGCCAAAATTTGAGTGAAGTTGTGCTTATTTTTAGTTGTGTGGAGAAATAGAATGTCAGTAAAGGGAAATTCCTAGAGATTATGTTGAGAGAATTTTCATTAAGTCCTAACTCTACCCATTAGCAGCCCCTGCAGTTAGAGATGACTAGTCAATATTTCCATGTTTCAGTTTCCTTATTTGACAAAGAAAAATTATAACTAATCAATTTAATACACAGAAGTATCTTTTGAAACTAAGTTGAAATGAAGCATAAAGAAATGCTTTGAAACATAAAATATCTATTCAATTGCTTTGGATCATATTTATTACTATTCTAATGATGACAAACACTGTTTCAGTACAAATAATAAGTAATCATAATTTGTTTACTAAACCAAATACAGAAAAACAGTCTCAATTCTGAGGCAGAGAAAAGGTGAAGTATATACAGTCAGAGATAGACCCTTATCTGAAATCTATTTAGCAATCCCCTTCACAAGATCTCATTCAAGTGTAGCTTTTTACACTAACTTTCAGGTATTTTCAGTCCAATAGTGTTCTCAAAGGATATTTTTCTTGAAGCCTATGAAATTTACACTTATCACCAACATATCTCTCTTTCTCCTAAATTGTGAATAAATCGAAAGTAGGAATTGTACTTTATCCAACCATCATCCATCTTTCACTATTTATCTCCCTTTTCTCTCACACTTCTTGTTCTCTTCCTTCCTCCCTGCCTATCTTTCCATCTCGGTATACTCAGGAAGTAGTATAATGCTTCACTCCGGGATAATGATTCTAAACTATAAAGTGTTTTGGAAACTTCTGTGATTTTAACAAGCTCAGATTGCTGGTCCAAGCCTCAGTTTCTATTAAACGGATCTAGAGTTGCACACCTGTGGGTTATCATGTCTAATAAGTTTCCAGGTAATTCTGATGCTGCCGGTGTTAGGCATACACTTTGAGAACCACTGCTCTTACCATACAGAAGGTTGTCAATATATGTTTGTTGAATGAAAACTTGGACTTCTATACTTGTGTACTTCCCACATGGCAATTTTTTTAAATAGCTCATAGAGGTTTGGATCTGTTTGTGGGTCAACTCTAATAACTGCTCTTAACAATTTATTATAAGAAGACATTGAGTTCAATGCATCTATCTTTTATGTTTTCAGCACCCAGTAACACAGTATCAGCCCTAAGTTAGAAGAATAGATTTATTTACAGAATCAATGACAAAATATTAAAATTTTTCTCAAATGACTATGAATTTCTTAATAGCCACAAAAGATAATAAATTAAAGTGAATAGTTCCCCCCTTCTTGCTTTCACTTATGTGGTTAAATTGTTTCTTGTGAAACTCCAATATCAGGCTGGCAACACCTGCTGTGAGTTTGTTGATTCTTGTTTACTAAGCAAAGCTCTTGATCTTTGCCTTTTGAACAGTCATTCAGGAAGCAGAGGGAAAAATGTGAGTTTTATTAGAGCAGGGCTAATATATATATTGCCCAAAAAACAAGCCGCATTTTCAAATTCTTCTCAAAGAAGCCAATTGCTAAATATTCATTTCCATGTTTTTTTTCAGATTAATACTTTTGCTCATGAGTACTAAACCGGTCATTGATAATTATGTATAACCTGACCCTTTAATTAAAGTCACAATATTCAACAAGAATAGAGTATCATATGAGATCCAATATTCAAATTTCCATTATACCTTCCATTAGAATTATTAGTTCATTCCAAAATTATAGAAAACAAAAACATTTTGGAATTTCAAAAAAAAAAATTCATGAAAAATGTGCTTGCCATATATATATATATATATATATATATATATATATTTTTTTTTTTTTTTCCTGTAAACACAATTTTGCCTTTTAAATGAAGTTTCTGTTGGTTCTTACTGTTTGGGAATAGATTAATTTCTCATTAGGAGTTTTTGTTTTTTCATGTGTCAATGGTTCTAAAATTGTACTGCAAAAGAATCACCTGTAAAGCAGGTTAAAACAGTGTTGGGCCACACCAGTTTATAATTCAGTAGGTCTGGGTTGGGGCCGGATAATTTACATTTCTAACTAGTTCCTCTAGAATACTAATGATGTTGGTCTATGGACTTCACTGTGAGAACTTTTCACTGATTTAAATATAAATTATGGTACTTTATTATTTCTTATCTTTGGATAAATAAATTAATTTCTAAGAAAGGACAAAACAAAAAATAAAACAAAACTTGTTTCTTTCCAACTATTTTTAGGTATATAATAAAGCCAAATACAATTTGAATTGAAATTATAATGTATGAGTTTCAAGTTTATTAATCATGATTGTGGAATTAATACTTCCAGATAAAGGAGAAATTTTACAGCTGTAAAATAACATTATATTATAATAACAATAACTACAACGGTAGATATATAAGCATAGGTTACTTTTAAGAGATTTAACTAAATAGATCCATCTACACAAAAAACAGATTAAAATTTGTGTATATATATGAATGAATAAGGGGCAACCAAAAAAAAAAAAACTGAAATTATCTCTTGGAGGGCAGGCCCCTTGTAGTGCACTTGGAATTTATTCCTCCCAATCAAACAGTCAACCAAAGATTTTATCTGGAAATTTTGAGAAAGTTGGTTAGATTTGCAGAAGAAATATTCTGAGTTGTAGCAAACAGACTGGTTCTTCCACCATGTCAGAGCACCTGCCCACAATGTGCTGAGTGTTCAGCAGTTTTTTTTAACCACAAAGAGTATGATCCCCGTGCCTCACCCTCCATATTCACAAATCTCACCTCAAGCGACTTTTTTGCTTGTTTCAGCAATGAAAAAAGTCCTCAAAGGGAAACATTTTGCCGATGTGGAAGAAGTGAAACAAAAACGGCAGGATCACGAAAAGGCGTCAAAATTAACGAGTTCAAAAACTGTTTTGAGCAGTGGAAAAAGCATCTCAGTAGGTGTATTGTATCAAATAGAGAGTACTTTGAGAGGTGACTGAAATTTAGACATGTAAGATAAGTAGCAATTTTTTTAATAAATGAATTCTGGTTTTTGAGGTGTCCCCCCACCATATGTATACATAATTCAGTGCCAGGTTGGTTATTAAATAAAAAAATAAACTTAAAAAAAAACATTTTATGAAACATAATTCAGTCTCATGGAACTGTTTTAAATGACATATCTGTTATTGTTCAACTCCATTTAAGTTCAAACAGATGGGGAAAGTTAAAATGTTAGGATTTACAACTTGAAAACATTGTTACAAATGATGAAGCTTGCAAGAAGTTCATTCCTGTACCTGACACTATTTCTTTTTTTTTTTTTTTTTTTTGAGTTGGAGTCTCACTCTGTCGCCCAGACCTGAGTGCCGTGGCCGCTCCCAGTCACCGCAGCCTCGACCTGCTGGGCTCCGGCGATCCTTCCGCCTCAGCCTTCCAAGTAACCAGAATTACAAGCGCACGCTACCACGCCCGGCTCATTTTTTGATTTATTGTAGAGATGAGGTCTCGCTGCCCAGGCGGGTCTCGAACCCGCGGGCTCAGGCAATCCACTCACCTCAGCCTCCCAAAGACGCGGCATTACAGGCTGAGCCACCAAGCCCGGCCCTGACACTATGTCAAAGCATGGCCAATGGCAGCAACCAGACTCTAATCATCTTTGAGTTCTTCCAGTAGGCTTAGATTATGGTATTCCTCACACAAGAATATTTAACTACAAAATGGAAAGCTATAATGTTAGAAGTAGCTGAAGCAAAATGAAATGATTTGAGCCCCTAACAATTGGACTACAATGATTCAGAAAACCAGTTGTAGAGATATAAAAGGCAAGAAAGCAAAGAACATAATTGCAAGGAGATATTTATTACTCCTGGGGAACAAATAAGAAGTTGGTTTTTGAATCAAAGAAAAATCTCCCTAGTAAAGATGGTCTTGAATTCAAAGTTTTTTTTTTTTTTTTTTTGAGTTTTAGTCTCACTTGGTCGCCCAGATTGGAGTGCAGTGGCCGCTCCCGGCCACCGCAGTCTCGACCTGCCCAGCTCCGGCGATCCTTCCGCCTCAGCCTTCCGAGTAGCCAGAATTACGGGCGCGCGCTACCACGCCCGGCTAATTTTTTGATTTATTGTAGAGATGAGGTCTCGCTGCCCAGGCGGGTCTTGAACCCGCGGGCTCAGGCAATCCATTCACCTCAGCCTCCCAAAGGCGCGGGATTACAGGCTGAGCCACCGAGCCCGGCTTATAGATGTATTTTTTAAAAATATACATCTTAGTGAGTGTAATTCTTTTCCCTTAAAATCAGTATTGGCCCTCAAGAACTGGCTTAGATCTTCAAAATGGGGAACAAATGAATCCAACTCTTATGAGGACTTTATGGTATGAAACCGACTGATCTCCAGAGTAACATTTTAATATTTCAAGTTGTTTACTCTTTCACTACTAGAGAATTTCAACAGTTTTTCAAGCCAAGAAGCTTAGGATCAAAAACATCTTTTTTAAATAAGGGGGTTCAGAACATTTTACCCCAAAACACACACCTTGTCATATAGAGTATTCTAAGCCAAAAGAAATTTGAGAATGTAACAGAAGCAGAAAAATGCTTCTCCTGACCTTCTCCCCTAAAGCAAACCATAAAATCTAGAATTAATTCTCTGATCTTCCTCTAAACCAGGTCATAAGACCCCCCCATGTGAGAAGTGCCTACCCTATACCTAGAGGGAAGTGATGTCCCTATATCTGAAGACAAAAAGGCCTACCTAAATTCCTTTTGTGGACCAAACTTCTTCACAACTATTCAGTTTATATCAAACTTTGCTAAAACTATACAGGGCCAGGCTTAGTGGCTCACATCCGTAATCCCAACACTTTGGGTAGCCAAAGCAGAAGGACCGCCTAAAGACACAAGTTCAAAACCAGAATGGCAACATAGTGACACCTAACCTCTACAAAAATAAAATAAAAATTGCAAAGAATGGTGGCACGGGCCTATAGTCCCAGGTACTGCAGAGGCTGAAGTGGGAGGCTTGCTTAAGGTCAGGAGTTCAAGTTCGGTGAGCTATGATCCTGTCACTGTATTCCAGCCAGGGCGACAGAGCGAGACCCTGTTGCCAAAAAAATAATAAGAATACATAGATTTCTCTGTTTATTGGGGTCATTGGTTTCTTATGATGGCTTTTGTGCCACATGTAACTTATTAAATAAATTTGTATAACTTTCTTCTGTCCATCTCCTTGTCAATTTTATTCTCAGATTCCACTAGGGACTCCAACAGGGTGGAGGAAATCTTTCCTCCTTTATGTAAACATTGAAGGGAAACTGAAAGTAAATGTAAAACAAAATATTTGTACTATTTCAAAGAAGTGATTAATTACTTTTCTTGTTGAAGAAGAAAGAAAAAGAAAAAAGTTATAAAACTCAAATAAAAATAGTAGATCATGTTCCAATATTTAATTAATTGGTAATCTACTAATGTCTTTGGTTTTGAGATACTATCTAGTTTTCTATTTTTCTATTTTTCTATTACATTAAATACTGTATTTAATGTAATATTTTTCTATTACATTAAATACTGTTTAGTACTACAGACAAAAGTTTTATAGATTATATTATTAAATAATGCTGGTTATTAATATTTAGATTTATTAATATGTTATATAGAATAGGAAAGTAGAAAAGTCATTAAATCAACAATTAGAAAACCTAATCTTTTTTCCTAGAACATTTACTAACAACTTAAACCTATTCCATATCACTTAATATTTCTGAGTCTCAGCTGGGCTCAGTGGCTCAGCCTGTAATCCCACGCCTTTGGGAGGCTGAGGTGAGTGGATTGCCTGAGCCCGCGGGTTCGAGACCCGCCTGGGCAGGCGAGACCTCATCTCTACAATAAATCAAAAAATTAGCCGGGCGTGGTAGCACACGCCTGTAATTCCGGCTACTCGGAAGGCTGAGGCGGAAGGATCAGCAGAGCCCAGCAGGTCGAGGCTGCGGTGTCCGGGAGCGGCCACTGCACTCCAGTCTGGGCGAGAGAGTGAGACTCCAACTCAAAAATAATAATAATAATAAATTAAAAATATACATATATATATTTCTGAGTCTCATCTTTCTCATTTAAGTTATATACTAGATAAAATCAAGGTCATTGGATATCTCACATTCTGTAGGTTCTTTCTGAGTTTACTGGTTGTTAATAGATGTCCATCAACTAATGCATGTAATACTTTCTATAGTGTAAAACATATTGGAAATGCTGAATTCAAACCTAAAATGAATAACATCGGAAGTGAAAAAGAGGAACTTCAGCTTAATTTATCATCTGCAGGATGATCAATAATCTAAAGCTTTGAGAGGCCAGCTGCCAAAAGACAGCATGAGAGCACAGCAGAGTCAGCATGACTCCTAATAAAAAGGAGTTTAAAGAGAATGGGAGTTAGTAGTTGAGTGGGTAAACAGAGGTAATGACTAGCATAGGAGGAAGTTTAAAAGAGGGAGAAAAACAGATCAATGGGAAGTTAGTTTAACAATCAGAGAATAACTATACGAAAGGAAGTTACAAGGGAGTTCAAAGGCTTTCAGGTAGTTGACACCCTTGACATTTATAAGATCCAACAGGATACTACAGAGAAACTAACAGAAATCAGAATAAAGAAGACTCTCAAAAGAACAACTCCTATAGAAGAGCATGCAAAATGTTCCCTCTTTTCTTCTGCAATGAAAGACAACTGAGAGATAAAAAAAAATAAAAGCAAGATCTTTTCTACTCTGAAGAACAGCAGTCGATATGAGGCCATTTTCAATATCATGTAACGTTAGGAAAAAAATGGTTGGGAAAAAGACAAAAAAAGCAAGGGTGTTTGAGCATGGAAGTGGACCATTCTTCAGGTGTGAGTAGCTTCTTCAAATTTATGATTTATGATATATGATTCAATAGTGGTTTTCTTCTTGAAGAACATATTGCTAATTAGTAAAAAATTAGTAATTTCCTTGTTCAGAGCAACTTGTATTCATTGTTTAGCTTCCTCTGTGTGGAAACATTTTCTTCGAAGGCAGAAAGAACATCTCCTAATTCTGCCTTAGCAACTCTAAAGTCCCATGCTTTAGAGGAGTTTTGTTTAGAGGGAGAACATAATGTACTGTTACACCAGTTCCTTTTGCCTCAAGTGTTTAGGAAAATAATTTCCTACTTATATATTTTTTATTATAAAAGATATCATGTTTAAGGCTGCAAATGACATCTTGACCTAACCAGTCCCCTAACGCCTCAAGGCCCCTATTTTGGGCTCTGTCCTTGGCCCATTTAGTTCAGTTTCCATAAGAATCCTTCTGGACAGTCTAGAGAAAATGCTCCACCCTAGATATCTGATTAAATTCCTCATCTCTCATCCTCAGTGTTATGTTTTGTTACCATCCTAGCCTGTTTCTAGCAAGAAGCCTGTGAGTGGGTCTAGTAAGGATCTCCTACTGTGATGTTTCATCATAGTAATTTTTCATTCACTGCTCCCCATCCTGATTTTTTAGCTATAAACCTCAGATTGCCCTCACTGAATTAAGCCCAATCTCTCTTTCCACTGTAAAATCTCATTGCAGTTATCCCCATTGTCCTGAATGGAGTTTGCCTTGATGCTTTTAACAAGTGGCAAAAATATTGGTTTTCTTTAATAGGAAACAATATTGGTTTTCTTTAATAGGAAACAATAATTGTATTCATCTGAGAAAATACCCTGTAACATGTAGTCATTAAGGTGTTAGACGGGCTTTGTGGCTCAGCCTGTAATCCCTCGCTTTGGGAGGCTGAGGTGAGTGGATTGCCTGAGCCCGCGGGTTCGAGACCTGCCTGGGCAACTTGGCAAGACCTCATCTCTACAATAAATCAAAAATTAGCCAGGTGTGGTAGTGCGTGCCTGTAGTTCCAGCTACTTGGAAGGCTGAGGTGGAAGGATCGCCAGAGCCCAGCAGGTCGAGGCTGCAGTGGCTGGGAGCGGCCACTGCACTCCAGTCTGGGTGACAGAGTGAGACTCCAACTCAAAAAAAAAAAAAAAAAAAAGATTGAAGGTGTTATTGGTTCTCCATACTTTCAACCTAGATTTAAATCTTGGTACATATGTATGTGAGCCCGTGATATATAACAACTGCCAGTATCTCTTATTTTTTCTACTTTTTTGGTTGGGTGAGGGAGTGAGAAGGGTCTACAATCTGGTGCCACACTAAAGATGCAAAGAATTGCACAGAAGTTAGATTGGAAAATGTAGTTTATTTAGATACTAAATTAGACAGAGAGAGAGAGAGAAAGAGAGGAGATTCACCTCCCCAAGGTAGGGGAGGGGGCCAAAGCTAGGAAAACATGGTGACCATAACTCAAAGAACCACATGGCTAGACCAGAGCTTAGTAAAGTAATGGACATGTTTGTTTGAAGTTCAGTGCCTTTTAACCATCCCTTTGAAGGAGGCAGGTCATTAAGATGATTGGTTGGTGAGTTTTTCATGTCATCCAAAAGGGGACAGGTAAGCACAGGAACTGACAACAGGTGACGGACATTAGCCAGATGGGTGGGCCAGTCACATGACTGTAGACATATTGATTTGGTGGTCTGTGTCATAAGGTCACAAAGAGCTGATTAGGCTAACTTTTTCTTATGATTGGAAATGAATACTTAGAATAGAAAGGCAAGCTAGTTAATTAAAAAACAAGGTGAGAAGTGGGTTGTAAAACAATTATCAGCAGCTACTTCCTTGACTAGTAGTCAGAGAGTAAATTAAAGTGAACTGCTAGAAAAACATGACAAGACTAAGCAATGTTAAAATGACTGCTCTTTGTATTAAAACCATTTTGGTCCTTTAAAAATTTATGATTGTTCAAAACTTTATTGATACATATTTATTAAGACAATGGGTTAGGAACTCTGAGCGGGGAAAAAAATATGACTACATAATGGCTAACACCCTTAATAATAGCAAGAACATGGAACCAACCATGCTGCCCATCAATAGAGGACTGGATTTAAAAAAATGTGGTACATATACACGATGGAATATTATGTAGCCATAAAGAAGAACAAAATCATGAGCTTCGCAGCAACCCAGATGGACTTAGAGTCTGTATAGTGAGTAATCTTTCACAGAAACAAAGAACTGAGTATCACATGTTCTCACGCATAAGCAGACCTTGAACAACTATTGTAATACTATAAGAAAACAACTGACCGTAGCAGGAAACTGCGGGGAGTGGAGTAGGGGGGGCAGGAAGTTGGGATTGGCAGTAGTTAGAATCTGCCTAAGGAAGGGGGACACACCTCATCAACAAGGGTACCTGCATAATGAATATTTGTATACCTAACCCTGAATTGTACCCCACATCTTTAAAATATAAAATTTAAAGCCGGGCTCGGTGGCTCAACCTATAATCCCATGCCTTTGGGAGGCTGAGGTGAGTGGATTGCCTGAGCCTATGGGTTTGAGACCCACGTGGGCAGGCAAGACCTCATCTCTACAATAAAATCAAAAAATTAGCTGGGCGTAGTAGCACGCGCCTGTAATTCTGGCTACTCAGAAGGCTGAGGCGGAAGAATAGCCGGAGCCCAGCAGGTAGAGGCTGTGGTGACTGGAAGCGGCCACTGCACTACAGTCTGGGCGACAGAGTGAGACTCTAACTCAATATATATATAATTTTTAAGTTAACATAAAAAAGAAAAGAAAAACACGACAAGGCTAAGCAATGTTAAAATGGCTACACAGTGTCTGATACCCTTAACAGTTCCAGTTTTGCTAAATATGAGCTTCTAGCTAGCAAGATATCCAGGTAGAAATGTCCAAAAAGATAAATAGAAATTGAGCATTGACATTCAGGGTATTTGAAGCATCTATGTATGCAGTTTTTGGTTTTTGTTTGTTTTCTTTTAAGTTAGGTTTGGGAAATTTCTCCAAAAGGTAGTCTCTACTTAAAAGAGCAAATGTTTGAAAGGATTAGTAACTCTTGGAGGGCCACATATGTTTTGAGGGTATGATATTTATGAGGAATGTATATGTAAACTAGAACTTGACCAACAAAGATTTTTAAATCCTTACCACATAACTGTAACTTTATTTTGTAGGCAAAGAAGAATTTTTAAAATGTCATTGGCAGAATAAAAAAAAATCCAGATGATGACTTATATGAAGACATTAAAGTAAAAGTACCCAATGTGTGGCTCCTGGACCAACAGCTTCAGTCCAACCTAGGAATTTTTGGAAAATGTTTAAAAATGTTTACAAAACTGTTAAAGCTGAGCTCTAAAGGTAGAGCTCAAAAATTTGTTAAAATAGTAGAGCCCGCCACCCATACAATTCAGATGCCCATGCAAGTCTGAAAGTCATGGGATGTAAGGAAAAAGATGAGCTAAGTGTAAGCTTAAATTATATAAACTATTTGAAAGGGAAGATATTAGTTTCATCACCTAACAAAGGACATGGAGTAGATAGAATAAATTGGGAGAAGAAAGATAAACGTCTTTATAGTATACAGTGCTTAGGTAATAGCATGATTACCTTGTTGAGATACCTAGGAATATGTTGGAAAAGAGAATTTGTAAGGCAGGATAGGATCAAAGCTTAAAATATGCAGTTTTACACTTATATTGAGTGGTTATAGCTATTTATCATTGTGTCTAGATTAGCTGCAGAATATTATAAAAAAATATATTAGAAAAGATAAGTGGAAACAGAAATATCTGTGTATCACAGCTTTGGGACAGAAGGTAAATCTAATAAAAGAAAAAAGATTTTTATTTATTTATTTATTTATTTATTTATTTTTTTGAGCTGGAGTCTCACTCGGTCACCCAGACTGGAGTGCAGTGGCCGCGCCTGCTGGGCTCCGGCGATCCTTCCGCCTCAGCCTTCCCAGTAGCAGGAATTACAGGCATGTGCTACCATGCCCGGCTGATTTTTTGATTTATTGTAGAGATGAGGTCTCGCTGCCCAGGCGGGTCTTAAACCCACGGGCTCAGGCAATCCACTCACCTCAGCCTCCCAAAGGCACGGGATTACAGGCTGAGCCACCGAGCCCGGCAGAAAAAAGATTTTTATGTCTTCTTTAAGGATTTGAGGAGATAAATTTTGGGTAACAAATAAGATATTTTAGATATATAAGAAAAAGCAATTCTTTTTGACTGAGAATAAAGGAATTGTGAGTGAACTGAGAGTGAAATGAGTAGAAAAAGCAGACATAATTGTAAAGAAAATGACAGTTGGGGTTAGAGAGGACAAAAATGAAGTCCTACTCTTCATTTTTTTTCTAGAAATACTAAACAATCCTACAACACTAATGAGAGACATAAACGAAATAAGTAGCAATGATTCTATCAGTTGTAGATTCATGAGATTGATACAATGAGCAGATCATAATATCAGACATTCAGAAAATCTAGTGTTTGACCCAAATGTAAAACTTCAGGCCGCCTTGCATTCTGATATAACAAGCAGTTAAATTGAAATAAATGCGAATCAAAGAGAATTAAGATTCGTTTCATGTTAATACTTCAAAGTCTTATTTCCTTTCTTAAGATAATAGCTTCCGTTTTATTTTATATTTATACATCAACACCTTGCTATAACACCTATACATACCTAAATCTTCTCCTTTTTATTTATTTTTATTTATTTATTTATTTTTTAAGTTGGAGTCTCGCTCTGTCGCCCAGACTGGAGTGCAGTGGCCACTCCCGGCCACCGCAGCCTCAACCTGCTCGGCTCCAGCGATCCTTCCGCCTCAGTCTTCCAAGTAGCTGGAGCTACAGGCACGCGCTACCACACCCGGCTAATTTTTTGATTTATTAAAGAGATGAGGTCTCGCCAAGTTGCCGGGGCGGGTCTTGAACCCGTGGGCTCAGGCAATCCACTCACCTCAGCCTCCCAAAGGCGTGGGATTACAGGCTTATCCACCAAACCCGGCTTAAATCGTCACTTTTAGACCTGATGGTCACATTTCATTTCTTCATTGTATACCTACAGCACTTTCCAAGGACTTGTTTTATCCACATTCACTTTGATATCCTCAATAGGCATTTATATTGCCTTTAGTTCCTGAGATGGCAATGAGTGGAACCAGCCTATCCTAGCCTATCAACGGGAAAGATTCCTTTACCCAGGATGCCTAGATAAATAACATTATTGATTGTGTGTAGCCTTGGGAGGGAGGAAAGAAAGGTCAAGAATAAAGATGATAAGAAAGTATGAAGGGGTTATATAATCACGTGTTAATAAAGTCAATTGACAATCAACACTTTTCAAAAATCATATTTATACATAGGAGAGAGAAATGTTTTAACTAAAATTGAATACAGTACAAGGGTATCAATTTGGGGAATTATGATTTGTAAAGTTAGTTTAAGAACACGAATTAATTTGTAAGATCTTGAGAATGATGATGGAATAAAAGGCAGAAAAATAATTGGCAGTATTTAATGTTCCAAAAAATGTAAAAAAGTATCCTAAAGATTAGTAAGTAATGATAGTGAGGTGGGGGAGAGATGGCTTGGAGGTTGTTGAGTATGTTCTAGGAGCAGGAGATGTTAGGAAAGAGTGATGGAAGTGTGGTGTGAGGATACCTAGTGAGAGAGCTTAACTACCCTAGCATTTCTTATAATCCTGGGAGAAAAGCATTTCTACAGAAGAGGGAAATGACAGTTATTTGCCCCATCTAGATAATTCTAATTTACTCTTCATCTCTTAACTTAAGGGCTTCCCTAGTCAGTGCTTCCCTCAGATATCCAAGTAATTGAATTATTCTTCTCTGTTTACTCTTGGAACCCTATGATGCTTACATTGACTGTCTCTGGCATCCAGCTTAGAACATAGTATACAATAAATAAATATTTATTGAATCAATAAGATAAAATTTCACTGAAAATTCCTTTATGGGACTCAATATAATTTAATTGTGCAGACCTTGCACAAAAAAAATCCATAAGCAAAATTTATGTCTCCTTTTTAGTCCAGTAGTTTCAAATCTGCATAAGAAAATATGGAAAACTAATAAGCACTGATCTAGGTTCCAAACCTTGAACTCCTAATCTGAAATCACACATATATAGTTGTCCTTAAAACTTGTTTCATTTTTTAAAATGATGAACAGCAAGATATAGTCTTTTCAAAAACATATCATTATTCTATAAAACAGAATATGTTTTATAGGAAATAACTGAAAAAGAAAATGAATACTGTTAGATATCTACTCTCTGCCAGAGAAGAAAACAGAAAATCAGGATAAAAAATATCTGGGTAACAGCTAACACCTAGAAAGGGATGCTAATAATTGGAGTTTTCAAATGGACTGATTCATTGCACCTGGCAGTGATGAAAACATACGATATGTTGGAAGAAGTCTCTCCACTCTATATCAAAACTTGTAGAAATGTAATATTTCAAACAAAACTACTTAGATAGTTGTTCATCCAGAACAATCTAGTATTTAAGGTAAAAATATAAAACACAAAAGTCAAAGGGAAATTCACAATTAAATTGACTACAAACTTGACAAAGGCTTACAGAAATATGAGGGGGAACTACACCTCAGCCCCCAAAACAAAATTAACTTTTGGTGGGCAGGCTCCTTGTAGTATACTTGGAATTTGTTCCTCCAAATCAAATTGCTGCAGGAGTTCTGAACTCCACTGTCAGTTTAAACCGGCCATCTTGGGTTATTGTCCTTCTACCGAAAAGATTAAAGAATACAAATACCAAAATGATAAGTGAAAGAAGGAGTTTATTAAGGAAAAATCTCTCTCCAGAGAAGCAAGGGGGCCTGAAATGGGTTACCTAGAGCTAGGATCATTTTTTGTGGTTTTTATCTTATCTTTTCTGCGGGCTTTCTCTCATTTACATCTCTATTGCCCCTTACTTCCTGAGACACAATTCTTACAGGGCATGTGGGTCCTTGGCCAAAGTTACTCCATCTTGAATACAAACCATAAGTACCACAGAAAGGCCCATTGGGGGAGGGAGGTACAATGTAAATATTATGTTAATGATATTATAATAAGCCAAGGTCAAGTTGGAACATTTACTTAAGCTACTGAGCCCGCGTTTAAGCAGCAAAAAGTCCCTTTCAGCAGTACATCCTGGGATGAAAAGGTGTTCACTAACCACATTTCCAGTCAACAGTGATATAAAAGGGGTGGTGCAGGGGGTGTTCCCACAGGTATTAAGTCTCCTCAAGACTCTACCCCTCCCTCTGCCTAAGCAGCTTCTGCATATCTCCTCTCTCAAAATGGTCGACCAAAGTTTTGATCTGGAAGTTTTGAGAAGATTGAGTCACAATTTTCAAAAGAAACATCCAAAGTTGTGGTAAACAGATGACTGGTTCTTCCATCATGACAATGCATCCTCCCACACCACGCTGAGTATTCAGCAGTGTTTGACCCAATATGGCATAAGCCTGCTGCCCCACCCTCTCTATTTACCCAATCTTGCCTTGAGCAATTTTTATTTTTGCTTCTCTGGATGAAAAAAGTCCTCAAAGGGAAATGTTTTGCCAATGTGGAAGATGTGAAACAAAAAGTGGCAGAAACACTAAACAGCATCAAAATTGATGCATTCAAAAACTGTGTTGGGCAGTGGGAAAAGCATCACAGTAGGTGTATTGCATCAAATGGAGAGTACTTTGAAGATGACTGAAGTTTAAACATGTAAGAATAAATACACATTTTTAATAAATAAATTCCAGGGTTTTTTTGGGGGGGGGTCTCCCCTCATATTCTACAAGAACTGTTGGAATTACCTGATCTCTGATTTTTTTTAATTTATATGCTTCAGAAATATAATCATTTGTATACCTAACCCTGAATTGTACCCCACATCTTTAAAATATAAAAAAGAAATATAATCAAAGCAGAATTTTCTAGACCTCTAAAATGACAAAAATAGTTTTGCCTTTGTCATTTTGCTATCACTTAAATTTAGATTTTTCTATTGTCCATTTTCTTATGGCTTCTGAAGGGTTTTTTTGGTCATAATTTAATATACTCATAAGGTTGAAAAATAGAACACAGAAAATTAGAATGATTCCTAAAATGTAGAATCTTGTATCTGCACATAATTTTTGGAATTATGGAGTTCAGGCATATCTTTTTAAAGATGAAGAGGCTAGAGACCATATTAAACAAGAAGTTGAATTCATGACAGATACTGACCTGGTGGCAAAGTTAGGATCAGAACTTGATTCTCCTGTACCAATGCTTCTTCTGTTATAGTAGGTTGTCTATTACCTAAAAGTCAAACACAGTAAACAATATCTATGTCAAATTTTACCTTGTACTAGCAAATAGAATATAAAATATAAGAGATTTTCATGGACACTTATCTCCCAAATAGTTATAAAATATATTTAAAATAAAATTTTTAAAGTCATTAATTTCTTAATAAAATGAAAAAATAAAGGAAGAAAGGAAAGACAAGAAGAAGGAAGGAAGACAGGAATTAAGGCAGGGAGGAAATTATACGGTACAGTGAGAGTTTTTACAGTATATGGAAGGCATATATAGGCACATATATGTGTGTCTTTATGTGTGTTTATATATATATATTTTTTGACCTATCAAACTATTCAATCAATAATCTAGAAAATATCTTTTTGGATGCTTAAAGAACAGAAGCATATCTTTAAAATCACTAGGCAAATGTATTTCTCAAAGATGAATTACCTGGTTTGCACGTAGGATTAATTTTCCCATTAATTATGTTTATTAGGCCATGTAGCATAAAGTTGCAGTGTATTTATTTAACGAAACTGTCCCTTGTTAGTCTGGTCTAATATTTGGTCTCTGTGTGTGTGAGTTTGTATATATCCTGTATATCAAAACATTGCATAGTGTCTGCCACATATTAGGGTCTTGGTAAACAGTTATTGGATTAGTAATTATTTAAGATATGCATTTATCTTAGCAGAACTTATTCCACATTAAAACCATAGGTATAAGCCGGGCTCGGTGGCTCAGCCTGTAATCCCGTGCCTTTGGGAGGCTGAGGTGAGTGGATTGCCTGAGCCCGCGGGTTCAAGACCCGCCTGGGCAGCGAGACCTCATCTCTACAATGAATCAAAAAATCAGCCGGGCGGTAGCGTGCGCCTGTAATTCCGGCTACTCGGAAGGCTGAGGCGGAAGGATCGCCGGAGCCCAGCGGGTCGAGGCTGCGGTGGCCGGGAGTGGCCACTACACTCCAGTCTGGGTGAAAGAGTGAGACTCCAATTCAAAAAAAAAAAAAAACAAAAAACCATAGGTATAAACTACAGGCACTTTCATTGCCACTATGGCTTGCACTTTGATGTTCCTGACATCTAACAGACCTACTCAACAGAGGTATGGTTCCAAATAATGCTGCAAAATGTCTGCCATCTGTTTTTTTATAACCTAAGAGTGGTTTCTCTTTCTATGAGTGACACGAGAATTTCAAATTTCTTTTTCTGGTGACAGAAACTCTGTGAGGAACAAGAGTTACAATGAGGATTAGAGTTAACAGCGGGCATTAAAACAACTGGCACCATCCCTGCCTTAATGAATATGATGACCTTCTGAGTCTTACAGATAATAAAATATGAATGCTTCAGGCTTCATTCAAATAATGCTTCATCTGCATTATTGTACCCAAATGCGTCACCTCTTTTAGTATTATTTTTTAGAGCAGAAATAATAATACTGGAGACCTGATTTTTATTGTGTAAAAGTTAGGATGTTTTGCATTTCTTGTGTTCACTCATCTTCCTTGCTGTCTAGTGAGCACTTGCTTGATATTGTATCTCTGAAATTACACCAAAATATTTTGACAAGAACAAAAAAAACTCAACAAAAGATCAACCCATCATCCTTAAACTGTTTTTCATGATAGCAATTCCTGTGTATGTGATAAGTGTTACAAAATCAATCTAATGTGTAGAAAATATTCTACAAATCCATTGCCGGGTCTCTTGTGTACTGTTGCATTATATGACCAGAATTGATGATTATTTACTCAAGCACAACTATTAAGTTGCCATGTGGTTTTAGAGAAGTAAGTTAGTTTTCTTAATTCACTTTATTGATTAACGAAATGAGAATATAAGCCTATAAACATTTTAGTTTGATTAAAATATGTAGTAGATTCAAAAATAATTTTTAAATATGATATATTAAGTAATAGCGAAATGATGCCTAAAGCTAATGACATTTATATAGCTTTGTTAATTCAAAAAACATTTTTTGCCTGTGTGAGTGCCACTGAATAAGGAAGTCTCTCAAGAGAAAGACAAAGGTAGAGAACTTGAAAAATCCTCTCATCCTTTTTAGGTGAAATCTCCAGAGCAGTGGTTTGGGCAGATGGGAAATTTCTACTCCCTGTGCTATATCTGTTCAGTTGATAAAAAGAGAACTTTGATCTCTGAGCCTGTCAATCCTACTCTTTTTATGAAAAATTTGCTTAAAGTAAACAGTAAAAGTAGCAAAGCAGTTATTACAATTCCACCCCAATTGGCTATGCTCCCAGTGCCAAACCCCAAACATAATGCCCACTGATTACTTAGATTATGTTTAAGACTTTCTGTGTGTGTTTTCGAAGCCCATCACTATAAATAACCCAACTAGTTGAGAAAATTACAAATCTCCCTTTTCAAATTCTAATCATATTAGATGAGTTAAAGTAAGTTTCATAAAAAAAGAAATCCTTGCAGTGACATTTCTATTGATACAAGGTCTAAGTACTTGACTCTGAGCTGCATCCAGCCACTAGAGTTTTGTGGATAACTATAAAATATTTTAGTTAAGCTTAAAACCACTGCCTGCCAATCATCTGAAAAGCACACTGATCTGTATAATTCCTGTACTTTTTAAAAAGTTTGATATGTTAATCTATTTCATTGCAGCAGTCTTTCTCATGCGCTTTTGCTCTCCTTTGAAATCTATTTGCTTTTCTTACGAGATACTCACTCACCTATTTTAAAACAAATTAGCAATATATAATAGAAGAAAGACTCTACCTACAACATATGTGTATTTTATAATCTTATGAGATATAACTGTGTAGTAAGCACATTAGGTTTAACCATTTTACTTTTTGCAAGATAAAGAAGTTAGGAGTTCAAAAACTACATTCGAAAAGAAGGAAGGAAGAAAGGAAGGAAGGGAGGGAGAAAATTATACAATACAGTAAGAGTTTTTACAGTATATGGAAGGCATATATATGTAGTCTCTATTGCAGCTGGAATTTTAGGTGTGAATGAATGAATTCACTGGTTTGAGTTACAGAAGGCAGAAGTGGAACAGGAGCCGCCTTGTTGCTATTTCAGCTAGGAACAAGGCCGCAAGAAGTGTTTAAAGGCTTCCAGACTCATTATTGCAGGCTCTGACAGATGTAGGAGCATCTGGAGGCAGAGTGTTGAAGTGACTGTGGCAGCAGAAGTAGTGTCCTCATCTCTGAAGTGTGGCAACAGTGCAGTGAACCCTGATTTTCTTTCATCCACACTTCCAGTACTTTTAAGCTTCCTGTATTAAATTCCTTTCCTGGGAAACACCTAAAGTGGTTTCTTTTGATTAAATCTTGACTGCTACGCTACTAATGGAGAGTACATTTAATTTACAATCATTTTGGAAATATATTAGTTGTAAAGAGAAAATTAGAGACAACAGATATAAGCATTTGAAGCAAGAATGAAAGAGTAAATGGTTTAGGGAATCAGTTATGTTTCAGGGAAAAGAATATTGTCATGTAACTATGACAATTTTATCTGTGGTTTAAAAATATGGCAAAACTATTGTCCCAATCATATAATTATGTCCTCTCAGAGCAAAAGAGATTATGCTGTCAGGTTATTTAAATTCATGAATAAACTGCTACCCAGAGGGTAGTGTGATTTTCTCAATATTATATAGTTAGTATAACAGGCACGAATAATACATATCTTTTGACTTTTCTTAAATCTCCTGTGACTTTACAAAGATTCCCCACTTTAAGAGTGTCCACTCAATTTAATTGAGAAGAGGAGGGAATAAGCAAATGACATGCAAAATTCATTTATTTGACATTCAAAAATATACTTATTACATTTATACTAGATGAGAGGCACTTTGATAGGGGCATTATTAGGAAATAATAAAAACTAAAGCAAATTTGCCCAGCAGGCAAGGCTGCGGTGGCCGGGAGCTGCCACTGCACTCCAGTCTGGGCGACCGAGTGAGATTCCAACTCAAAATTTAAAAAAAAAATGTGTATGCATACACACACATTCACTTTTATATTCAATCTGTATAAAGTCACAGTCATTGTTCAGCAGAAAATTTTGCTTTGTTAGGATATAAATGAGAATAAAGACTTAAAGTCAGTGAAAAAACAAATTATTGAAATCTGAAAATCAAACAAGGAAAAATACATTTGCTACACATGGTAACTGATTTGCTCTTTGAAGCAATAAAAAAACCCTAAGAGCTATCAGATAATTATCACTTACAATTTTGATTTCACACATATTTGGTAGCACTGTAATAAGTCATAATTACAATATAACTTCATTCCACCACGTACAATGTTTAAAAATCTCCATATACAATTGATGAAAGTACCTCTAACTCCATTAATTTTACTTGGCTAATAATAACAAAGGAATGAATGAGATAATCATGAATATTTTGGAAAAACAATATATTGATACACATTTTAATAAAGACTTAGATTTTAAATTATGCATTTGGGAGCAAAAGTTTAGAATTTTGTATCACTTAAACACATGTATGTTTATCCTATGTAGTTGCCACATTTAATTGAGACATATGGGAAGTTCTGATTGGGCACCTAATAGCTTGAATTTTAGAGAAATTCAATTACAGTAAATATAGCAGTATTAGTAACCTAACACTGGCATTGCTTGAAGGACTGGCACAAATATACTGCATTTTACAAAATGAATACTTAATGATTTTTTTATTTTATAATGATGAAAAGATGTATCTCAAAAGTGGCAATTTGCATTATAATAAGTGCTGCCCTTAGAGGTGAGTGAGATGAAGTAGAAACTAGATAATTTTATACGTATTTCAGTGTAAACTGGTAACTCTGATGAATTTAAAATAAATTGTTGCCTAAGTTTTGTCTTATTTCCAACAGGTACTTTAAGAATTTGGCCTAATAACAGGGACTGAGAGAAAAAATCCTCAGACTCCAGAATAACGGTATATTTATTTTATATTAAAAGAAAGCTAGATATAAGGAAACAGAAACCACTTGTGTCATAAACATGGAATCAAATGTTAATTTCTTTTTCTTAGGGCAACTACTTGAACAGAGAATTTTGCCCTTGGTGGGTCATTTTAATTAGATGTAATCTGTCAGAATACAGAGAAAATGCCAGTAAATATGAAATAAATACAAATCAACAATGGTGGGGGTTTTTGTACTAAATTATATGAAAAAAAGTTTGTTATAGAAATATATATAATCTCAGACCCTCAAAGTGCTATTATCTGGCATGAGATTTTACACTATTTGGAATATGTACGCATATAGTCTTGTCACTTTTCTTAGATTGTGAATACTTTGAATACAGGACCCATACTGTACTCATGTTTATTATACCAGAATTTTGTGGTATCTTGTATCCAGTCATTAAAAGCTATTGCAAATATGTTTGTTCTCTTTAATTTATCTACCTAATCTGGGTGATATAACTGGGAATATAATAAGCTCTGTCTAGTATTAAATATTCGCCTGTACAAGTATCTAGGGTATTTGACTGGGTGGCAGTTACTGATTATCATTTGTTGAACGTCTGTTATAAACTGTGGATACATTATTGATTCACTCGTGCAACCACGGGTAGGCATTGATCTAGATCCTGGGCAAACAGAAGTTTACAAAACATATAAAATTCTCATAAAGCTTATGTTTTAGTAAAGCAAGCATAAATAAATTATATAACTGCCAGCAATTAGTCCTGTGATGGTGAGTAAAACAGAATAAATGAAAAAAATAATAATACAATGGGGGATGCTTTTCAAAGAAAGATTATTAGAGAATGCTGCTTGTACAAAGATCTAAAGGAATTGGGAAAGCAAGCGGAATAAACTTTTTTTATTCAAACTCATTCCAAGCAGAGATAACATTAAATACAAATGTTGAGAGTGATTTTGACATGTTTTAGGGGGAAAAGTAATAAAGCTAGAGTGGCAGGAGCCCAGTGAATAATGGGAGGAAATGTAGAAAATGAAGTTAGAGATTTTGAGATGAGTTGCAAACCATCTAGAGTCTTTCAGCCCGCCTTAAGTGTTGGCCAATGTATAACTTTGGCCTAATATTAGCATTATGTTGTATTTTACTCCAAAATTGAACACATAATGATGTCAGATATGACTTAAGTCAAAATAGTCTGTTTTCTCTACTATTTTAGGACTCCATGGGAAAAAAAAGTACTACTAAACAGAGATGGAAATTTTTAAATTATTAATTTTGTAAGAGATTTTTTTCCATAAGATGCTATTAAAACACAAGTAGGAAATATTTGACTAAGCTAGAAAAAGATATTTATGTAAAAACAAAACATAAACAAACAGCATCAACAAAAAAAAATCTGATTCTATATGTTAGCCAAATAAGGCATAAAGCAAAGTAAATAAATGGGTGAAGAGAAAGAAGTATGATTAAACAAATTACTAAATCAAGAAAAATTAAAAATTTGGTGAGAAAACAAATAGTAATGCTATAATAATACTTATTATTTAATAAAAGTTTTGAGGATATTAAAAATATTTGCTTTTATGGAACTTGCAAATTATTTGGGAAGACATACGATGAATAAGAAAAAAATCATAATATGATTATTTTAGATAAGCAAGAAATACATTTTTAAGATGTTAAGCCATATCTTTTGATCTATTTGTTAAAAATGACTTATCTACCTTTAATGATGGAGGAAGCAATATAGTATAACATGAAAAATTTAAAAAAAACCCTCAGAAAGAAAGCATACTATAAAAAGAAGTCTCAGAACTAGGACTGTACCAATTTGTTTCTAATAAATATAAAATAAATAAAATTATCTATTGCCAGAAAAAAATACTTTCCACATTAGAGTACGTTACTCAGAAGTGATATAATAAAATAATTAAATTAAAAAGCAAAGACAGAGAGGAAAATGCAAACAAGTTGAAATCATGTGTCCTTATATTAACAACAAAAGGAAAAAAAAACTAAATTTATAAAATAAGAAGAGCCATTATGTAGAACTAAACACTCAAGTAACTTAAAGGGTTGAGAGTCATTCTATTTAAGAAACAGGAATCACCAAGCGTTTCTCCGTGTTTCATTACCAATCTTTTTGACTTCCAAAATTTTAACAAGTTTGTGTATTGAAAAAAATTGTTTTAACTTTTTTGCTGCAGAAACTCCCACTAAACACAGCCAACTTATCACGAAAAATACATTTAAAATATTCAAATGAGTCCAAGAAATGTACTATGTAAAAAACTTTATATATGCAAAATTTGGAAAATTACCTTATTCTCTAATCACAATACTATTAGAAATGAAATTTTAGTTAATAATGTATTGTACACCTCAAAATTGCGAAGAGAGTACATTTTAATAGTTCTCACCACAAAAAAAAAATGGTATCTGAGGTGATGAATATGTTAGTTGATTTTAGTTACTTCACATTGTATTTATAAATCATGACATTACTTTGTATCCCCGAAATAAATACAATTATAATTTGTCAATTAACAATCAAATTTGTAAAAACCCAGAAAACAAAACAAAATGAAATAAAATGCAGAATAATAATAAAAAACCACAGACTAGCAGCGCATAGAATAGGCAAATAAAAAATGTATTCAATGCTTTACAATGTTTACAAATAACTAAAGCAATCAGTATTCCAATAGAAACAAGTATGTAGCAGCAATAGGCTGTTCATATGAAATAGATAACTTATTTATAATTGCTTACCAAATGATTTCCTCACTTATAAACAAACACAAAGTTAATAATGAGATCTTTCTGCATATGAATTTCAGAGGTTCAAGGTTCAACTGCAGAGAACTCGTGAGATACATCTTATACAAATTTAATGGGAGTGTAAATTGGTTCACGTTTTTTTTGAAAAAAATGTGGGACTATTTCTCAAAACTAGTTACAATTTAACTAGTATGTTTCAGAAAAAAATATACTGCTATTTAAAAAAGAAAGCTAAATTCTGTTAATAGACATTAATACAGGACCTTATAAAATAATGGTATATTATTGTATACTATTATATGCAATAAAATTATATTGAAAAGAATGAGATTAATATGCATAGTCAGAGAAAGTTCTCTAAGAAATTTCACCATATAAATAAACCAAATATTTATTTCCTATTTGTTTTCAATAGATAAATATTATATGAGACAAATAATTGCAAGTGGAATAGAAATTTTTTTTCAGAATGTGAAATAAATTATGAATTGTGATTGAATGTATAAGACCATGGATCCAGAAAGATAGAGATGTTCATTTTTATTGCCATCATTTTGTATTTAATTTTTTAGTCCATCAATGAGTTGTTTTCATAATAACATTTGAGGACACAATATGCAAGAATTCATGGTTTCAAAAGGAAATGAAAAATTACTAAATTTTCTCATATGTTTGTAGTGTATTTGTAGAGGATAAGGACAGAGATGATGTCCTTGACAAAGAAAATAATCACGGCACAATTATTTGTAGAAAGAAAGTTTGAAAAGGGATAAAATAAGTAGTAGCAAAATTCTAAATTCTCAATACGTTTCTCAGATTTCTTATAATAAAATGAACATTTCTGCTTTTTAATTTTTTTCTAATTCATACTATATATATGTAAACTATCAGCACATTTCAGATAATTTTATAAAGAGTCAAAATTATTGGCTGAGCACCTCTTACATATGTGTAATCATTCATTCAACAAAAACATATTAAGAGCTTAAAATGTACCTGACATTTTTTTCTAGGTATTTTTAGCTTACAATGATAAGAAAAACATATAATATTTCTGTGCTCAAGAAAGTTATATTCTAGTGGGAAGATAAGACATAAATAAATACATTTATAATATTATATCAGGTATAAGAGCAATAGGAAATTTTAATAGCATAAATTATGTAAAGAGAGAAAAGGCAAAGTGGCTAGAAGAAAATCTCTGTAAACTTTTGACTTTCAAATTGAGATTTAAAGGCACTGGTAGTATGGACATTAGGAATATTTGGGAGAGGACAATTCTAAGTGAATGGAAATGCCAACACCATGGTTATAAGACAGGTGAATGTGTTTTAGAGTATGTTCTATAAATAGCAAGAAAGGCATTATGGGGAAAATAGTGAACAAGAAGGGGAGAAGAAGAAATTGAAATGAAAAAAGGTAGGTTTTGGAACAGATATTTTAAGCCTTTATCATCTTGATAAAGACACTAAAAAGGTGATATAAAGTACTTGTATAATTATTTCTTAGAAATATTATACCTATGATACAAACATATAAGAAATAGTGGATTAAATGATTAGTTAAAAAAAGAAGGATTCATTTTTTCCTTTCATATGTTCTTTCTTTTTTCTTCTTCCCCTCCTTCCCACCATCTTCCTTGTTCTCCCTGCTTCTCCTCCTTCTCTTGCTCCTCCTTCTCTTACCTCTTGCTTCTCTCACTCTCACTCTTTCTCTCTCCCCCTCTCTTTACCTCCAATGAACAACAAAAAATACATTTATATTCTGAAAATTTCAAATGCCAGGAGCCTATCACCAGTTAATATTTATCAAAATCTCAGTTGAGAATAATAATTTTTAGGGAGAATTAACAAAAACATACAACTCACTCCCCTTTCTTTGCTTTGAAATGCAAGGTTTTATATTAAGTCAGTTCAGAAGACAACTGAATATTTAAGTCATAACTTATTCACCACCAGATAATTCTTTTTATGAGTGGTACTCAGTAATTTTTAACAGAAAACCTCAAAGAAAACCCCAATCAGATCTTGTTACCAAAAATGATATGTTTCTGTTGAAAACTGCATTTTGTTGTTATAGTTGTTTTATAATGTTATAAATAACATTAAATATCTGAAATATCTGACTGATACGATTTCTCTTTTTATCTTTTAAAGACTAAATCTGTGAACTCAAATTTAGTATACACTAAAATAGTATGTTTAATTTTAAACCATTACATTTACTAATTTTAATGATACAAATGACAAATGAACCCAAAGTTGGTTCTCTGAAAGGATAAACAAAATTACAAACTACTAGCTAGACTAACCAAGGGGGGAAAAAGAATACATTTAAATTCAATCAGAAATTAGAGAGGTGATGAAACAATTAATACCACAGAAATAAATAAGATAATCCAAGACTACTATGAACAACTCTACAGCAACAAATTATAACAAACCAGAAAACTGAGAAGAAATAGATTAAATTCTGGGCACATACAACCTCCTAAAACGAAAGCAGGTAGAAACAGCTATCCTGACAGACCAGTAATACGCAATTAAGTTGAATAAATAAGAAAAAAACTTCCAATAAAAAGAGCCCAGGACCAGACAGATTCACAGCCAAATTTTACAAACATTCGAAGAAGTGCTCATACTAATCTCACTAAAACTATTAGAAAAATTTGAGTAGGAGTAACTCGTCCTCAATTAATTCTATGAAATCAATACCTCACTAATATAAAAATCAGCAAGGACGCCCACACACACACACAACTACAGACCAATATCCCTGAATAATACAGAAGCTAAAATCCTTAACAAAATAGCAAACTGAATTCAACAGCATATGAAAAAAATAATCTATCATGACCAAATTGGTTTAATCCCAAGAATGCAAAGATGATTCAATATCACCAAATCAGTAAACACAATTTACCACATAAACAGAAGTAAAAACAAAAAACAATATGATCATCTCAATAGACACAGAAAAAGCATTCAATAAAATTTAACATCACTTCATAATAAAGATGCTCAAAAACTAGGCATCAAAGGAACAATGTGTCAAAATAATAATAGCCATACATGTCAAAATCACAGCCAACATCATACTTAATGGGGAAATGTCGAAAACATTTTCTCTCAGAATTGGAACAACACAGGAATGTCCATGCTCACCAATCTTATTCAACATTACTGAAAGTTGTAGTACCAGAAATCCATAAAGAGAAGGAAATAAAAGACATTCAAATGCATGTCTTTCATATATCTTGAAAAGTCTAAAGACTCCTTCAAGAGGTTTTTACCTCATAAATGGCTTCAGTTAAGTCTCAGATACAAAAATCATTGTACAAAAATTAGTAATGTTTCTATACAACATAAGGCTCAAGCCAAAAACCAAATCAAGAGGTCAATCTCACTCACAGTAGCCACCAAATACATACATACATACATACATACATAAAATGGTTAGTAATATACCTAACCAAGGAAGTGAAAAGTTTTTACAAAGAAGAATACAAAACACTGATGAATTAAATCACATACAACACAAAAAATGAGAAAATATTCCAAATTTTTGAGTTGAAGAAACAAACATTTGTTCAAACAGACATACTGTCCAAAATAATCTACAGATTCAGTGCAATCCCTATCAAAATACCAACTTTATTTTCATAGAACTAAACAATAATAATTTTATATGTAATAAAAAAGAGCCTGAATAGCTAAAGCAATCTTAAATAAAAAGAAAAATTGTGGAGTCATCGGAAGTGTCTGGACACTGATAGTAACAACTTTTAGCACCTCCTATAATTGCAGAAGTCAAATGTGACTTGTATTCATCTTATTATTATTGCAATTTTAATATAGCATGTTGTCCTTTCTTAAAGTATGTATACATTTTTGGCACCCTCTGTATATTAAAAAAAAATGCTCAACATCACTATCATCAGAAAAATGCAAACTAAAACCACAAAGAAATATCACCTTACACCAGTAAGAATGGCTATCATTAAAAAGTCAAAGAACAAAAGACGTTGGCATGCTTATGGAGAAAAGGGATCATTCATTCACTGTTGGTGGGACTGTAAACTCATTTAATGTCTATGGCAAATAGTATGGAGATTTCTCAAAGAGCTAAAAATTGAATTATCATTCGACTCAGCACCCCAACTACGATGGATCTATCCAAAGGAAAAGAAAAACAAACCATTATATAAATTTCCATTAGAAATGGATGTTGGTATTTAAAGTACCTTATTACTCTGCCATACATTTTTATAAAAGATTTTCTATTAAAAATATATTGGATAATTATGTTACAGCTCTGTGAGAAGTTTAATGAAAATATCTATAATAATTAAACTCAGACAAATAATTGTATCAGGGACCAAAGCTAATAGTCACTTCTCAGTAGTTAAGACATTGCCTTTAGCTACAAATACATGGAAATTTTAAAATGGTATTTATTTCATAACTATCTGTTGCTTATTAAGCAAAATGAGCAAATTACTTTTGTGAAAAAAATCATCCGATTAATTCTAATAGAGATATTAATATGTTAATAAAATAACAAAGGCATGGCTCTATTTATTTACCTTATAGTCAGTAACCCTCACAATTATATCTAAATACTCTTTAAAGCTATATCTCGCCCTGTCTTTTGAATATGCTCAACTACTGGTGAACAATGTTAAACCATTTTTGGCTTCTTGACCATTTCTAAACATTTCTTCATTCACTGCCTCCTTACTTTACTGAGGTCTTTTCTTTTGCCGAAAGCAGCATAATTCCTCACCTATTAGAGGAATTAAATGTTCCATCTATCTTCAGTGTCCAACTCAATGGTCACCTTTTTAAAGTCTTGAAATATTACTTGAAATATTTTTACTTCCTAACTCCATCTACACAAAATTGCTTCTACTTTTTATGTCAATAAAACGTGAATATTTAATATTAAGCTACCTATTATTGTTTTTATTTGTTCAAAATCTTGTTGTACCTTTAAATATATCTAATGATTTCTGTTATAGTGGTTGTTTATTTGACTGTATGCTGTATCACCCTGTGAGTTACTTAAAGACATATTTAAACATTAAAGTTATCTTCAGTTCCTAGCATGGTACCTGGTACAAGGTCCATATTTAAGAGAAATTTTAATGAATTGACTTAATTCTCAAATTGTGCAAAACTGAAAGTATGGTGGATAGTGATCTATTTGGTGTCAAAAATACACTGACCTTTAGATTAATAAAATTAATACTTTTTATAAATTAGAACATCCTACCATGTCAAAATAGGTAAGCAGAAAATTTTATTTTTATGACCCTATCTCTGACATTTACACAGAAAGCAAATTAATCTGCTATTAAAAAGCTAATAAATAAAGTCTCAAATCTCAGACTGTTCTGTAATATAACTGATGACATATGTAATAAACTTTGTCAATTTGTAGCAACAGAAAATGTAGTTTAACATCTAAGGACATAAGAATGGAATCAACATTGATAGAACTTAATCAACTCAAAATTATCATTTACAAGTTTAAATATATATACTATCACAGAATTATGCAGGAACTTTATAGAACTTATTATTTTATACTTACTGTAATAAAAATATTCTTTTAAAAATATTTTTAAAATTTTTGTTGAACATTCTTATTATAGCATTTTCAACATATAAATATTTTATTTTTAAAAAATTATTTATGCATATTAGTACATTAATATGTTTCTAGAGGAGCAGCAGCATGGGTCTCTACCAGAGAACTTATTAGACCAGAGCTCTGATCTACTGAATTAGAATCTGTATTTTAAAATGATTCTTGGTGACTCATATACTGCCCGACATGTGAGAGGCTCTGATCTAATATAAAGTCTAAATCTTATGTGTTTAAAAATTTTTATTTTGTTTTCCCTTCTTATGTCCCAACTTAATTTTGTTTAGTCTACCAGATTCAGAGGAAGTTAAGGACTGGGTTTGCACTTCCATAGTCTCACTACTTTTTTACTACAATGATTGTAAATCTAAGATCAAATTTTGCCACATACATAGGCCTTTTTTAGCAATCAAAGAAAGAGTAACTATTTTTGTTGCATGATTTAGCTACATCTCCAGTCAACTAAGAGTGTAAGTCCATCTTCTTACTAGTGGGATACAGGAGTCAATGGACTTCAGGACCGACTGCAGCATATTAAACTGCTGGGGTTATCACATTCTTATATATAATATTCATGCAAATGCATGAATGCCTATACAATACTTCTATTCACTCTATATATGTTAATAACTAATAACATCAACAATGATGACTTAGTTATGGCATGCTGTTAATGTTTAAAACCATAAATTCCTGCTTAGTCTCTCACATATTAACAAAACTATTCCTAGGTATGTGTTGCTAATTAGAGTACCTCAAAGCATAACCTGAGTATAGATTTTATAGTGAATTCAAAGTAAGATAATACTGTAAAAGTCATATTCTGTCAAAAAATAAAATAAATGACAGTACCATTTTTCAATCTCTAATAATTTTTCTTGAGAAAAGTGAAATGAAAATATGTCTTCCTGTTTTTACACCAAGTTTTCCTCGAGAAAAATAGAGGTAGCCTCAGTTGGATTGTTTAAAGGGCAGTTTCCCTGGATTATGTTTGGAACTATGATTTTTTTTTTCCTTAACTATAGACAGGAAACTGTAGATAAGAAATTTCCATGGATGACTGACAAATGTTTTCTGCTTTACTGGAGCAATGGAGCTTTAGTTAGTTTTCAATATAACAAATAATGGGAATCTCCTGAAGAGCAAATCTTTTTATATGCTTGGACTCATAATCATCTCTGGAAAACCTTCAGTGCCTTCAGAGTTTTAAAAAAGAAGCTGCTGGCAAAAGCGTTCATTCCAGAATTGTTTCAGGAGTGGGACACAGTAAAGTAAGAAAGAAAGATGAGACATCGTGGATCTGAACATATGACAGTCAATTATCTGGTGAATTAAGTAATGAAATGTTTAATCAAGAATGTATGTGTCTTTGAGGAATTCAGATTAATTGTGATATTCTTCTCCAAATATTATAATATTTGTTGTTGCAGTTAAATGCACTTTGCATCTGTAACTATAGAAGGATGTTAAAAGTTCTTGTTGATCAGAAATATGCATTTCATGTTTCTTGGATAGTGATTAAAGGTAGATGGATATAGAGATTTGAATGGGAAGAGAATAGTCATAGAGAATTTTACTCTGAGCAGTTAGTTCTCCGATGTACCTTTTACACTGTTCAATTTGCTATATTATATAAGCAGTCTAAAATATAAGACGTGTCAATTCACACTGTTGATTGGAATTTTAAGAGATCATTTTCACTGATTAAAACTCACAAGACACAAAGTATGTAATCCAGAGAGGCAATTAATTAATTTACAGTGAGAGATATTACAGGAGGTAGGTCAGACATTTGTGTTTGTTAACCACTAATTTATTTTCCCTATAGACAACCTACATGGGAAGAAAAATTATCACTAGCAGATAGCTAGATAGGCATGAAAATATAAAAAGGATGCTATTTTATTCAGTTTTAGTCACATGAACATGGGTAGTTTTATGAGTTTATCTCAACACATCTTACCAGATCTTGCTCAGATGCTCTCAATTAAAACTTTAATATGATCAATTATCCTTCTTTTTCTCTTTATAGCCCACAACAATTTCATTATTTTTTAAAAAATTATATCTCTAAAATAATTCATGTCTCTGATTATGTCTCACAATTTATTTATTCAAACCTGGTTAAAGCTACTCTCATTTCTCACATGAATTATTGTGACAGAATAGTAATTAGTCTCCCATTTACCACTCTCAGTCTCCACCCCATCACCATATTTTATTTCTATAGCCACTAGAGTGATTTGCATACAAACTAAAGCTATCGTAAGACTACTCTGTATATATACTTCAACTTCTCATTGCCTTTATAATAAAAACTCTAACTTTTTGCAAGATATTTTCTAAATACATGTTTTATCACTTATACCTCCAACTCAATTGCTTAGTCACCCTGCTTTTTCTACTTTACCGTTGCTATGTTATACCGTACATGGCATTCTGACAAATGTGTCAATTATTTGATAGATTTTTAGCAACCACAGCATGCTAAAAAGGTTGGAGGAACATAGCACTCAGAACATTGTGGTCAGATTTTTCCCCTCCCAGGTTGAATGTCTATCTCCATCATCCTGGACATTTGACATGCGAAAACCACAAAGAAATTATCACTTCTGATCTCTAATTCTCTCTTCTTATTCTGGAGTTTCAACAAAAGTTTTCTGCCTCATGCTGTATGGTTAGAATTAATGTCATAAATCATATCAACTTAATATATTTATTGTATAAACTCTGTAGTCAACTGTAATCCAGGTTTGCCTTAAACTGTCAGTTTTAGCTTTAAGCATTCTGACAAAATTCCTTTCTCAATAGTCATACTTCTACCAATTAAATGTATTTGCTTTCAAATTCCTATCTCTTAAGGACATTAGACAATTCTATTTAAAAATTCACACTCCATCACTGACTTCTTACAGGCTATATACATATTTTTTTAAATTAATCAATTAATTTTTTTGACTTCTGAAGCAGTTAATGCTATATGTTAGCTAGGTGAGAAGGTGAGGAATAATTATAAGCAACTGATAGTAGGTGTGAATAAAAATCTAAGATATCCCTTGGTGCTGCGTGACTTTCAAAGGGTTAAGTATCTTTATTAGTTGACATTATAAACTTGTAGAGGAAAATGTGGGTATGTTCATTGCTGGAGCTTCTGAAAGCTGTGAGAAATGTATACCAACTAATGTAAAGGGCCGTAGAACCAGAGTGGGTGATTACTTATCATATTAGGTGATATCATGAACCAAGTAGTGCAGATAAAATAATTCTAAACCTAAAATGAAAGATAATAACCAAGGCCATTATAGCATATGAAACAACAGTGAATGATATTTCAGCATCTAAAGATGCTACACATTAGTGTTTTCATCAAATTTCCAAGACAGTATGTAAAATTATTCATGTTCCACAGTATCTTTAAATTTACCTATGATAAGTAAAATTTCCAAACTTTCACTTTAATCTCAACTTTTCTTTGGTATTATATTTCTCATTTTACCTAGTTAAATTGCCAAACTATTTATATCTGTCGATAGATAGATAGACAGATATCTGTAGATATCTATAGAATAGATATAGATATATGATCAAAACTAAACTTGCGCTGTTGTTTCTAAACCTTGTCTTATTCTTATAATTTTATTTTTTGTAACATTATCACTATTCATACCCCCATCTTAAAACTTTAGGACACTTCTTAATTTCCCCCATATCAGTATTACTTTAAAGGTTTTCCAGACCTTTGTGCTCTATCTACTCTGAAAATTCATGAAAACACACACACACACACACACACACACACACACACACACACAAATTAAGTATACTAATCCCTATTAAATTGCCTGTGTTTGAATTCAGGCACACTTACCACTTACATGACTTTTGTTTAGTCATGTTACTTAAACAATCTGTTTTTCAAAATTCTCTCCTGTAAACTGTAAAGAATAATAATAGTATTTATCTCTTGGCATTGTTATGATGCCCAAATAAAATTATTTATGTAAAATACTTAGCATTCAGTAACCTCTTATGAATTTTTTTGCTGCTGTAATTATTTATAAATGGAATTATCTACTTTTTTTCATGTTCACTGACAATACACAGTATCTTCATTACTTCTCACTTATGTAGAACATCGCAGTACTCTATGTGCTTTGTGTCCATGTCTAGTTTCCATTCATCAACTTCTGTGTTAATGGCCAAATAAATATTATACTAAAAAGAAATATAAAAACAAAATGCCAAGACCTTAAAACAATATGCAAGGGTCTCAGTGACGTGGTCAAAATTACTTTTTAAGGTTTTTGGTTTCTTGCTTCTTTTTAAGCTACAGGCAAACTATAAACTAGTATGCACTTTCCTACATGTATGGTTTTTTGTATTAATGCTTTTGCCTTTATAGAAATTGTAGTTCCTACTATTTATGGTTGTTAAATTCTGCATGGATGTGTAACGTATGCCATCTATATTCTTCTTTAGGGCTGAAGTTATTTATTTCCCTAGTAATTAGAAGTAAGATTGAAAAGCTGTCAGACGTAAGTCCTCCTCATTTTCTGAGTTGTCCTGACCAATATTATGACCCCTTCTCAGGGTAGCCCATATCCCATGATCATCAGCAAGAAAGTAAATGCCCAGCCTTTGTCCCCATTTTATAATAAAAATAAAGGACTATTTCAGCTACAAGATCTTCTTGACACTGGTTGACAGTTTCTTCCTCTTTTATTGCTTATTTTTTAAATGTGGTGGTTTTCTGTAATGATAACATTTGCTTTTTCTTTGTTTTTTGGTTGTATGTGAATCTGCTCTACAGGTGAATTTTATACTTCCATGTGTTTGCATGATGGTAGATTTCACGCTTTTACTTCCAGATGTAGACCTTTCTAAAATTTCCTGCAGCCAGTCTGATGGTGATGAATTCCTCAGTTTTTGTTTGTCTAGACTTTATTTATTTATTTATTTTTAATTTCTGAAGGATAGCTCTGCTGGGTTTAGTATCTTGGTTGGCAGGGTTTTTTTCCCCTCACTGAAAATACCACCTGTATCTTTTCTGGCTTATTTCTGCTGAGAAATCTGCTGTTAGCCATTGGAGATTTTCTTACATATGATTTGATGCTAAGTCTGCTATTTTTAGAATTCTTTCTTTGTCTCTGTCTCTTGACAGTTTGACTATAATGTGTCGTAGAGAGTAACTTTTTGGGTTGAATCTATTTGGGATCTCTAAACTTCTCATACCTGTATGACTATTTTTTTAGACTTAAAAAGTTTTCATCTATTATTATGTTAAATAGATTTTTATGGCTTTTTCTATCTCTTCTTTCTCTGGACCTTTCAACATTTGAATATTGATTAGTTTGATGGTGTCCCATATGTCATACAGGCCTTGTTTATTATTTATTTTTATTTTTTTTCTTTCTTGTCTGACTGGGGTTTTTCAAAATCACTGTGTGCAAATTCGGAAACTATTTTTGTGTTCAATCTAGTCTATTATTTGAAGCTCTCGGTTGTATTTTTTATTTCCTTCATTGAATTCTTCAGTTCCAGGATATATGTTTGATTCTTTTTATTATACCTATTACTTTGTTGAATTTCTGAATCAGATTTTGACCTGTTTTTCTGACTTATTTGTATTATCTATCTATATTCTCTTGTATTCACCAAGTTTCATTAAGCTAATTATTTCAACTTATTTTCAAGCAGCATATAGATTTTTATTGTTGTTATGATCTATTACTAGAAAATTGTGTTGATTTGGAGATGCTGTGTTTCCTTAATTTTTCACATTTCTTATAGCTTTACATAGATACCTGCAAATCTGGTGTAACAGTCTCTTCTTCCAATTTCACGGAGTAGCTTTTATAGAGAAAGAAGTCTTCTGTAGATATATCTGTAGTGTCATTTGAATAAAGTATTTTGGCTTTGGTTATGGATGGAGACTGTAGTATAGTCTCCACAGAATTTCTTCTACTGCCATCAATATTAGTCGTGTCTGTGAGTTCCTCAGTGGTTTAGATTTTGATTCTTTGAAACTAGAGAGTTTGTGGTTAGGTTGTACTAGAAGTGGGGCTTTGGGCAACCAGTTCTCAGGGCCATGAAAGGCACATGCTGGCACTAACTTTTGTGGTCATAAGCCAAAGGTGAACCAGTCTTTGGGAAACCAGACAGCTTATGTGAGTGTCAATGGTGATGACAATGGGCTTCAGTTGAGCCAGTTCTTAGACTTCTGGGAAGGGCATGCGGATGAGCAGTGGCAGTGATGGCCTGAAAGTGCCAGGTTTCAGGTCCTTGGGCAGTGCACATGAGTGTGCAGTGGCTTGCAATTGGGGTTGGCAAAGTCACTTTTAATAGTGGCAGGCCCAGGTAGGTAGCTATCAGGTTCTGTGGAGCACGTTTCAGCTCCTTAGGTCCTGGAGGTAGCCTCCTTGATGTGTTGGACTACCTATTCCCTGAGGTCTTGAGCATTGTATGGACTTGAGGGTAGGGGACAAAGCTACACCACTGGGTTCAGTGGTGTCATGACATTGCAGCCCTCTTTCTTAGAATATATTTTTGACTTTTGATTATCTACTTACGATTTTGGTTCTTGTGGAGGATGGGAGTGCTGTATGCCTCTAGACAGTCATATTTTCCTTCAGTCTCTTTATGTCTGCTGTTTTAAATTCAGCAAATGCATTCATTTTGCCTAAATAAATATATTTTATTTTAAGAGCAATGTGAGCCGGGCTCGGTGGCTCAGCCTGTAATCCCACGCCTTTGGGAGGCTAAGGTGAGTGGATTGCCTGAGCCCGCAGGTTTGAGACCTGCCTGGGCAGCGAGACCTCATCTCTACAATAAATCAAAAAATTAGCCGGGCGTGGTAGTGCGCGCCTGTAATTCCGGCTACTCGGAAGGCTGGGGCGGAAGGATCGCGGAGCCCAGCAGGTCGAGGTTGTGGTGGCCGGGAGCGGCCACTGCACTCCAGTCTGGGCGACCGAGTGAGACTCCAACTCAAAAAAAAAAAAAAAAAGAACAATGCAAAATGCTGACAGGTATCACAATTTTGAAATTTATCAATTGCAGTGAAAAAGTATCAAATATATGTTTTAATGTATAGAAAAAATTGTATTATATAAATATCACTTGAGGAAATGTAACTAAATATCTATTACTCAATTTCTTTAAACTTTTAATGTAAATCACAGGAAGGGCCTTGAGGATATATGTAATTTATTTCTAGAATAGCAAGAATGTTGTGAAAAACAGAAGTAAACTATATTGACAAACTAAACATTAGACAAGCTTGAACAAGTTATGAAAGTTATTTGAATTTACCCTAGAGGGAAAAGCCTATAGGGAAAACTTAAAGAAAGAATATTTATGGAACAGTTTTTAGTATTTTAGTATTATGATCAAAATTCTAAAAGTCTCTTTCTCCATTCCATATTAAAACATAGAATGGCATCCTTAATATGCACCACTCTTTGATAAGACACACTAACCGTCACCAAAAAACGTTTTAAAAAAAAAGAAAAAAAGCAGAGACAGGAAGATTAGATATTTTCTTACTAGATATGTAAACTTATAATACTTTAACAGGAACAGATTAATAAAACAGAATAGAGCATCCAGATGGAAATAAATATTCACACATATAAGGAAACTTGAGTTATCACAGAGCAAGTTTGAAGATTGTTAAGAAAATTGAGGGACTTTAAAAAAAATGATGGGATGCTTAGTTTTATGGGAAAAGTAAATAAAATAAGACTTCTATTTTATATCATATACAACAAATCATTAATTTTAGATAAAACTCAAAATAAAAAACTATTGTTTAGAAAACATTATAGAAGAATAATTTTATAAATTAGACAGAGGGAATAAGTTAAGATCATGTTTAACACTTATGTATTAATTTTTGTGCAAGTTTCAAAAGATATAAAACATTTTAAAAGCTTGATAAATTTTATAAATTAAACTTCATTGAAAAAGAAATAGACACTGTAGAAGAGTGAAATAGTAAACCATAAAACTGGGAAAAGATATTTAGTACATATATAGCCCAAAAAATGATGTTTGATATCTATTCTTTAAACTCTATAAGGAAAAGAAAAAACAAAGTACCTCTGTAATAAAATTAAAAGAATATCTCTATAGACACTTTTTAAAGAGTCCATATCATTTACATGACATAAATCTTAAATTTTTAAAAAGTCAAGAAATAATAGAATATGTTTACATTCATCTATTAATGTGCAAATATGCAAAGCTTATTTCTTAAACAATTGGTATGGCTAAATAAAATCAACTATATAAATAAACTTTGATTCACGAACTCCACTCTTGAATATATCCTCAAAAGAAATTATTGGAAACATGCACTTTGATTTATGTCTAAGAATATTTCTAGCACTATTGTTCTTTATAACAACAACAATGAAATTACTGGAAATTAAACCAAAGTTTATTAACAGAAGAATAGATACACTAATTGTGGCATATTCATGGAAAGGATCATGCAGAACTCTAGAATGAATGATATGTGTGATAACATAAGAAAATATCAGAAATACAATGTAGATTAAAATGTAGATAAAAGAATCATGACAAAATATTATAGTATGCTTTTATTTTTATAAAATTTTAAAAAGCAAAATAAAACAATTTATTGTTCAGATATAGAAATGTAGTACAATAAGAAAAAATAAAAATATACGAAATATAAAGCAAACAAAGCATTAGTAATCAAAAATTTAGTTAATAATATCTGGAGATGGGGAAACATTTTAAGATTAGATGAAGCAAATAGAAAATCTCTGCAGCACCAGATGTGTTCAATTTAGTGCTAATCTATAATAATAATTACAAAAATTATGTTGAGAAAACATATAGTACTTAGTATGTACTGAAAAATTTTCTAATATCATTGCTAATGCTAATTCACTCACTCATCATAACAAACCTATGAGGCATGTATCATCATTTCTCTAATTCAGAAGAGAGAATTGTGACACAGAGAGTTACAAACTTGTCCAATTTCACATGTACTGTAGCCAGTAAAAGCATGATTCAAATCGAAGTACCTTGTTTTAGGCTTCCTGCTCTAATCTCTAGTCCTTGAGACTCAATGCTGGCTGTAAACAGAAGCCATTAGTGGAACTTTAAATACATATGTTTGAGTGTCACTCTCAGAGACGCTTAATTGGTCTTGCATACAGCTTGGGTCTATAGATTTATAAGCACTTTCCTGTCAGATGACTCTTACACAACCAAGTTAAAGAACAACAGCTTAGGTGATTTATTTCACATTAGACATACAAGCATTTATTCTGTTTTATTTTGCTGATCCATTAAAGAGTTGAGAATTGAGGTCACAGGTATAGGAAAATAGCTTATTGCATAACAAGAGTAGTACCGTTTTGAAGCGAAACCACCACAATGACTGATATTTGACTTGAGCATACCAAGTTATTCTGCAGGAAGATCTTTAAGCCATGCCTGTAACATAGATAACCTCTCATAAGGATGCTTATCTAACCTCCCCAGTAGTTATGACTTATGGCAAGAAAGTCTAAGACATGACTAGCTATACATATCTTTACCTTAAAAGCTTGCTATATGAAGGATACTTTCTGGAGGGCAGGTGTAGGGATCCACCATCTAACAGTCACTTGATTCTGTTCATAAGTCCCAATTAAATACTTTTGTCTGAGAAACTGGATTCATCCGCCTCTTTGTTTGGCCTCTCAGCTACCTTGACCTTAAGTGGCAGATTTTCAGATACCCGCTCACCGTGGACCAACAGGACCAACAACTGACCAGATAATCAGGAGCGATAAGTGAATGCAGAGAATTACATCTGAGATCAGCCTTCCTGAAGCAAAAGCCCCTAGAAAGAGTAGGATTTCAGCCGGGCTCGGTGGCTCAGCCTGTAATCCCACGCTTTGGGAGGCTGAGGTGAGTGGATTGCCTGAGCCCGTGGGTTCGAGACCCGCCTGGGCAACTTGGCGAGACCTCATCTCTACAATAAATCAAAAATCAGTCGGGCATGGTAGCGCGCGCCTGTAGTTCCAGCTACTTGGAAGGCTGAGGCGGAAGGATCGCCAGAGCCCAGCAGGTCAAAGTTGCGGTGGCCGGGAGCGGCCACTGCACTCCAGTCTGGGCGACTGAGTGAGACTCCAACTCAAAAAAAAAAAAAAAAAAGAGTAGGATTTCTTAAATGGTAACGTTAAAACATTGCTGGAGGCTGAGTGTCACCAACTTGAAAGTTAAAAACTACCAGACCAGTCTTACAGGGGCCTTCACACATTTGTGGGTTATATCATCATATACATCCTCATGGTAAATACTGGAGAAAAATTTCCTAGTGTTTTCAATAGGAGGAGGAGAAAGTTAACCATTTAAAAATATGCCCATTTTTTTATAACCAAGGCCTGCCTTACAGTGTAAGTCTATATTAGCAGAGTCGTTTCTGACCTGGGAAAGTGGCAATTTGTAAACTCTGAATCATTCTGTCTTACAGAAAGGAATAAATAAATAAATAAATGTTAAGAAACACCTTTGAAGGGTTCAGGACCCCAGAAGGGACTCAGGTACATTAAAAACAGATTTAATCATAAATTTGTAGAACATATCCGCCCACTTCTGAAAACTTTATCAGCATGTCCATGAGTGTCAGTATGACAAGAGTGGATTGGAACTGAGAGAGCTGTGAGACACAGAATCTACTTAAGAAGAATTTTTTTCAGGACTCAAAAACATTAAAGGGTGGAGTGAGAAGCAAGCAAGGAAACTAGAGCAAACTGAAGTTCCTAGTTTTTACCTACACCTACAGCAACCGTAAACACAACACAGCCAGATTAACATGGAACCTCACGCTAAAAACTACATTATATTAGCTCCTATTATCTGATACATCATGCTCACCTTTCGACAAAAAATTACAAGTTATGAAAAAAAAAAGCAAGGAAAAAACTGAATCTGAAGAAACAAAACAAATGTCAGCACTAAACTCAGATGTACCACAGATTTTGGAATTATTAGACAGGATTTAAAATAACTGTGATTAATATGTCAAGAACTCTCGTGGACAAAGGTAGACAACATAATATGTAAGAATGGAGGGGAAATATGGAAATGGAAAATGGAAAATAAAAAAGCAATCAAAAGTAAATGTTAGAAATCTGAGAAAAACACACACACTAGAACAGACAAGAAGAATGACTAATTAGTTTATCAGTAGATTGGCTAGGAATGTGAGACAAATTAGTGAGTTTGAAGATTGGCAAGAAAGATATCCCAAACTGAAGTGAAAAGAGGGGGAAAAAATGGAACAGAATATTTAAGAGCCCTGTGACAATTGCGAAAAGGTATAACCTACACATAACAGAAATATTAAAATAAAAAAGATTGAAAGGAAAAGAAGATTCAAAGTAGTAATGGTTGACTTTTTAAAATTAAGGACAGTAAACAAACTAAAAATTGAAAAATGCTTAGAAAACACCAAGCAGGATTAACACAAAGCTCTGGTAACCTGAACTCATATACCTGGGAATAGAGGTGTATTCTGTTGTATGAGAACTACTTTATTCTTCCAGTATGTTCTAAAGTCAGAGTAATTTTCACTTGAATTAGTTTTTTTTAAATGCATCCCAAAGGAAACAAATATTAAAATATATGCTGTGTTATTACACTTTCAATCATCAGTTTGTTTGACTTACTCTTTTATAGAACTGATGAAATAAATTCACAATATGAATGTTTCAGTGAAATATGTCTCACAAATACTGGCCCTTCGTCACCTTTCATATAAAATGCTTATGCATATGAGCCCCAGATACGTGAAATATTGACAGCCTGGTATATAATTGCAGCCGTGCCATTTACTATGAACCAACATCCTACAATATTCATCTATCCATGTAGTAGTGTTATTTGAAAATGAACTGAGATTAGTTGTAAATGTCTATTGCAAATTGCAAGGTCATCACATTAAAAAAATTCTAGATAGGAAAACTAATTAATAAAATTAAATCTTATAAAATACTTAATTGAAAGAAAAAAATTTATTAAAATAGAAAATGTCTTTGTGGAAAAGTAAAAGCTATTAAGAGAATTAAAATATAAGACATAAAATGAGAGAAAATATTTGCAAAACAAATATCTGATAAAAAACTTGGCACCAAAATATGCACATAATTATTAAAACTCACCAAAAAGAAAACAATCTAATTTTAAAATGGGCAAAAGATCTAAACAGATATCATATCAAATAAGACAAACAGATGGAAGATTAGTATAGAAAATGATGCTCAACTTCATGTATCATTAGGTAATTGCAAATTAAAGCAATAATGAGACACCACTATACACCTATTTCATTAGCTGCTCTACAAAAGTGACGGTGCCAAATGCGGTGGAGAATATGAAAGAATGGGGACAAGGCGATCATACTAGTGGGTATACAAAATGGTGTAGCTACTTTAAGAGAGTTTGACAGTTTCTGAAAGCCAAACGTAGTTTTACCATATGATCTAGCAAAGCTTCTCCTAGGTACTTGCTCAGCTGGGTTGTTAGCTTTTATGTCCCCACAAAATCCTACACATTAATGTTTATAGAAGCTTTATTCAAAAGTACAAAACTGGAAGCAACCTCATGTTTTATACAACTGCAGTAATTGCCACACTAGCATTACCTGATTAGTTAACTCTCACCTTACTGAGAAACTGTCTTTATGTCTGGCTCTCCTTTACAGTACCTTTTATGAGAAAATTATGACTTCGAGACTCTTAGCAAGAAGTAGAAATTTTCTAAGGCGAGGTCCTTAGATACAGTGGTTAGGTGCTTACGCTATGGGTTGGTTCAATCTTCTGTTTTTTCTGACAGCAATTATTTAACTTTGGGCAAGGAATTGCAAGTGTCTGTCTGTGTCATCTGAGAATATGAATCAGTGCTAGGAAAACCAATTTCATTGTATATTGAAGTCCCTCTTAAGGGACTTATATATATATGTAGTATATATAAGAATGCAACATTTTCTTAAATAAAGGAAATACTATATTGCCATAATTAAAGAACAGTAGATACATTAAATTAGGTACACCCTTAGGTGAAATACTACTATCTTTGAATTTTCAAGTTTCCTAATGGTTGATATTTACCTGTGAAAGTTTTCTGAGGTTGTTATTTTTCTTCAAAGTAAAATCTGTTTGTTGATGTTAATTTGCATATCCTCTTTCAAGAAGTATTAATTAGAATTCTATTTTTAAAATTCATTAAATTTCTTTGTTTCATAGCCAGGAACTATAAAATATCAAGTCCTCTTTAAGACTTTCACATAACATATAAATTAAGGTGGAATTATAAAAATAATTCTTAATTGCTATCATAGTCTGATAATTAACACGTGAAAGCCTGTTGTCTATGTTACTTTAAAAACTAACGTTATGACAAGAATGGTAAATTTTATCATTCTGAAAAATAAAAGCCTATTAAAATGTCTTTCTTTCTACTACTCAACAATTTCATAATATCAAGAGACATTCTGACTTTTTAGTTTATAAATAGGAATAAAGGATTCATAAACCATTGCAACCACAAAATGTATTTGATTATTCACTAAAATGAGAGATCATATCAAATATGACAATATTAATCTGAAGTAAAATATGGAAAGCTACATCAAAAGATAATGGATTATAGTTGACATAAATTATTCATGCTCCATGAATAATATAAAATCTAAGTATACTGCAATAAATTTTTCTAGAAAATTGTATTTATGTATTTTTTAGTTTGCTATATCCAAAAAGGATTAAAAAATTTTTATCCACAGGTAAAAAAAGAATTAAAAAGAAAAGCAATCATGGGTGTTGTAATAAATAAAATAACATTGTATAAAAATAAATTTGTAAATTATCAAAATGTAATAATTTTAAATAATAATCTGTTTTAAGGCTAACAAAAAGTTTAAAACATTAGGAAGAAAGTTTCATTTTAAAAAGTATAAATGAAGAACCTTTTCAATATATAAATAAATGTTTTAATTTTCTATTTTCAGTATTTGGATTTTGACATATTTAGGTTTCTAATTATAGCTGTTATTTTAACCTAAGAACTACAAATATAGATATAGAAATAGATATAAATATGTTTGTTAAAAATGGACCATACACCAATATTCTAAATCTACTTACACTACATTTAAAAATATAAAAATATATAACATATTTTTCAATAATCAATTTTGTAGTCTTTTTTAGGTGCTCTCCCTACTTAGTAGTATTAGAATAAAAAACTAAATTGAGATGAATCCAATATTTAGAGTTCAATTCAGTAATCTAACTATTCTCCTTAAGTATTTCAGCCTTTTTTATTTATAAATTCAGTCTTCCCACCATCCTCTCCTATCTCCCTGTTGCTGACATCTTGGTGTATGGTGAAGGATACATAACCTCACAGGGATGGTGGAAAGATTGACCTCCCATATTGGTACCTTTTAGTTGCGAGCATTGCTGCTGAACTCCTCTGGTCTCTACAGCAACGATCCTTTTCCACCCGCTACAGCTCATCCATCTTTCAAGGACTTGGTAGTTTAACTCCGTTTGGCTGTCTGCCTTCAGTCAATTCAGTCATGCTCAGTGATTTCCCTGAGACTGGATCTCAGCTCCTGGTGGAGCTTCCTTGTCCTTTAATGTAAGTCACAGTTTTTTATATCCAGTTGGCTTACCCCAAATTCTGTGACTACTGAGATACTATGATACCATCTGGAAAGAATCTAGTCAGGCACAGTCAACTTTCACGTAAACTTCCAATCCACACACGTAGGAACCAAGCGTTGGCAACTAGAGGTAAATCCAGATCCTAAACATGCTCTTCTGTTAGGTTTATTCTAGCTCCAGATTGGCATTTGTGCATTTACTTATGTCTCAAACTTTTTCTTAGAATTGCACTCAATGTTTTAACCACTTCTCCTCAGAAAATATACATGAGAGGATAACAAAGCATGTGCTGCTTTTCCCTTCCTTCCTTCCTTCCTTCCTTCCTTCCTTCCTTCCTTCCTTCCTTCCTTCCTTCCTTCCTTCCTTCCTTCCTTCCTTCCTTCCTCTCTCTCTCTCTTTCTTTCTTTCTCTTTCTTCTGAGGTACCAGACTCTTTTTACTTTCTTCTTAAATATTTATATTATTAGTATTCAGAGTACAAGTGCATATCTGTTACATGGACATACTGTGCAGTGCTGGGGATTAGGTCTCAGTGACCCATTTTCCATACAATGAACATTGTGCCTAACAGGTACTTTCTGAACCCTAAACTACCTCCCTATCTCCACCCTTATTGGTGTCCCTAGTGTCTATAGTATCTGTTTTTCCAACTTTGTGGCCATTTAACTCCCACATATAAGTGAGAACATGTGGTGCCTGGTTTTCTGTTTCTGAGTTAGTACACTTAGGATGATATTCCCCAACTTCATCCATTGTATGATTTCAATTCTTTTTCTGGTTGCATAATATCCCAGTGTGTGTGTGTGTGTGTGTGTGTGTGTGTGTGTGTGTGTGTGTGTGTGAGAGAGAGAGAGAGAGAGAGAGAGACATTTTCTTTATCCAGTCAACAATGAATGAGTGCTCCCTTTTTTCTGCAATTGCATCAACATCTGGTGCTCTTTGACACACACACCCCCACCCCCCCCACCCCCCGGCAAAGCAGCGTTTATTGGAGGCGACCTGAGGGGGTTTCCTTGTTCTTTGCCTTTTAAGAATATCCATTCTAACCGGGCTCAGTGGCTCAGCCTGTAATCCCGCGCCTTTGGGAGGCTGAGGTGAGTGGATTGCCTGAACGCGCGGGTTCGAGACCCACCTGGGCAGCGAGACCTCATCTCTACAATAAATCAAAAAATCAGCCGGGCGTGGTAGCACACGCCTGTAATTCCGGCTACTCGGAAGGCTGAGACGGAAGGATCGCCGGAGCCCAGCAGGTCGAGGCTGCGGTGGCCGGGAGCAGCCACTGCACTCCAGTCTGGGCGACAGAGTGAGACTCCAACTCAAAAAAAAAAAAAAAAAAACCATTCTGACTGGTGTGTGATGATATCTCCACATAACTTGCTTTTCTCTGATGATTAGTGATGTTGAGCATTTTTTCATATGTTTGTTGGACGCTTGGGTGTCTTCTTTTGAGAAGTATCTATTTATGTCCCTTGCTCACTTTTTGATGAGGTTGTTTTTTATATTGAGTTGATTGAGTTCCTTATGAATTCTGGATATTAGTCTTTTGAGGCATAATTTGCAAGTTTTTTTTCAATTTCCTACATTTTCTGTTTACTCTGCTGATTATTTATTTTACTGCATAGAAGCTTTTTTAGTTTAATTATGTCCCATTTGTCTATTTTTGTTTTTATCACAATTGTTCTTGGGACCTTTGTCATAAACTCTTTGCCTAGGTTGATATCCACAAGAGTGTTTCCTAGGTTTACCTCTAGGATTTTTAGAGTTTTAGGTGTTATATTTATATTGAGTTGATTGTTGTGTATCTTAAGAGGGAGGAATCTAATTTCATTATTTTGCATATGGCTAGTCACTTTTCCCAGCACGATTTATTGAATAGGGTGTCCTTTCCCCTTTGTTTATTTTTGTTGGCTTTGTCAAAGATCTGTTGGCTGTAGGATGTGGCTTTATTTCTGGGTTTTCTATTCTATTTCATTCATCTATCTGTCAACACAGAGATAGGAAGGAACATTCTATGTTCATGAATCAGAATAATCAATATTGCAAAAATGACCATACTACCCAAAGCAATCTATAGGTCCAATAGGTTTCTATGAAAATACCAACACCATTTTTCACAGAACAACAAAAAGGGCAACAACATAAAAAAAAAAAAAAAAAAACCTTAGGTCTGGCTCAGTGGCTCAACCTGTAATCCTGCGCTTTGGGAGGCCAAGATGAGTGAATTGCCTGAGCCCGCAAGTTCGAGACCCGCCTGGGCAACTTGGCGAGAACTCATCTCTACAATAAAAACAAATAAACAAACAAACAAAAACTAGCCAGACGTGGTAGCGCCTGTAGTTCCAGCTACTTGGAAGGCTGAGGCGGAAGGATCACCAGAGCCCAGTAGGTCGAGGCTGCGGTGGCCGGGAGCGGCCACTGCACTCCAGTCTGGGTGACAGTGAGACTCCAACTCAAAAAACAACAGCAACAAAAAACCTTAAAGTTTATATGAAACCAAAAAAAAGAGCCCGAATAGCCAAAATAATCCTAAGTAAAAAAGAACAAATGAGGAGGCATCACACTGCCTGAATTCAAACTATACTATAAGACTATAGTAACTAAAACTGCATGATACTAGTACAAAAATAAACAGGTGAATGGAACAGAAAACATGTGTTTAAGTATCTTATTGTATTTCTGTCTTTCTGATGTTCTCCACAATAAATTGAACCAGAAAGTTAGGTTCTCCACACACTTCGTGATATGGAATTTTACTAAAAGATTATGTTAGATTTCACTGAACTGAGCTTAAACCCAGGTCCTTTTAGTGATAAAGAAATGGGAAACACTATAACCAATAGAACATTATGTCATACACACACACACACACACACACACACACACACACACACACACACAGTAAAAATTAAACTAGCAACGTGGTACTTGAAAGCAGTAAAGCTTTCTTGTTTTTAAATATAAAGTCTTTTTCCTATTTTCCCAAAAGAGCAGAAAAGATACTCTGTATGTTCTATAAAATACTGCATTATGTAGTTTTTCAAACTTAACTATTATATTTTTGCTGGCATCCAAACAATTATAAAATTTAGAAAATTATTTTATTTCCTAGAAGCCTATTATTCATTCATTCATTCATTCATTCATTCATTCATGGGGGGGTAAGCTTGTAAATCACTCATCGTGAAATGGGCAAATGTGTTGAAAAAATATCCAAAAAAATTAACTGTAGCCAAACACAGCCTCTCACAACAATGCTAGCTGGTACACCAATGCCACTGGGTTCCTGGAACAGTTACGTGGTGGAGGAAGCCTGTACTAAAAGGGCCTGCCCTCCAAAAAATAATTCTGGAGAAACCTGTATTTAAAACTACTGTCTCAATGCAAAAATTTTCATTTAGTCATCAGAACATAAATACTGTATTCCACACTTGCTATACTAAGCTTACTGAAAATTCTCACTTCCCACATACTATCACGGCAGATGAATGTCATAGGATGTCAAGATAGGAAATCATGTCTGAAAATGTAAATAAAAATATTATTTTTAGGAATGTATCTATTTCCTCTATATTTTTCTAATTTACATGCATACAAATGCTTATACTAATCTCTGATATCTTTTGTATTTTTTTCGGAATTAGTTGTAATGTCACCTTTTTTGTTTCTTATTGTATTTATTTGGAATTTATCTTTTTATTGTTTGTTAATTTGGCCAAGGGTACATCAATTTGGTTTATTCTTTCAAAAAACCAGCTTTAGACTTGATACTTTCTATGGTTTTTTTGGTCTTAATTTTATTTAATTATGATTTAACTTTGGCTGTTTTTTCTTCTGTTGACACATCATTTACCATCAGAAATGCAAATCAAAACTATAATGATATTCCATCTTATACCAGTCAAGTGGCTATTATTCAAAACTCAGAAAAGCAACAAAAACAACAAAAAGCAGACATTGACAAGGTTGTGGAAGAAAGGAAATGTTCAAACATTCTTAGTGGGGATGTCATATAGTTCAGTCCCTGAAGAAAGCAGTTTTCAGATTTCTCAGAGAACTAAAAATGGATTTACTATTTGACCTTGCAATTCTATTACTGTATATATACCCAGAGAGACATAAATCACTTTACCAAAAAGAGATCTGAAGTCATGTATTTATTGCAGCATGCAATAGCAAAAACATGAAACCAACCTAGGTGCCCATCAATGGTGGATTGGATAAAGAAAATGTGATACATATACAACACAGAATATAACACAGCTGCCCTTAAGAAGAAGGAAATCATGTCCTTTGAAGAAACTCAGATGCAGCTGGAGGCCAATATTCTTTTTTTAAATTTTATTTTACGGTTGTGGGGTTCATGTGAGGATTTGCTATGTAAGTAAATTAAGAGCAGACAAAAGTTTGAACTTCTAGTAAGCCCTCCTTCCTCCCATAACAGACCCGGTACACAGTATGTGGTTGTGTGACCCCATCCCTCCTCCCTCCTTTAGCAGTGTCTGTTGTTCCCACCTTTGTGTTCATGTGTCCAATGATCAGATTCTGCTTATGTGTGAGAACATGTGGTATTCAGTCTGTTGTTTCTGTGATAGTTCACATAGGATGGTGGTCTCCAGTTGTATCTGAAAGAAGTTCGGCGCCAGTAATGACTCCACACCCGGCCAGGACCAAGAGATTTATTAAAGCAGCTGTTACAGAGGGGATCTGTACCGGGGAAAAAGAAAAAGAGAGAGAGAAAGAGAGAGTAAGAGAGAGAGAGGAAGTGGGAGAGAGGTGAGGAGAGAGCTGCAGAGAAGAAGAGAGCGACAGAGAGAGAGAGAGAAAGAGATCCAGAGACGGAGTTGCCGGGAGAGTGCTGTATTTATCAGCCTGACAGGGGCCCGAAGGGGCCGTGCTATGTTCCTATTGGAGGAGTTGCATGGGAGCAGGGTGGGGCCAACGCCGTGTTATAGTCTTATTGGATGCATAACAAAGCTGGCTAGGGATTGGAGGATTGCAGGTTTGAAATTCGCTGCAGGAAGGTTTGAAATTCACATGCGCAGGGAATTGTGCACACAGAAGCCGGGACCTAGGGTCTTTGTCGTCTGTTGTGTCGGTGCCATTTTGGGAGCCGCTCCTCTGGTTGCTTCCTGCACCCTTCGGTATCCATGTTGCTGCAAAAGACATGATTTTAGTGTTATTTGTGACTGTGTAAATGTACTACGTTTTCTTTATCCAGTCCACTTTCAGTGGGCATGTGTGTTGGTTCCATGTTTTTGCTATTGTGCATAGTGTTGTAATGAACATGTGTGCAGGTGTCTTTTTGGTAGAGTGATTCATGTTCCAGAAACAGGATTGCTGGATAGTACAGTAATTCAATTTTCAGTTCTTTGGGAAAGCCCCACATTGTTTTCCACAAAGGTTGAACCAGCTTACATGCCACCAACAGTGTAGAAGTATTCTCTTTTTGGAGGCAAATTAACACAAAAAACAAATTAACAGAAAAATTATTATCTCATGTTTTCACTTAAAAGTGAGAGCTAAACAATGGGTGTGCATGGGCATAAGAACAGGAACAGCAGACACTGGGACATCCTAAAGGGAAGAAAGAAAGAAAAGGGCAGTGACTAAAAAAACAACCCGTTACACATCAAGCTCACCACCTAGGTGACAGACTCAATAGAAGCCCAAACTTCATCATACAATATACTAGTATCAATTATGCACATACACCCTTTGAATCTCAAATTACAAAACAGACTTAAATAAATACAAGGTCTGACAATTAAGGTCAGGGACTTACCACCAGGCGATTACTGGGGCAGCACTGTACAAACAACTCGGTAAGGTTTCATAACTTTGGTCTATCAGTGTCTCACAGCTGTGTTCATGTTGATGTGTGGTGGTGTCTTGCTGAATGGTGATCATTATTGTTGTTACAGGTTTTTGTGTGCTGTCATGAGAATGTAGGAGCCTAAATTAGAGTAACAAATAAACCTTAAATTTATTGTTAAACTTGGCTAGAGTAGAAGTGAAGTAGGGGACATGTTAGTTCAAGTTTACGGGGATAATGCCTTTTAAAAAACACCAGTGTACAAATGGATTAAACATTTTTCTTAGGGTGAAACTGATGAAAAGAGACGAGGCTAGGACAGCCAGTAATGAGCAGAACTGATGAAAACATTACAAAAATGTCTCAAATTCTGCATCAAAATTATCAGCTGACTATAAGAAGCATAACAAACCAAAAAAACATTGATAGAGAAACAGGGAAGTCTTAACTTAAAATCTTAGCATGAGAAACTGTGTGCAAAAAATAGTCCCAAAGGAGTTTTTGCATCACAACAATGCACTAGCTCATACAGCACTGTCTATTTTTAGCTGGTAAACAAATAACTGTATGTTGGAACATCCTCCCTACTCACCTGAACTGGCCCCTAATGACTTTTTTATTTACCCAAAGATAAAGTAAATATTAAAAGGAACATATTTTGATGACATTCAGGATATCAAGGGTAATATGATGACTGCTCTGTGGTCATTCCAGAAAAAGAGTTCCAAAATTGCTTTGTCAGGTCGACTAGGCACTGGTGTCAGTGCAAAGCTTCCCGAGGGGAGTGCTTTGAAGGTGACTGTAGTGATATTCAGCAATGAGGTACATAGCACTTTTTCTAGGATGAATTCAAGAACTTAATTGTTAGATCTCATATAAATACTGAGTAAAAACATTATTACAGTTTCAAAGAGATTTTCTACTAAAAATCACTTATCTACTGATTTCTCTCTCTAATTTTCAAAGTTAAAACTGGTGAATGGAATTGGTATGATGGCAAAATAAAGCAATTTGTCATCATTAAAATCATGCAAAATTTAAATTTGCATTAAATGCTTTGCAGTAGACATCAAACTAAGTAAGTGGATGTATATACTGAACATTTTTTCATAATTAAGCTGAAAATATTACCATTCATAACAGTAGCCTTCAAAGAGAGCTAAAATTAAATCATTTTTGAGTTTGTCTTATTACTGCTCTACTATAAAGATCTGCTGCTATCAGTTCTAATTGACTGATTCTCTGTAACATAGTTTTCACTTCACATATATGTCCATTTATTTTGTGCAATGCTTTTTGTTTAGGTAGAAGAGATACTTTTTAAATTCTAGATAGGAAAAGTAGAGAGATTTGTATTCAAAATTTACAAAAAGAAAGAAAACGTTTTATTTGCCGTAATCACAGGCAGCTATTATATTTTCAGAAATTAAAAAAAAATTATTTTTCTTTATTCCAAATTATTCAAAATTACGACTTGAGTAAATCATCCGGTCTATGATCTCACAAATGTGTAACATCATACACAGACTACACATATACACAAACACAACAGTTGAACTCTTTGTCCTTTAGGTGTTTTAATAACTAAAATATTATTTTCTTTAACACAGTTGTCTTCTATGTTTCCCTTTTCTTTAAATCTATAAGGTATTTGAATATACAACCTTTTAACTAATTTTATCCACATAACCTCCAAAGTACTTAAAATATTGTCTTATGTGTATATATATTCTCAGTAAAAATTAATATAAAAAGTAAATTTAAAGTAAACATAATACTGTATATATAATATATTTTCATTCAATGACATATAATCTTAAATGTAATATAAATAAAACTTTTAGGTCAGAGACCAAAGTCTAAGAATTAACTTGTCTATTTAAAGCCTTTTTGCATGTTTCTACTTTTATTCTCATGTGCCAAATATATGGTTATTTTAAAATTTATTTTCAAGTTCTTGGAAGACATGCTATTATTCATATAATAATAACATCTTTTAATTATTGCATTCTAAAATTCTATGAGTTCTTAAATCAATAAAATGTCAGCAGAGAAAACTAAAAGCCCAAAAGAAGGAAGTGACAATGGTAAAATCTTAAATTAAAGTATACAGGAAAATGAAGGTGGGAGAAAAGTAAGACAGACCACACTCATAGAAATACAAGAGCAAAGTTGGCTATGGATTTATTATAGACGACTCTTACTATTTTGAGGAATGTTCCTTCTGTGCTTAGGTACTCAATGGTTTTCATCAAGAAGGAATGTTGGATTTTGTAGAAACTTATTTCTGTGTCTAATGATAAAATAATGTGGTTCTTTTTTTACATCTGTTGATGCATTGAATTACATTTATGGTCTCGTAGATGTTGAAACAGTTCTGAGGAAGTCTATTTCTTGTTTGCTCATGAGTTAAAAAAGTAATTTCACTGAAAATATTATTCAGCATTGGTGCTTTTTCTTCTGTCAGCATTTTAAATATTTTATTGCACTCTCTCATTTCTTGAATGGATTCTGATGTAAAGTATACTGCAATTCTTACCTTTGTTTCTGTTCAGGTAATGCCACCCACCCCACAGCTTCTTTCAAGATATACTATTTGTCTTTGAATTTCTGCAGCATAAAACCGATATGCCTGTTTTTGTTAGTTATCCTGCTTTGGGTTTGCTTCGTCTCCTGAATCTGTGTTTTAGTTTTTAGTTATTGGTTTTCAAAAATGTTCAGCCATTACTAATATAGGCATCATTTTTTTTCCTTGATCACTTTTGTCTCTGCTGGTATTCCTGTTATGTGTACGTTACACCCTGAAACTATGCCATAGTACTTGGTACATGGGTATCCTGTTCAGAACTTTTTCTTGTATTTTTGTAGTTCAGCTTGAAAAATTTCCATTAACATATCTTCAGCACACTAATTCTTTTCTCCATTATTTCCAGTCTATTTATGAGTCCATCAAAGACATTCATTGTTTCTGTTAGTTTTTTTCCCCTAGAATTCACGTTGGATTCTTTTTTAGATTTTTATCTCTCTACTTAAAACACTGTCTTTCCTCACATATTGTCTACTTGTATTCTATTAGAACTGTTAACATATTAATCGTGGTTATTTAACTTTCCTGCCAGTTAATTCTAAAACCTGTGCCATATCTAAGACTAATTCTGAAGCCTGCCTTCACACTGTGTTTCTTTCCTTTGTTTTTTTAGAATGCTTTGCAACTGCTTGTTGTAAATCAGACATAATATATTAGATAATGGGAAATGAGACTTTTAGGTTGTTTTGACTAAACATGCTGCTGTGATTAATGTTTGTTAGCTGTAGGAGTCAGAAGCATATAATTCTTTCTTGTTTTTCTTCTACTGTTGCTTTTGATTTCTCTAAAAATTCCTACTTAGATTGAGTCTGATTCTTCCAGTTGTTTCCATGGTAATTCACTCTTCTTATACTGGAGCCCAAATGGTAAGGGGGTAAAATATTGGGCAGTTAAGCAGAAGCATTATATAATCTTATCATTCAATATTAATCTTTTAGTGAGCTTGTGCCATTTAACCATGGGACATTTTTCATTTATTTTCTTAATTTTTTTTAGTTCCTCACTTTGTCTAGTCTTCTTAGATGAGACATAAAAGCTAAAGAGGTCTAAAGTCAAATAGGTGACTTTCACTCAAGTGGGATAAGAATCTGGCAAGGTTTTTTTTCCTTGATAGTAGTTCTTTGTTTTGAAGACCATTTTAGTCAGATTTCACAATGATTCCTCCTCTCCTTCTCTTGCAAGATCCTCGAGGGGAAATTTTCCAGTTTTTACTAGACCCTGAAAGGATTCCAGGAGGTTAAACTCACAAAAGTGTGGCCCTTTCTCATCTCTGTTCCCTCTAGTAGTTTTTCACCCTCATGCTCCTCTGCATTTAGCCTCTAGCAATTTGTCAACATCATTTAAGTGTTTCTACCAGTTAATGGCTCCAGCAGCTACTGATCCAAGTAACCTAATCTCCAATGTAACTTTCTGCATTTGCATTTTCATATTTGAAGATGGTGATTTACATTGAAACTTCTTTGTTGATGAATCTACATTCTTCAGCATGAACTGATCAGGATCTTTTCTTCAGAAAGAAACTTAAGTTTTCTGATAGAGTCAAGAAAAATAATTGATTTTCAGCTTATTATCTATTTTCTTATTGAAATGCTGGGAGAGATAACTTCCAAACTCTTATGGAAGCAGAAACAAGAAGTCCTGAATTGCCTTTTTAAGTGGTATTTAAATATTACTTTCAAAGATTTTGGGAACTAATTATTTTCATTTCTGTAATGTTTGAAATTATATATACACTTATCTGCTGATTTACACCTTTTTATTTAAAATCCCTTTTATTAAAAAATAATACTCCAATGATTTGTTTTATGATAAATATTTTCATCAAACATTCAGTCATTTTTAACACTTTCATAAGTATAATTGACATCCTGTCACTTAAAAAAGAGTTCATTTAAATAAAAAAATCACACAAAAATGCTTCTAGCAAGAATTACACTATTTTTTCATCAGATATTTTACAAATAAAATGAAACAATTGAAGAAAACATGTTTGAGTAACATCTGCTTTCTTCAACTTGTGTAGTATGAAACAAAGGATGTGAAGAGTATTTTCCATTAATTGTTTCCATTGTGTGTGAATTACCCTGAATATCCAATACACTTTATTCTACAGTGCCTCATTAAGACCAAAACAGCTAAAGTTTGTGGACCATCATTTTCTATGCTACATTTAATATGCAAACTAATTTTGAAAGGCAAAAGGCACCTGCACCACAGATTTCAAAGGAATTTGCATAATAAATATAGTACAGACTCAAAGCTTGCCTTGCAGAGGACAATGACAGATGTGTAAGCAGTTTTGTGTGAAAGTCCTGCATAACAAAATTTGCTTTAGAGTTGAATTTCAGGGTCAGGGTAGGACAAGCAATCTATTATAGGATAAACATTTCATGTAAGCAAGCATTCTGTATTAGAGTATCCAAAGCTTATTCTCTATGCAAAGTGGTGGCGACAGCCTCTTTCATGTTATCAAAAATCTTGGAAATTCTACTTGGATACTGAGTGGGGCTCAAATTTGAAGACAAGAGCCTGTAACCTCTGCTTAATATGACAAAAGAAACCTCACTAAATTCTGATATTGTCTTTTTTTATTTAGTTTATTTATTGCATTTAATGTTATTCTTTCTGAAAATAGTATCAAAGCTTTTTTTGTTTTTGTGACTGTCCTAAATACTAATAAACATTAACAAAATAGCACTGCTCAATAGAAAAATAAATGATCAGCCGAGCTCGGTGGTTCAGCCTATAATCCCGTGCCTTGGGAGGCTGACGTGAGTGAATTGCCTGAGCCCGTGGGTTCGAAACCTGCCTGGGCAACTTGGCGAGACCTCATCTCTACAATAAATCAAAAATCAGCCGGGCGTGGTAGCGCGCACCTGTAGTTCCAGCTACTTGGAAGGCTGAGGCGGAAGGATCGCCGGAGCCCAGTGGGTCAAGGCTGCGTGGCCGGGAGTGTCCCCTGCACTCCAGTCTGGACGACAGAGTGAGACTTCAACTCAAAAAAAATAAAAAGAAAAATAAAAAAAGAAAAATAATTGATCCTAAAATTATATCTATTGGCTTTTCCCCCAAACTATGACAATTCACAAAACTAATTGGCAAAGTTAACTTTCTAGAATAGCCCAGAATAGCCCGGTGGAAAACTTCTTTCTCTCAAAAGGGATTTGCTAAGTGACTGACTTGTGATCAGAGATATATTAGCTCTACTGTTACAGTCATTGAACATCTGAAATGAATAATAAACAATGCCCTTTACATATGTAGTGGTATCTCCAGGTAAAATATAAATTATAAGTCAGAAGAACTCTGAAGAAAACATTTGCTTTTCCAGAATAAGCTCTTACATATTATAATTTATTAGTGCTTTACAAGTGAAATCACAAAACAGAGGCCTCTTCTGCATACCCAGTGATTTGCTCAGCTGGCCATCTCTGTATTTCCTCTCCTAGAAGTTCACAAAGATCCTTAAATAAAACAAGTATTTAAATATCAACAAGGAGACTTTTAAAATATGAAATGCTTGAGTATATGGACAAATTTTACTGGTTAAAAAATAATGCTTTTTAAACAGGATAAGAAATAGTAATCAATTATGCAGATTTTTGGAACACAATACATCAGTTAGACCTGGTTTAGCAAATAATTGCAGAGACAGAAAATGCAACAGCTTAAGTGAGACAGAAATTGATTCTTCTCTGAGATTAATGTCCTTAAATAAGCCGCACAAAATCCTAAGAAATTCTGACTCCTTCCACCTTCCCAATCTGCTGCGTTTTGGGTTTGGAAGATAAAACATGGCAGCATTCACATACAAATAAAGAGGATATAGATAGAAACAAAAAGAGGAACCCAACTCCTGCTCCTCCTGTCTCTTAAAGATCACTCATGGAAATTTCCACATCACTTTCCACTTACATTTTATTTGAATTAAAATTTGTCACATAACGACAGTTAGCTTAAAGGGAGATTGAATAATGTAGTCTCTATTCTGGACAGTCACTGGTCACCTAAAAATTAAAGCTAAATTACTATGGAGGAAAACAGTGAAAGTATTGCAGGTAAAGCGCTATCCCCTATCTCTACATCTACACTAACATGGTAGTAAGTAAAAAAAAAATCAATATAAACATTTTCAAGCAAAAAGAAGACTCAGATTCATTTATATTTTCTCATAATTTGTCTTCAGAACTTCTGAACAAGTACTGATCTTGCCTTCTTCATTGCTATCAATTTACCCTGCTTTTCAAGTTGTTATTTTAACTCTTTATGTAACTAGTCTCCTTTCCATCAAAACTGAACAGATCATAAAGTTGAGTGCTCGATCACAGGGATATCTGGTTTTATATTCCCAGACTGTCTAGCATAAACCTTAGCACATAGTAGGCACCTAGTACACATATACATATAAACACAACAACATTTAGATGTGTGTGGACATATGTATGCCAATATATAAATATGACATGATCGTAAAATATATTAATAAATGACACATTGGAAGTGATATATAAAGATTGACATTTGTTCATTTTATCAAATATATATAAGTAGAGCTGTAATTATGATTTGTATAACATAGCCAGTAAACTTTTAAATGACTCTTTGGTTTGCTGATTAAAAAAAAAACAAAAACAAAAAAACAAGCTATTAAAATTATATTGAGCTTACTTATGGCCAAGATGCAAAAACAAAAACCACATTTACCCTTCCAACTGAAGTAACCAAAAAAATAGCCAAATATATGAAACAATGGTGAGCGAGATACTGAACTAAGACTTTGAAAAAGACTGATTCTGAAGTGGAAACCAAAGAAGGTGAGCACTATGATGACCAAAGAAAGTTACATAAAATAAAGTTAATTACAGGTCACATTACAGAAAGGAAACATAAGCATAACCCAGTAGACTTTGTGAATTGAGGAGATAAACTGGAGTTTGGGGATAAACAAGAGATCTAGGAGTTGTCAGAACTGAGTAAGACAAATGAGAGAGTGGAAAGAGGAAAAATCTTCACAAATGTGCAGATAATCCCCCTCAGGTATTCAGAGGAATACCAGGTGAGCACATAAATGTGAGGAAATTATCTAAGACCATGGAAAGAACTAACACAAAGACTAAAGCAAACAATGTGCATGGCTCACTCAGAGCTGGGAATGGTGCTTGTTCCCATCGTTCAGACTATGAAATCTCATTATGCACGAGACAATGGGTAAACAGACAACTTTTGCCTAAATAGTGAGAAATAATTTGTTTTAGGCAGAGCACTGCTTCTTTCCCATAGAAAAAATTATGAAGGCAATACTTCCAAAGATAAAAGATGTTTCCAAGTAACTTACTTCATCCTGAATAAATTTCAAGATTATACATAAGAATACAAAATAGTGAGAATTCAACAAGGTAAAATGCACAGGATCTGAAATCCAATAGAAAATTATCAACCATGCAAAGAAATGAGAAAAATACAATCCAAAGAGGAGAAAATAAATTGAAACAAACCAATAACTAACACAGATGTTAGAATCAGCATGCAAAGCAATTAAAATGCATTATTATTGTATTCTATATGTATATTAAGAGGTATTTAGAAATCTGGAAGACATAAAAAAGAATCAAATCAAACTTCTACAGATGAAAAATGAACTATCAGACATGAAAAAGCATAATGGCATGAATTAACAGCAGATTACAAATTGTAGAAAATATATTAATAAAATTTGAAGGCATAGCAATAAAAATTATTCAAAATAAATGATGGAGAAAAAATAATTAAAGATAAATGTGAAAGGAGTTTCTGCGAGTCATAGAAAAACATAAATTAGAATATATGAGGGTATAGTCCCCAATGAAAGAAGAAAGTATAAGGTGGGGTAATTAAACTATCTAAGGTTGTCAAGAATAAAATTTCCATTAGTGTGGGACTTCTAGTTTCAAAACCAGAAAAGTTCTGGTAAAAATGTGATTCATTAGTCACCAAAGTAGAAGAAGGTGTGGTAGGGAGCAAACATTAAAAAACGAGAGAGAGAGAGAGAGAGAGAAAAGAAAAAAGAAAAATAAAAAAACTTGCTGGAAATTTTTCAAGTTAAATACCAAATTAATTCACAGATCCAAAACTCTTGACAAACTGTGAGAACTGGAAATCTAAAGAAAACAACATGATTTCACATCATAATCAAATTGCTCAAAACTAATGATAAATATTTTCTAAATGCAGCCAGAGAATAAAAGACACATTGTGTAAAAAGAATGAAAGATCAGAGAGACAGCAGATTTTCTGTAGAATATAATACAAGAAAGAAGGTAATAAGGAAATTACATTTAAATACTAAAAGAAAACAACAACTTTGAGTACTATATCTAGCTGTCTTAGTCCATTGTGTTGCTAAGAAAATGGGTGACAGTGGTGGGAAACTATGGGGGGGAGAAGGGAGATGGGATTAATGGTAGTAAACATCTGTCAGGAGATAGGGAGATACGTCTTATCATCAAGGGTGCCTGAACAAAGCATATTTGTATACCTAACTCTTAACTATACCCCAAAATATCATAATAAAAACTATTGATTATAAAAATAAAAGAAATACCTGAGGCTGGGTAATTTACAAAGAGAGGTTTATTTGGCTCACAGCTTTGCAGGCTGTACAAGAAGTATGGCACCAACGATGCCTATAATGAGGCCAGCAGGAAGCTTCTGCTCATGGCAGAAGGTGAAGAAGAGTTGGTGTATGCAGATTGTACATGGTAAGAGAGGAAACAAAAGAGGAGAAGGTATCAGACTCTTTTTAACCAGCAGCTCACAGGGGACCTCTCAGAAGGATTAATAAAGCAAGAATTCACTCATTACTGCAAGGAGGGCACTAAGTCATTCATCAGTGATCTGCCCCCGTGGACCAACCACATCTCATTAGGCCCCATCTCCAACATTGGGAATCAAATTTTAAAACGAGGTTGGAAAGTCAAATATTCAAACTGTAGTATGATAAATGTCTTTCTTTCAGATATGAAGTCAAAATGAAAATGTATTCAGATGTAAAAAGATTAAAATAATTCATCAACAGCGGACCCACTCTACAAGAAATGTTAAAGGAAGCCCCTCAGAAGAAAAATTAAATCAGGTAGATATGCATCTGCACAAGGGAAAGATGAACAATGAAAATAGTATTTACATAAGGAAATATATAAGGTTGTTTTCTCACAACTTAAACTACTTTATTGTATAAATGATTGGACAAAAATAACAGCCCTGTAGAATAGAGTTGATTATACACGTGAAAGTAAAGTGTAAGACAACACCACCATAAAAGGAGAAGATAAAAGAAAGTATAAAGTTGTAAAGCTATTTTAAATTTGTTTTTTAGAAACATGGGGTACATGTGAGGATTTATTACACAGAGTACATAGGCGAGGTTTGGTCTTCTGATGAGCCTACCCCCTACAGTAGTGAGCATGATACCTGACAGGTGGTTTTGTATCCCTTATCCTCTCTCCCTCCTTTCCTTCTTCAGCAGTGCCCAGGGTGTGTTGTTCCCATTCTTGTGTCCATATGTGCCCAATATTTAGTGCCCACTTATGAGTGAGAACATGCAATATTCGGTTTCTTTCTGTGATAATTCACTTGGAATTATTGTCTCCAACTGCATCTGTGTTACTGCAAAGGACATGATTTTGTTCTTCTTTATGTCTGTGTAGTATTCCACCATGTATCTGTGTATCACAATTGCTTTATCCAGTCAAATTTCTATAGGCATCTGGGTTGGTTCCATGTTTTTGCTATTGTAAATAGTGCTTAAGCAGGGCTCGGTGGCTCAGCCTGTAATCCTGCGCTTTGGGAGGCTGAGGTGAGTGGATTGCCTGAGCCCGTGGGTTCAAGACCTGCCTGGGCAACTTGGCAAGACCTCATCTCTACAATAAATCAAAAAATTAGCAGGGCGTGGTGGCACGCGCCTGTAGTTCCAGCTACTTGGAAGGATGAGGCGGAGGGATCGCCGGAGTCCAGCAGGTCGAGGCTTCGGTGGCTGGGAGTGGCCACTGCACTCCAGTCTGGGCGACAGAGTGAGACTCCAACTCAAAAAAAAAAAAGAAAAAAAAAATAGTACTGCAATAAAAATTCAAGTGCATGTGTCTCTTTGGTATAACATTTATGTTCCTTTGGGTATATTTCCAGAAGTAGTATTGCTGGATTAAATAGAAACTCTATTTTTAGTTATTTGAGAAATCTCCAAACTGCATTCTACAGAGGTTGAACATTCCCATCAACGGTGTGCAAGCATTCCTTTTTCCCTGCAGATTTGCCAACACCTGTTGTTTTTTGACTTCAAAATAATACCTAACCTTGTATACCTAATCCAGAATAGTACCCCACATCATTAAAATAAAACAATAAAAAATAAAATAAATTAAAAAAGCAGATAATTAATTTTCAAAAATATACATATGATTGAACTATACTATTGGTACAGAAGATTATCTCGAGTACTAATATGGATCTCAGAACAGATGAAAATACAGTTACTAAAAGACATATGCAACCGATTAGGTCTTAGAACCTCATTCCTTTCTGGTGACCTGGTAAAGACAGCAAGCCTCAGGTATACTATGGAATTGATTTTAGGTGTGGTGTGAAACAGGGATCAAGATTTTTTAAAATATAGATATAACATTGATCTCACATCATGTATTAAAAAGACCATCTTTTCCACACAAATAATAATAATAATAATAATAATAATAATAATAACAATAATAGCTATCCAGACTGATGTAAGATAGTATCTTATTGTTGTTTTGATTTGCATTTCTCTGATGACTAGTAATCTAATATATTTGTTGGCTTTTATGTCTTCCTTTGATAAATATTTGTTCATGTCCTTTGCCTACTTTTTAATTGAGTTATTATTTTGTTTTCTGTCAATTCATTTGAGTTCCTTGTAGATCCTGGATGTAGGCCTTTGTTGGATGCATAGTTTGCAAATATTTTCTTCCATCCGGTGAGTTGTTTCTTTACTTTCTGGATGGTTTCTTTTGCTGTGTAGAACAACACTTGAAAAAAATGATGTTTAGTTAAAGATCTATTCTATAAAACTTAAAGCATTCACTAAGATTTTTAAAAGATTATATCTATTAAGCCAAAAAAGGAAATAATATAAAATTGTTTTTCAAATAGTTCATCTAAAGAGCAGCAGAGAAAGAAGAAAGGAGGAGCAAAGGACAGATAAAATAGAGAACAAAATATCAAACATATAAACTTAAATATAACCACATTATATTAAATGTAAATTATTTTAAAATTATACAGAAAGTTTAAGCTATCTTCATACATAAAGGGGCAAAAAGTTTTCTTTTTTTTTTTTTTCTTTATTTTAAAGATGCAAGGTACAATCCAGCGTTAGGTATACAAATGTTCATTATGCAGGCACCCTTGTTGATGAGGTGTGCCCCTCCCTCCCCTGGTAGTTTCCCTCAGCTGCCAATTCCTTTCTTATGATAATTGTCCCAGGTCTACTTATGAGTGAGAACATATGGTACTGTTATTTGTTTCTGTGATAAATCACTGAGTATGATAGAGTCTAAATCCGTCCAAGTTGCTGCAAAGTCCATATGTTTGTCCTTCTTTATGGCTGCATAATATTCCATTGTGTATATGTACCACATTTTTTAAATCCAGTCCAGCTTCGATGGGCAGCATGGTTGGTTCCATGTTTTTGCTATTGTCAATAGAGCTGGAACAAACATACGTGTGCAGGTATCTTTTTGGTATCTTTAAATTAAAGAAGTTTTTCAATGTATTAACTACAAATACAAATGATGGGATTGAGTTTATTTCAACAATGGAAGGATATAAGTATCTGGTATATGGTTTCCAGTGGCATGCAGAGAAAGCACCTTACTAGTGGAAGAAATTAAAAGGCATTTCCTGTGCACCTAATGCTGTGAAAATGACATTTTATTTAACAGAGTTCTTTGTTAATGAAGCTCAGAAAAACAATCATCATTTTAAATCTGAATCTGAAGAGGAGAAGGCAATGATTTATCAATTCCGTCCAGTTTATACTGGGAATATTTCTTCATTTTAGCAATGTTATATATTTGATTGAAAGTCTTTGATTGTTAACAGAGCAACTTTGAATAATTCCATGATTAGATGGTTACAGTAACTTGCTGCTCATGGCAATATTAGAAAGCCACAGAGATTCCTTTTATGTGATGTGACTAGCTCTGATTCTTCATTTACTATATGACTATTTATATCACATTTGATAATTAAGCAGTGGGACAGATAACTAATCAGTGTTTTTCATGGAAAAGCCTTCTTTTATCTGAAGATTAGAGAAGAATAAATGTAATGAAAATACAAAGACATTTTTTCTAATTGAAAAAAAATGTAGGCAAAAGACATGAGTAGACACTTCTCAAAACAAAATATACAGGCAGCCAACAAGCACATGAAAAAGTGCTCAGCCTCACTAGTCATCAGATAAATGCAAGCCAAAACCACAATGAGATACTACCTAATCCCGATAGGAATGGCCATCATTAATAAAACAAACAACAACAGATGCTGGCAAGGATGCAGAGAAAAGGGAATGCTTCTACACTGCTGGTGGGAATGCTAACTAGTTCAATCTCTTCAGTGTGGAAATTTCTAAAAGAGCTAGAAATTGGCCTTCCATATGACCCAGCAATCCCCCTACTGGGAATATACCCAGAGGAACTCAAATCATTCTACCAAAAAGATGCCTGCACATACATGTTTATTGCAGCACTACTCACAACAGCAAAAACATGGAACCGACCATCATTGAAAGTAGGCCGGATAAAAAAATGTGGTGCATATACACAATGGAATATTACACAGCCATAAAAAAGGACTAACATATGGACTTTGCAGCAACTTGGATGGATTTAGAGACTATAATACTCAGTGATCTATCACAGAAACAAAGAACAGAGTACCATGTGTTCTCATTTATAAGTGGACTCTGAGCATTTACTATAATACTATAAGCAAGAGATTGGCAATAGTAGGATACTGCTAGGTGGGGGTAGGGACACAACATCAGTAAGGGTACCCGATCTCAAACCAGGCAAAGTGGGGACCAAAAGGAGACCTAAACTTTACTTTTACAATGTCCACTTGTGTACCTAATCCTGAATTGTACCCCACATCCTTTAAAAAATATATATGTATTTCATATATATGTAAGAAATTATTGCTCATATTTTGGGATATTTTATCACTCTGGGAATAAATTTTAAAGTTTCAAGAAATATGGTTTTATGCAAATATGGACCACTATGCCTGAAATAATCTGTTTTTTCTCTAATTAGCATGAAGTCATGTCTACATACATTACAGTTTAAAGACTGTGTACTTTGAAGCATCTCCAAAGCAACTTGGGATATGTTAGCCAATACAATATGTAAATATACAAACAGAAAGCCAATTTAACTGTAAGAATATAAATGACAGAAAAAATGTGTCACAAATCTGAGAAAATCTGTACATAGATGATTATCACTGAATTCCTAGGGATAATTATTAGCCAAGAAATCCTGGAAAACCAAACCAACCAAACAAACAAACAAACAAAAAACTCATCTAAAATTGCAGCTGAAGAACATTATTAATAAGAACTGTGAAAAAAAGTCATATTTTAAAAATTGAGTGCATTTTAGGTAAAAATACATACATATCAACTTAAATATATGTGTATATATGCCCATTTCCTAAAAACTTCCATCATATTCCAAGTTTTAGCCATAGGAAACAAACACACAGTGCCTTCAATCATTAGGCATTGTCTTTTATGACTCATTGTTTGTATCATATGACCACATGTAAATTTTAGATACATTTGACGGAGTTAATTAATTGAGCCTAAAAGTTACATAATGAATCTTGAAATTTAAATAAAAACCAGAAGGTCCTAATAATTTGGATATGATAAAGATTTATATTAAATTTTACTTTTGCACATTGGTGATTAAAATTTTTTAAATGTAACATTTTCATGCACTTTACTAAAATTACCTGCACACATACATACATACATCTTTGTGTACAAGAATTGAGTGATAATTTGATTCTGCAACTATATTAAATATTTGACTTTCTGGAGGAGAAAGCATAGTTAAAATATTTGGACATGAAAGTGAACCAAAGTATTTACCAATACAATGAGCTCTTAATTGAAACCGAAATTTAATTAAAAAGATACTAAAACAGCTACCATATTCTTAATGAAATCCTTGAGGTTTTTAATATAATCAAATGTAAGTGAGAGGGCAAAATTAAAAGTGCTTTTATTTAAGTATAAAAGTTACACCCTAAGCATGTAAATTGAGCTAAATCATTTGGGTTACACACAAATCAAGAATTCTTTCTGAAATGCATTGCTTCGATCCTTTGTGTTCCCATCACTCAAGCAGATATTTTGATTGGATTTTGACTCAGTGCAAACTGGAGGTTGTTTGATTAAACTGAGATATTTCAATATGGTTGCTGAAGCAAAGCTTCTGTTATCTTGTATGAAAGAATGTGGTTGGAAGTAATCCAAAATTCTGTGTTGGAGTAAAAGGCAAAATAATTCAGATGTATATCTGAAAACCTTGAATTTTTGGAGGTGAGATAGAATCGGTTATTAGCACAAGGAAAAATCAGGAGGCTAAACAGCAGTCAATAGCTACAATTAATATTTATCAGAGCTTTATAAAAACTTAATTTATTATACAGAGAGAAAGAACCCCACCTCTGAAATATTTATCTATGTTTGTCTAAGGAGTTCAGAGCTGAGCTAAAATATTCTGATAAGTAAATGTCAATAGTTCAGAATTCTATTCTTACAAAAGAGCTCTAATATATATATATATAAATAGCAATAAATAATGAAAGTCGGACAAATAAAGATGTTAACAAATATACAAATAGATGAGTAAATAATTAAATGTCAGAAAATACATAACATAGAAGCTAGTTTAGGGAGTGCAACATATTGTAACATTAATAATACCAAATAGTATTCTAGAATAATGGAAATAACTGACTTCAGATCAAGTGAATTTCACAGAAACACAATTTTTAACATTATGTAATATTTTTGTGGGTAACAATATAAGAAGGTGACTAATGTAAGAGAATAGCTTGTGAGAAACAATTGCTCATGATGGGCGTTTAAAAGGTGATGAAACAAAAAAGGCTGAAGGAATTTCAGTACCAAGCACGTTTTTACAAGACAAAAATATAGTGTGAATAATGTAAGACTTTTCTGTTTGCAACTTTTTTCAGATTTGATTTGTACAGTATTCAATTTGCTTCAGAAAAGCTGTGGGTCTATCTATCAGGTAAGTAAAGATCATTCTAGTTTTGTCAAAGACATTTGATGGTTTGTAGAAAGCAAAATAATTTGCATGTAAGTTATTGGTGAGAATCAAACAAAAATTGAGAAGTACTTTATACAAAAAGATGAGATAAAAGTTTTTATTCTGAATAACTAGTGTTGTCTCACAAGTGTTATTTAAGAATAGCTGAGGGGGTGTGGCTATAATCTTTTTTTTTTTTTTTTTTTTTTTGAGTTGAAGTCTCACTCTGTCACCCAGACTGGAGTGCAGTGGCCGCTCCCGGCCACCGCAGCCTCGACCTGCTGGGCTCCGGCGATCCTTCCGCCTCAGTCTTCCAAGTAGCCGGAATTACAGGCATGCGCTACCACGCCCAACTGATTTTTTTTTTTTTTTTTTTTTTGTAGAGATGAGGTCTCGCTGCCCAGGCGAGTCTTGAACCCGTGGGCTCAGGCAATCCACTCACCTCAGCCTCCCAAAGGCGCGGGATTACAGGCTGAGCCACCAAGCCCGGTGCTATAATCTTTATAAAAGCCATTAACACTAGTTTTACTGATTCTAGATGGATTTTCACAGTGAAATTCAAACATATTCATGAGCTGAAAAAGTCAAAATTATTTTTGTATTTTTTTAGTTATTCCATTTCTAACACACACACACACACACACACACACACACACACACACACACACACACTTTTTTCCTGTAGTTCCACTGAGAATGACTTGACAAAGAAAAAGTTAAAACAAGAGGAAGAAAAATAAGATGAATGTTTTTAAGGGTCAGAATTTCATTAGGTAACTTATATTATGTTTATAATGGTAGCGGTATGTATATAGCATATCATAACATTTATTTTTTCTCATCAAGGAGTTTATAAATTTGAAGGTTAAGAAAGTTTTTTAAGGTAGGAACTTATGAACATCTAGTAACTTATCCATAGTTTTTTCACGTTACCACGGTGCTTCACAGTTAACACACTTAAAAAAGAACAATTTGATTTTTTATATTAATACTAACTTGTATTTTCTAAAAACTATTGACATTATTTTTAAATACACTCATGATAACCAAAATTATATAATATAAAATTGTGTGAATAAAAAGTACTTTATCTTCCCATGATCATGAAAAAAATTTTTTTTTTTGAGTTGGAGTCTCACTCTGTAGCCCAGACTACAGTACAGTGGCCGCTCCCGGCCACCGCAGCCTCCACCTGCTGGGGTCTGGCAATCCTTCCACCTCAGCCTTCCAAGTAGCCGGAATTACAGGCATGCGCTACCACGCCCGGCTGATTTTTTGATTTATTGTAGAGATGAGGTCTCGCTGCCCAGGTGGGTCTCGAACCCACGGGCTCAGGCAATCCACTCACCTCAGCCCCCCAAAGGCGTGGGATTACAGGCTGAGCCACTGAGCCCGGATTAGCGAAATGTTTTATATGCACTTAAATAAACTATATCTTTTGGGATAGAGTGTTTGATAATTATCAAATTTATTATTTTTGATCATTCAACATATTCCTCCAGATGTTATAGTCACTTACTAGCAAACAAATTGTTGATATTACCAAATATAAACATAAGTATTTACTTTTGGTTTATTTATTTTTGTCTTCTGTTATTTGAAGCTCTTTTATTAAGAACTTAATAGTAAGACGTTTTATGTCATATCTATTAAATTGATCTCTTAATCATTATTAGATGATGCTCTTCATTTCTGGTAATATTCTTTGCCATGAAATTAAGTTTTTCAAATTTTAATATATCCATTCCAGATTTCATTAGATTATCATTAGCATTGTACATACATATTTTTTATTTTAATTTTTATTATAAAGACGTGGGGTACATATCAGGTTTAGGTACACAAACATTGATCATACAGATACCCTTGTTGATGAATTATGCCCCTCCCTCCTCTAGCAGTTTCCCCCAACTGCCAATCCCATCCCCTTCCCCTGACAGATTCACACTACTGCCAATTGCTTTCTTATAGCATTATAATTATTCAAGTTTCACTTATGAGTGAGAACATATGGAATTCTGTTCTTTGTGTTTCTGTGATAAATCATTTAGTATGATTGACTCCAAATCCATCTGAGTTGTTGCAAAGTCCATATTTTTGTCCTTCTTTATGGCTGCATAATATTCCATCATGTATATGTACCACATTTTTTTTATGCAGTCCAGCTTCGATGGGCAACACGGTTGGTTCCATGTTTTTGCTATTGTGAATAGAGTTGCAACAAACATACGTGTGCAGGTATCTTTTTGGTAGAATGATTTGAATTTCTCCAGGTATATTCCCAGTAGGGGAATTGCTGGGTCATATGGAAAGTCACTTTCTAGCTCTTTCAGTAATTTCCACACTGTCTTCCAAAGAGGCTGCACCAGTTTTGCATTCCCACCAGCAGCTTAGAAGTGTTCCTTTTTCTCCACATCCTCTCCAGCATCTGTTGTTTGTTTTATTAATGATGGCCATTCTTACAGTGGTTAGGTGGTATCTCAATGTGGTTTTGATGTGCATTTCTCTGATGATAAGTGATGCTGAGCACTTTTTCTTGTGGCTGTTGGCTGCCTGAATATCTTTTTTTGAGAAGTGTCTATTCATGTCTTTAGCCCATTTTTTTAAAGGGGCTGCTTGTTTTTTTCCTTTCGACACATTTGAGTTCCTTGTAGATCCTAGATGTTAGACCTTTGTTGGATAAACAGTTGGCATATATATTTTCCCATTCTGGGGGCTGTCTCCCAGCTATCTTGATGGTTTCTTTTGCTTTGCAGAAACCCGAGAATTGGATGAGGTCCCACTTGTCTATTTTATTTCTTAAGGTATTGGCCTTTAGGGTTCTGAATAGGAATTGGTTCCCAGTCCCAATTTTCATAAGGGTGTCTCCTGCGTTTTCTAAGATTCTTATAGTTTGAGGTTTTATATTCAGGTCTTTGATCCATTTAGAGATAATTTTTGTGTATGGTGATAGGTAGGGGTCCTGTTTCAATCTTCTGCATGTGGTCAGCCAGTTTTCCCAGCACCATTTACTGAATAAGTTCTCCTCTCCTGAGTGGTTGTTGTTGGAGGCTTTGTCAAAGATGAGTTGGTTGAGAAATTGAGGCTTTGCTTCCAGAATCTCTATCCTGTTCCATTGGTCTGTATGCCTGTTCTTATACCAATACCAGGCTGTTTTGATTACTGTAGCCTTATAGTAAAGTCTAAAGTCTGGAAGTGTGATACCTTCTGCTTTGTTTCTTTTGCTAAGGATTGTTTTAGCTATTCATGCTCGTTTATGCTTCCATATGAATTTCTGTATTGTCATTTCCAGGTCTGAAAATGATATTCGTAGCTTAATGGGTATTGTGTTGAATCTATAGATTGCCTTTGGTAGGATGGACATCTTAACAATGGTGATTCTTCCTATCCATGAGCATGGAATATTTTTCCATTTGTTTATGTCTTCTTTGATTTCTTTAAGCAGTGTTTTGTAATTTTCATTGTAAATGTCTTTCACTTCTCTGGTTAGGAAGATGTCAAGGTATTTCCTTTTTTTGGTGGCTATTGTGGATGGGATTGTGCTTTTCATTTGGTTCTCTGCCTGTTTGTTGTTGGTGTAGAGGAATGCAGTCATCTTTTGCACATTTATTTTGTAAACTAAGACGTTCTCAAAGTCCTTTATCAGTGCAAACAAGTTTTTGACAGATTCTCTTGGATTTTCAAGGCATAGGATCATATCATCAGTAAAAAGGGATAACTTGACTTCCTCTTTCCTATTTGGATACCCCTGATTTCCTCCTCTTGTCTAACTGCCTGAGCTAGGACTTCCAACACAAGATTGAACAAGAGAGGTGAGAGTGGGCAGCCTTGTCTTGTTCCAGTTGTTTGGGGAAATGATTCTAGTTTCTGATCATTTAGCAATATGCTAGCTGTGGGTTTGTCGTAGATGGCACTTACTATTTTGAGGTGTGTTCCTTCTATACCTAGATGTTTGAGGGTTTTTATCAGGAAGGGATGCTGGATTTCATCAAAAGCTTTTTCTGCATCTAATGAAATAATCATGTGGTTCTTACTTTTACATCTGTTGATGTATTTAATGACATTTATGGTCTTACAAATGTTGAACAAGCCCTGCACCCTGGCAATGAAGCCTACATGGTCATGTTGGATGATATTTGAGATGTGTTTTTGGATCCAATTTGCTATAATCTTGTGACAATTTTTGCATCTATGTTCATAAGGAATATTGGCCTGAAGTTCTCTTTCCTTGTTGGATCTTTACCTGGTTTGGGTATCAGTATAACGTTAGCTTCGTAAAAGGATTTGGGGAGAATTTCATCTTTCTTAATTGCCTGGAATACTTTCATTATGATTGGTATCAGCTCCTCCTTTTACATTTTGTAGAATTCTGCTAGAAAGCCATCCGGTCTAGACCTTTTTCTTGTAGGTAGTTTTCGTATGACAGAGTCAATTTCCTGGGTTGTTATCGGTCTATTTAGTGTCTCAGTGTTCTTGTTTTAAGCTGGGAAGGTTGTGTGATGTAAGAAAGTCCTCCATTTCATCTAGGTTTTCAAGTTTGCTTCCGTGTAGGTGTACATAGTAATCTCTGATAATCTTTTGTATTTCTTCAGGGTCAGTTGTGATTTGATCTTTTGTATTTCTGATTGTGTTTCTTTGGACTTTTTCTTGGTCATTCTGGCTAGGGGCCCATCAATCTTGTTAATTCTTTCAAAGAATCAGCTTTTAGTTTTGTTTATGTTTTCTATGGTATTTTTGTCTTCTATGTTCCATATTTGGGATCTTATTTTTGTGATTTGGATTCTTCTGCTAAAGTTGGGGTTTTAGTGGTCTTCTCTTTCTAACTCCCTTAGGTGATTTGATAGGCTCTCCACTTGTGATCTTTCCATTTTCTTGATGTGTGCTCATAGAGATATAAATTCCCCTCTTAAAACTGATTTCAGGGCATCCCAGAGGTTTTGGTAAGATGTTTCTACATTTTCATTTGTTTCCAAGAATCTTTCAATTTCTTCTTTGATTTCAGTGTTGACCCATCGTTGTTCACCATCATACTGTTTAGTGTCCATTTCTTTGTGAGTTTGGGGGAATGTTGCTATTTATTTTTATTCCACTGTGGTCTGAGAATGTGCATAGCAAGATTTCAACCTTGTGGAATTTGTTTATGCTTGATTTATGTCCAAGAATGTTATCATTCTTGGAGTATGTTCCTTGTGGTAACAAGTAGAATGTATATTCTGTGGTTGTTGGGTGGAGTAATCTGTAGGTATCCACCAGGTCCATTTGGTCGAGTGTCAAGTTTAGGTTCTGGATCTCCTTGTTGATTTTTTGCCTCCATGATCTGTCTAGGGCTATCAGTGGGGCATTTAAGTTCCCTGTTATAATAGTGTTAGAGTCAATATCTTTTTTTAGTTTATTTAGTAGTTGTTTTATAAATGCTGATGCTCCTGTATTGGGTGCATATATGTTTAGGTTGGATATTTCTTGTTGATGGATTGAATATTTTATCATTATGTAGTGTCCTTTTGTATCTTTTTTAATTTTTGATAGCTTAAAGGTTATTTTGTCTGATATTAACATTGCAACTCCTGCCTTCTTTTGTGATCCACTTGCCTGGAAACTTGTTTTCCATCCTTTAACTTTGAGTCTGTGTGCATCCCTTGTAGTGAGATGCAGTGGATGCAGCAAATAATGGGGTCATGGTTTCATATCCAGTCCACTATTCTGTGTATTTTCCGTGGTGCATTTAGTCTATTCACATTCAGGCTAATTGTTGAAATGTGACGGTTTTCCTGTCATGAGGTTCTTATAGATTTGTTCTTATTCCTGTTTATTTGTTTCTTTCCTTTGGTTTTTGGGTTGATTCATATGTGTTTTCCATCTTTTTCCTGTACTCTTGTGAAGAATGTTGCCATTCTTTTCTCCTTTTCTTCTGTGTTTAATATTTTCTTAAGTGTTTCTGGTAGAGGTGGTCTGGAGGCAGCATAAGATCTTAGGGATTGGATGTCTGGGAAAGATTTTAATTCTCCCTCACTGATGAAACTTAGCTTGGCTGGGTAGGTTATTCTTGGTTGAATTTTTTTTTTTATCTTTGAGAACTTTGAAGATTGGGCTTCAAGCTCTCTACCCTGAAGGGTTTCTGTAGATGGTCTTCCCTGGTAGGTAGTCTGACATTTTTCTCTTGCTTCCTTTAGGATTTTTTCTTTTATACCTACTTTGTTTAGGTGAATTATTATGTGTCTGAGAGTTGATCTTCTCATTTGTTGTCTTACAGGAGTTCTCTGAATCTCTTGTGTTTGAATTTTTGTGTCACTGATGAGATGAGGGAAATTTTCTTGAATAATCTCATGGAATGTTTGTTTCAGTGTGGTCTCTGTCTCTCTTTCTGCCTCAGGAAGTCCAATTACTCTTAGGTTTGGTCTCTTGAAGTACTCGTTCATTTCTTGAAGGTTTTGTTCTGTCTTTTAAAGCTTCTTTACTATGTTTTTGACAGTTTGGGTTACTTTTGTATTTTGGTCTTCAAGCTCTGAGATTCTTTCTTCTGCTTGGCTAAGTCTGCTTTCCATGCTTATTAGTTTGTTATTTATTTCAATCACAGTATTCTTTACTGCTGTTATTTCAGTTATCAGCTTCTTTCTATTTTCCTCTTGTCTCTCCTCAATTCTTTTTATTCTCTCTATTAATGTCTTGATGTCTTGGTTTGTCACATGTAACCTATCATTCTGGGGCTCTTCATTGTTTTCTTAGTGTCTGACTTCCCAGGGGTCTGAGACCTATATTCTTCTTTTGGTTTTTCTTCATTTGTGCAAATTTTTCCTCCCCACTTTTTCCTTCAACCCCCCCCCACCATCTTCTTTAATTCTGTTGTTCAGGGGTGGAGAGGTTGTTTTTACTTCTGTTTGTTCAATATCCTATTCTTCCTGATGTATTTCCTCTGGCTTTGTTCAATTCTGGAGCTAGGCTGTAGGTTGGGGGTGGTCCTATTTGTAACTCTGAGATTTAATTAAGCGGGAAGCTATGATTCAAAATCTATCTGCAGATCCCAGTATCCACCAGCAGGTTTATGAATAATCTAGAACCCACTTCCTGCTGCCTTTTGATCTGTCCATGCAGTGGGGTTATAGGTTTACTCCCCAAAAGCAAAATGAGGTTAAAAAAAGGGAGGGGGAATGGAGCAGGGATTGTGAGGAAGAGGGAGGTGGAAAGAAAGAGGAGTAAGAGGGAATATGGACAATTGTACTGACTAACAGATGAAAAGAGAGACAAAGACTGATATAAGTAAAAATAAAAACAATAACAACAAACAAACAAACCATCAACCATGTGAAAAAACTAAAACATACAATCATACAAACATTCAAGCTAACCAACTTCCCTTATTGGTGTGCTATTCCCCTATTCAAAGATGGGGTCTAAAGAGGAAAAAAAAAAATAGAAAAAATAGAATAGAATAAAGTCAGTAAACTAACAGAACCAAAGTAAGTATGAAAACATTATTGATAAAAGTAAGAAGAGAGAGAAAACAAGATGGGTAAGACAGACAAAGAAAAAAAAATGAGAAACCACGCACACTATGAGACTTTTCCTTTAAGTTCAATTTTCTTTCAGCTCTGATTTCTAGCTGTCTTTGCAGACTGGTAGATTTGTTCACAGCTAGGGTCAGTTGTCCCTGGCCTGATGTGGAGGGTAGCTCAGATCTGGGCTGCCTGCCAAATCTGCCACTCAGATCTGGCCTGTGTCTATTTAGCAAGGAAAAAGCGCTTCTGTTGTTTCCATTTTGATGTTGTTACCTTGGATCCCAAGCCGGTGGTGCTGGTCTCACTGCTCCAGCTGATCTCTTTTTCTGCTGCAGCTGGAGACTGCCAGGCAATGCAAGCCAGGTAGGACAGAAGTCGGAGGTCACCCAGGACAGGAGGGAGCAGGCAAGGATAGTGGCGGTGACAGCTGCTGCTTCACAGTGTGCGAAAGGATCTCCACGAGCCTGACTTTGGGCAGGTAGTAGGGCGTGGCAGTGGCAGCAGTGGTGGCAGTTTCAGTGGAGCGTGCTTGGGGTGGGGCTTCATGGTCCAGAGTGTGGGTCGCCTCAGGCAGTGGCGGGGCAGTGGCGGTGGTGGCAGCTGCGGTCTGAGGTGGCTGAGGCCATCACCAAGCAGCGTGTGAAGAGCAGGCTGCTGACAATGGGAGCCGCAGTCCTTGGGGGAGTTAGAGTCTTTATGTGTGTTCTCTTTCATGGAGGGTCTCAGAGACCAAACGGCCACATTGCAATCTTGTTGGAAGTCCCATTGTACATATTTTTAACCCGTCTTCAAAGTCTTTTTCTTATTAGAAGCATATAGTTGTGTTTTACGTTAAAAAAACACACACAATATTATCTTTAAAATAAATGATTAATTAATTTACAGTTGATGTAATTATTAATAATGTTGGATGTAAATCTACTGGATTTTTTTTCCCCTACATATCCGATTTTTATCTTGTCTAATTTTGGATTAATTGATGGTTTTTATCATCACTTTATCGTCTCTGTGGCTCTTTTTATTTTTATTTTAAAAATGTTACTCTAAAATTTACAGTGTACCTCTTTGTATTACCACAGATTGCCCTCAAATACAGCAAGTCCTGACTTAACATTTTTGGTAGGTGAAAAATTTGTGAAAACTGCAGGTTTAGCAAAAGAAAGTACAAAAGAACTAATTTATTTTACTCATCAACATTATGATGAAAAAACCTTGAACAAAACATTATTCAAGGAACTGTTATATGTTATTTCACTGAAAATCGCCATTTCCAAGAACCTATTGACATTAAGGGAGGACTTACTGTATTATATCATTTAATTTGTAGTGTAAGAAATGTAAAATAAACAATATGTTATATTTTCCACAGGTTTTATTCTTTTTAAATATATTTACTTCTATATATTATAAACACCATGATGCATTGTTTTTATATTTGCTACTGGCAGTCTATTTTTTGTTATGTTTAATCTTATTTAGAGCTAATTTTAGACTTATGGAAAAGTTGCTAGAATTATAGAGTTCTCACATATTTCTATAAACAGTTTTCCCTAATGTTAACATTTTACAAATCCATATTGTAATTATCAAAACCATAAAATTATTTTTGATACATCATTATTAATTAAACACCTTTTTCAAATCTCATCATATTTTCCACTATTTTCTTGGTAATATGAAATTAAAACTATACCAAACTATACCTACCTATATACCTGTCATTCCTAACTACTCTTTACTCATTTGTTAGAGTCAAAGTTTCATCTAGTACTAATTGTCTTTGGGTCAGAAGGATTTTCTTAAACATTTTAGTAAGTCTTGTATGCTGGCAGTGAAGTCACTTGGCTTTTAAATGACTAAAAAGAAAATGTATCTGTTCCTTCCCAACCCCCCCAACTTACAATGGGAACAGGAAAATGAAAGCAGAAACTGCCAGCCAGAAGAGGGTAAGTTGAAGCCTTATAACAGTCCATGCCCATAGAAACTTAGAAATAAACCTGAATTCCTAAACTTTTGGTTTCTGGTTCTACATGTTAGGAACCAAAAAGTCACCACCTCATCATAACAACAAATAAAAAAGCCATGCAGACTAAAAAATTAATAACTCTACTGAGATCTAGAAGAGAGGCAAAAACACAGGACAAACTGCTACCCTGAAGATTGGTGAGATGAACAGATGTATATGACTCACCCATTGTGGCTTACCAGAGCAGAGAGGTCACAAGTGGAAACCACTACAGGAACCCGTACTGGAATAGGTATGTATAAAACGCAATTGTCAAATTGCTGGGCTCCGTGTGGACAACTCTCAGTTGAAAACTTCGAGGAGGTCAAGTTATAGAGGGCCCCTACAATTTTGTGAAATTTACTTATAAAAGTTTGACTAGGTTCTCACAGTAAATACTGAATAAAAATCCCCTTGTGCAAGGGTAGGGGAACAAAAACCATTTTGAAATACTCCAGAACACTCTTTTGTTTTGTTTTTTAACAAGTCCTACCATCAGGAGAAACTAGTTAACCAGAGCCTAATGATGTTATTAGAGCTTAACTGACCTGGGAAGGGAAATACTCAACTTCAGCTTACTCCAGCAATCCTGTCTCAAATAAAGAGGGTGGAAGAAACTAAGAAGCACTTGTGAAGTTCACAATCCAGAGGCCTAGGATCACTAAAACCTTAGACCTAGTCACAACACTATAGAACAGGTACGCTACCCACACATTACCAGCACATTTCTAAAGGCATATTTACAGCAGTTCTATTTATCATCATGATCAGCTATTAAGAAAAACAACCACAAAGCAAATTCAAAGTCAAAAAGCACAGCTTGAAGAGACAAGGCAAGAACCGAACATAAAAGGAATGTTGGTATCACCAGATAAAGAATTTAAAACACCTATGATTAATATGTTAAGTGAGCTAATAAGATAAGATAGATAAGATAGATAAATAAAGATAGATAGCATGCAAAAACATATAGGCAATATCAATATAGAGATAGAAATACTAAGAAACAAAAACAAAAAATAAAATACTAGAGATTAAAAACATTGTAACAGAAATAAAGAGTGACTTTGAAAGGCTCCTTACTAGATTGGATACAGCTGAGGAAAGAATCTCTGAGCTTGAAGCTATCTCAATAAAAACCTCTCAAAATGAAATCAAACAGAGCAAACACTAAAAAATACATTATCCAAGGACATGGAACAACACCAAAAAGAGGTCATGTGCAAAATGGAATACCAAAGAAGAAACAAACAGAAGAAATATCTTCTATATATCTGTATCTCTATAAGAAGCCATCATGAATTTTAATCAGAAGTATGCCATGGTAAGACTTGCATTGAGGAATATTATGCTGGCAGTAATGTGAAAAGCATATTTGAAGATAGCAATGCTAGTGAATATTAATGACTAATAGTTCTAATAATACTTTTGGTATGAAATTATGAGACTTGAGAAACAGGAAACCAATAGTAGTAGTAATAAAGAAAAAAGTAACCTATTCAAGAGATAAAATAAACTAGATTTTCTGAAAAAAATTGAAAGTGGGGATTCAGAAAGAAGGAAGGAGAAGTAAGAATGACTTCCCCAGGCCAGGCTCAATGGCTCAGCCTGTAATCCCAGCACTTTGGGAGGCCAAAGCAGTGGATTGCCTGAGCCCGAGGGTTTGAGACCAGCCCTGGCAGCATGATGAGACCTTGTCTCTACAATTAATCCAAAATTAGCCCGGGTGTGGTAGCGGGCACCTATAGTTCTGGCTACTTGGAAGGCAGAAGCAGAAGGATCGCCAGAGCACAGCAGTTAAACGCTGGGGTGGCCGTGAGCGTACCACCGCACCCTAGCCTGGGCAACGTAGTGAAAAACTAAAAAAAAAAAAAAAAAAAAAAAAAAGGACTTCTTCATTTCTTGCTTGAGGGAATAAATAGGTTGTGGTATTTTTTATTGAGAGATGAAATTAGGAAGTTAAATACATCTTTTAGGAAGAAAGTGAGAAAAGGAGGAAATATGATGACTTCATTACACATATTGATTTTGAGGTGCTCATTGGCATCTGCAGAGAGATATAGAGCAGGTAATTCAATACATAATGCAAATGTGGAGTCAGGAGGAGGAGGGTGATTGTGCGCAGCTAAATTGGTCATTCAAGTAATAAAAATAGATGGGATTCAGCAGGTAAGGTGTAGAGATGCAGATTTCTAATCAGTGGGGCCTGGTATATTGACATGCTGAAAAGAGTTGCCAGGTGATCCTGCAATATACATCCTTCTAATTCTCATGAAAGCCTGAGAAAACTTAGTGTCTCCAGAATTAGGACATTGCCTACCTCCATGCTTTTACCCCCTCCTTTAAAATAAAACACTAATACTGCATTTAGACCTCAGGCAATTTATCATACAGAAGCAATTACAAAAACCTTAAAAAAAAAAAGTGATATCCTAAAAGCCAAGAGAAAAGATTGGGTAGTTGAATGAATGAAAATATCTAATTAGTATTGGCAGTGTCAAGTTTTTGCTAGCTGTGGTAGATATAAATGCTTGCAAAAGGTAGGGAAATATGGTCATTACAAATCAGCTATTTTTTGGAGCAGTTTGACTATAAATGAAAGGAGCAAAATACATTTATAGTGAGAGACAGTGTAAAGAGAAAGCAAACCAATAAATCATGCTCCTAAGTGGAAGGAAAGAGTAAGGAGTGATTGTTTACAATGTAAACATGAGATCATTGATGAAACAAGATTCCTGAAGATAATGCAGATGTGAGATTATCTACTGGAGAAAAACAAAATGGGATTTTGAGATTACATTCAGATTATAGCAAAACTGGAAGGAATTCCCACATCAGAGCTGCTGCTTCTGTCTCCCATTGTTGTTGTTGTTGGTTGTTGTAAAAAAGTAGTCAGTGCCATTGGTTTAAAGTGAGTGAGAAATATTGAGTATGAGTCTTTGGGAAAATAAATGGAGATTTAAAATAGTGATTTCAAGAAAAGAAAGAGATTGCCTGTTCTGTCTGGACTCATTACTTTGTCAACCAGCTAACTTTGAAATCACAAATTAGTAGCGTTACAAAATACACTGTGCATACTAGCAATGTCACCAGCACTTATCTATTTTTTAAAAAATTAAATGTTGCTTGAAAATCATATGTTGTATTACATTGCACAAGTTTTTTTTTTTTTTTTATCCATTCCTACTTCAGATGTATTTATTAATGTGGGAATGGATAATGAATTTTACCTCATGCATTTTAAAATCTATTGAAATAATCATGATTTTCCCTTTAACTTAGATTTATCCATCTAACATGTTACATAACCCTAAGTCATCCATGCTTTCTGTGAATAAACTTTACTTAAACTAAAATTAGAAAAAGGAGCTGGGTGCAGTGGCTCACGCCTATAATTCTAGCACTTTGGGAGGCAGAGGCAAAAGGATCGCCTGAGTCCAGGGATTCTAAACCAGCCTGGGTAACTTCACGAGACCTCGTCTTTACAATAAATTAAAAAAAATAAGCCAGCATGGTGGCACAGGCCTGTAGTTCCAGCTACTTGGAAGGCTGGGGTGGAAGGATCACCTGAGTCTAGCAGTTTGAGGCTGTGGTGGTCTTGAGCATACTACCATACTACTCCAGCCTGGGTGGCAGATTGAGATTCCAACTCAAAAAAATTTTAAAAAGTAAACATAAATAAAATATAATTAGGAGAAGGAGGAGAAGGGGGAGCAAGAGGATAAAACTGAAAGAAACAAAGGGGGAAAGCAAAGGGAAAGCTTCTCATGTGTTTGCTAGACAAGATGCTGTCTGTATGTTGTGTGTGCTCTTTCTCATTTAGTCTTTACTGTCTTTGATTTTCACTGTGATTTTTATGTCTAAGTTAGGTCCCTGTTGGCTATCAGGTGATAGAAATGAGGATCATCTAGACTATTACTCGAGTATGTGTGTGTTATTTGATTCTTCTCTAATTAAAACTCTGACAGTTCTGGGCTGAAAAGTGGCTAGTCCCTGTTGGTTTGTACTACATATGGCTTTTTCTTAGACTAATAAGAGAAGGGTGTAGTTCTTCAGTGAGACTGATTGATGTCAGCCGTCACATAGATAATATATACCAATATAACTTTCTTCTTATTAAAATAGCCTTCTGGGCCACATTTGTTCAAGTTAGTGACCCATTTTTTTACATTTATTTGCCAGAGTAGCAATAAATGATGTGTTTTCTAGTGTACTCTGACTTTAATCTCCATGATCAGAAAATCTTTGGGAAATAATTTTAATCTGGAGTATGCCACTACATTAAATTTTGTGCCCCAATATAATTTTTACCTGTCATTTGAGTTATTTTTAATACAGGCTACAACACTAAAAATATTACTTCACAATGTTAAGTGTTTTTATTTCTTGACCTAGGCTTTCTTAAAAATATATACTCTAGAGGTAATCTTTTACAGCTGAAAATGAGTAAAAATAATTAAAAATTTTCTAAATTGGGGATTGACTAGGAGAAATGCAGTATTACAAATACCCTAATATTTGACAAATCCTATGGTTAATCTGAGATAGTAGTGTTCAAGCATTAGATTACTTAGGAAAACTCATGCTTCTTTCTAAATTTGAATTTCATTTTGTTTCATCATTCTGTCACAGTACTTTTCAGCATAGCATTTATTCTGGGATTTTAAAAAAAACAAACTTCTGTTGAAAAATTGTTAAAGGCAACAAGGAAAAGAGATCAAAGACAAATGAACAGTAATTACTTTTTTTATCATAGAAAATTTGAACTTGTAAGAAACTTGAAAAAAATCTATTTGAAATGTACTTTCTTTTCCTTTTTCTTAACTATTTGACATCTTTCACTTCTCAAAATAATTAACTTCAGCTATTTATGCTAACTGTACCCCTAATTGCAAATACTTTGAATTCTTTGCTTATCTTTTAAAAATTAATTTCCTAAAATTAATCTAACATTCTTAAAATGTATTTGTGGAAAAATATTCCCTTCTTGTTACAATACTGTATTCTTTTTAAATCTAGAGCTTTGTGCAATTCTGTTGAAGATCAGTGTCTAAATGACCTGGGTTATTCATACTTGAAATGAAGTGTAGACTTCATGGACATAAACTATATAAAAACCAATCACACAGAGTGAATTTCACTGGTTGTAACTCACAGCAACAGAAGATACAAATTTCCGTACATACATCAGCAAAACAAAACATAGATTTTTTTTTTCTCTGTAGTCTTCTTGAACATTTTCAACTGAGGCTTTTAATAAATGTTAGAAAATGACAGCAAAATCAACTACTTTGGTTCCTATATTTCAAAGGGTATAATTTATAATAATAATATCAAGAAAACCAATTAAAATGGCACTTTTGGTATTTTGTGCTCTTTTTGATCTTCAAACACATGGTGATTTTGGCTACTCATACATTTCATTACTTGTCATGATGGTAGAAATAAGTGTATGACTTGAACTCATTAAAATGCATTGATAATAATCTCAGAATGCCTTGAGCTTCTTCTCAGAAAGTCATCTTCATCAAAATCACTGGCAAAATTTCTCTTAATATTTTACCATGCTACAAAATAATTTACTTTTTCATAGCCAAAGTAACATTCACACAGCTCAATTCTTTAATTCCACCTATGATTATAGCCTTATGATGACCCCAAAGCAATTTTGTGTTTGAGGTTCTCATCAAAGAAGTTTCCACATGCCAACTGGGAACACATGCTGAACTTGACTGGCAATGTAAAGTGCAACATTGTGGAGTCCTATCTAACTAAAAAATATCTGTCACTAAGTAGGCGGCATACAACAGGCTCTAATTTCTCTGGGTTGATAGTCTTCTTAGAGTTACCTATAACAATGACACTAAATGTTTTTATAAACTCAGAAATGTATGGTGCTAGGCACATGCATTAATGACATTACAGTTTAATTTTGATGTGAAAAATCAGGGCATTAGGAAAGTTGATTTCTTAACAAATATATGGTGATAGTAATGAGGGGAGTGGTGGTGGCAAACCTGCTTTTGATGTGCATTTTACATAGTAGAAACAGATTGGAGTATGGGAATTGGAAAATGTCTTAGTCTGTTTAGGCTGCTGTAACACAGTATACTAGGTGGTTAATAAACTACAGACATTTATTTATCACAGTTCTGGAAAATGGGAAATCCAAGAACAAGGCAATGGCATATTTGGTGTCAGATGAGGGAACTTTTTCTGCATCATAAATAGTACCTTCTAGCATTGTTCCTATATGGTGGAAAAGACTAGCAAGCACCCTATAGTCTCTTTCCTCAAACTACTAATCCCATCATCAGGGCTTCACTATTATGAACTAACTTCTCAAAGCCTTTAGCTTTTAATACTATCCTTGGGGTTAGGATTTCAACATATACATTGTGAGGGATACAAACATTCAGAGCATAGAAAGGAGAGTTTATAAATTTAATCTGAGAAAAACATAAGGAATGCATCTTTTATGGAAATTACACTTTGAAGGGTTTCTGTTTGTAGTATGATTTTTTTTTTTTTTTTTTTGAGTTGGAGTCTCACTCTATCACCCAGGCTGGAGTGTAGTGACTCACTCATGGCCACCCCAGAGGTGACCTGCTGGGCTCAGATGATTCCTCTGCCTTAGCCTTCTAAGTAGCTGGAACTACAAGTACACATCACCACACCCAGCTAATTTTTTTTTTTTTAATTTACTGTAGAGATGAGCCCTCACCAAGTTGCCCAGACTGGTCTTGAACCTGTGGACTCAGCGGCTTGCCTCCCAAAGTTCTGAGAATGCAGGCTTGAGCCACTGCACCCAGCCATAGTATGTTTTTAAAATGTTTTTATTTGTTTTTGAAGATACTATTGATTTATGCATATATATTATACAGTATATAATGTATATATTCAAGGATGTGTATGTATATGTGTGTATATATATACATTTATCATATTTTTTCTTGTGCCTGAAATTTTTAGCAAATAATTCTATCTTCTACAAAGGGAATAACTATTAATACAAATAAAAGGCAAAGATGAAACTAAAATGTAAAATCCTTTACTTTTTTTCATAGTCACTGGCACATTTATTACGTTGCTTTCTTTTTCACATTATAGTTCATTATAAATCATAGCAATCACTGGAATAACTGTTTCACCCAATCATTCTGGGGGATTTTTTCATGCATGGTTTTGCCATTTCTTGGGCCTCAGACACTGTGCTAGATCACCTATATCTGTCAAGATAAACAACAAATTACAGAGGATCATGGGGAGATATGGGACCCTGCATTAAAGCAATATTTCACTTCCATTCACATTCTACTAGCTAGATCTCAGTCATCTGGCCCCAACTAACTAAAAATATTTTATAAAAAATGGCATCCTGTTGGCATGCATAGAAGGAAATGGGAGAGTGAATGATGACTATTCAGTCATTTCTTGCTTCCTCTTGCACATAGAATATACTTACCCTACTTAAAAATTATAATTTCATTCCATCACTGTAGTTTCAGTTGATTCAGAGTTTCCAGAGAAACGCAGCGCTTACCCTCAGGTCTGCATATGAGCTTTGTGGTCCAAGAACATCATCATTACCCAAGTTCTTACATATAAAAAGTTCAGAAAACCTCACCTCTACAATAAATTAAAAAAAAAAAAAAATCAGCCGGGTGTGGTAGCACGTGCCTGTAATTCTGGCTACTCGGAAGGTTGAGGCGGAAGGATCGCCGGAGCCCAGCAGGTCGAGGCTGCGGTGGCCGGGAGCAGCCACTGCACTCCAGTCTGGGCGACAGAGTGAGACTCCAACTCAAAAAAAAAAAAAAAAAAAGTTCAGAAAATGTGGATTTTTCTCTTGGTCACCATTATATCCTCATAGTGCCCTTCATTACCATGCACAAACATGCATGTATACACATATGAAGAATGATGTGTCTTTAGTAGTATTCACATTCATACATCTATATCTATATATAATCTATAGATAATTTATATATATATATATATATATTTGTCTCTCTCTATATTCACTTGTGTGTATGTGTGAGAGGAAGTAAAAGATACAGAGAATTAATTGTAAAGATCTTAAGAGTACAAATTGATGAGTTTGGATAATTGTATCTCTATCATTTCTATAATGTCACAGAATATTTTCATCATTCCAGAAAGATTTTTTAAGCTATATATCACCCAATCTCCCTCATGTAACACCTACCCTCTCTGCCAAGCAATCACTATTCTAATTCCTATCATTTGGGATTAGTTCTTTTGTACATATCCAATCTTCACATCTAAAAAGAATTTTACAGTTTGTATTCAGTCATTTCTAGCGTCTACTACTTAACAATGTCTCAACGAAGACCAGGTTGCTAACATGACTTTGTAAGAGCTATGCTGTTGAAACAGCCAGGGCATATCAGTTTTGAAGAAGAGGGGACTAGTATGAATATTTATTATATAGCAACATAGACAAAACTCACGCACACTGCAATCTGTGTTTACATTCATCAGTTGATAATTAGGTAATTTTTAGTTTGTTATGATTTAAGTTGGATGAACAGTCTTGTAGTGCTGTTTTCTGCCTGCCTGGTAGCAAGATTCCAGTTTTAGCCCACATTTTCCTATGACTAACAATGGTAAATACCTTTTCGTGTATTCAATGGTCATTCACATTTTTGGGGGGTAAAATTTCTATTCAAGGCTGTGATCATTTGATGTATATGTATTTTTTCTTTGCGTTATTGATTTTAGAATATTTTGTGCATTCTGAATATAAATCCTTTATCACATAAATGTATTCTGAATATTTTCACCAAATCTGTTTCTTGTCTTTTTATTTCTTAATAGTTTTTTTATGGGCAGTCTAACAAATTGTGAAAATCAAATTTAGCAACTTCTTATTTTCTGTATTTTAATGGTCTAAAAAGGTTTGCTCTATTTCAAGCCCTCAAACATATGTTTTTATGCTTTTATCTAGAGGATTTATAGCAGTAGTTTATCTATTTACACCTCTGATCCATCTAAAATTACTTTTTATGTGGTTTGAAACAGGAGTCCAAATTGATATTTCTCATACATTTTCTCAGTTGTTCCCGCATCACCTGTTGAAAAGATTTTCTTTTCCCCCCAAATTACCCTAACACTTGTATTATAATTCAATTAATTGATGGATTCATAGTCAGCCATACATATCTGTGAGTCCACAACTGTGGGTTCAACCTACTTCAGATCATAAATATTAAAAACAAAATGAGTAATTGCATCTGTACTGAACATGTGCAGACTTTTCTCTTGTCCTTATTTCCTAAACAATATAGTCTTAAAAACTATTTGCATAGTATTTGCATTGTATTATATATTGTAAGTAATCTAGAGATGATTTAAAGTATACAGGAGGATGTATGTAGGTTATATTCAAATACTCCATAGTTTTACATAAAGGGCATGAGCCACCATATTGTTTTTAACCTACCTATGTATTTTAATTAGAAATATTTAATAGGAACTACATATATGCAGACTGCTGTTCTTTAGTTCATTCTGAAAATTGACTTTTAATTGGAGTGTTTAGTCTATTTATAGTTAACATAGGTAATGATAATGTTGGGTTTAGGCATATCGTTTTATATTCTTTTATGTTATTTGCATTTATTTATATATGCTGTTCCTCCTTTCTTATTTCCCTTTTGAGTAAGTCAAATACTTTTAATATTTTATTTTAATTCCACTAATTCTAATTAGCTATAAATTTGTACTTATTAGAAGTTGCAGTAGTATTACAATAGGCATCCTTAAATTATCACATTCTTAGAATTAATATTGTTTTACTTCACATAAAGTGTAAGAACTTGTAAAACTATAAGTCCATTTACTCCACTTAAATCCTTTGTGCTATTATTGCCATAAATCTTTTATCAGCATACAGTGTACTTCCTGCAATAAAATGTTATAAGTTTGGCATTGAAAGTCAGTTACCTTTTAATTAATTAAAACAATAAAAATAGCATTTATATTTAACTAGGTATTTATCATTTTCATTGTTATTTATCACATTTTATAAATAATAATTTTTATCTGTTATCATTTTCCTTCAACCTGAAGAACATTGTGAAACATTTCTTGTAATATAGCAGTTGTTTGTATACTTTCAATTTTTTCTTCATTTCTCAGCCACAATTTTTATATATTCATTTGTTGTGACTATATTTTTATTTGTCATTGAAAACATTTATAATTCTGCTTAAGAGTCCTTACTAGCAAGTTGAAACAACTCCAACACTCTGAAATATATTTATTTGACTATTTCTCTGTTGATTATGTATCACTTTTCTTTTTTTCTTTTTTTTTTTTTTTTGCGTTAGGGTCTCACTCCGTCACCCAGACTGGAGTGCGGTGGCCGCTCCCAGCCACTGCAACCTCGACCTGGTGGGCTCCGGTGATCCTTTCCCCTTCAGCCTTCCAAGTAGCTGGAACTACAGGCGTGCGCTACCACACACGGCTAATTTTTTAAATTATTGTAGAGATGAGGTCTCGCAATGTTGCCCAGGTGGGTCTCGAACCGGCGGGCTCAGGCAATTCACTCACCTCAGCCTCCCAAGGCGTGGGATTACAGGCTGAGCCACCGACCCTGGCTGGATCACTTTTCTTAATTGTTAGCATGTAAAGTATTAATTGTTGATATTTTAGTATATTGGACATTGCAGATGATATGCTGTAGAGACAATCAATTCAGGTTTTTTTAAAAAAAGTTAATTTTTTTAAGTTTCTCAAATCCATGGCTGACTTTACTCCAAGAAACCTAGGGGGGAAAAAAGCGAAAGAAGCAAATAGAAGACTAAAAATGCTGAGTATAGAATTTAGCTGATATTTTCTGCAAAAGAGATTTAAGTTGGTAGGTTTCTGAGATAGAGGGCTTAGGAACACATCAATATTTTAATAGAATTTTCAGAAGATCCATTTGTTTTTATAAGAATTTGTCCAGAACTGGGAAATCACCAGAAATCATGGGTGTAAATATGAAAGACCAAAATGCTGGAAATACTTTGCTCAATTCATTAATGCCATTGAAGTCTTTACTGGCTACATTACTGAAATAAATCAGTGAGATAAGTGATAGACATAATATTTTAAAAAAATATTTGATGCTAATATCATGTATAATGCTCTCACCTTAAAAATGAGTTTATTGCAATATAATTTAACAGTTTAATATTTTTATTAGGCTTTTTAAAAATCTATGGCAACCACTTAATAGAGCAGGAGGTATAAAACTCTGCAGATGAAAATAGTTATTTAAAAGATCATGCAACAAAACCATAATTCAGACATCTGGATTGTTATCAATGACATCAAATGGTCATCATCTGAATCTGGCTGATGGAGTGCTTGGCATATACTAACCTGGGCATTTAAGAGTAATAGAAAATATTTTGCTTAACTTGAAGGGTAATTTATGTCAGGCAATATGTCAAGTAAAATAACTATAACCACACCTACTACCTAGGACTGTTGTGAAGATTACATTACATAAAATACATGCAGTATACTTAGAATAGTCTGGCATCTAGTGAAAACCAAATACCATCTAATGTTAATATTATGAGGGAATGTGACACTTTATGAGAACTGTATGTTGGAATGATAAAGCAGGCAAACACTAAATTGGAAACTAGTAAATATTAGAAGTAATTAATAATTAAAAGATAACTGTGATAATGTGTCCAAGTGATGATGAGGGCATGGTCAAGGTATTGTCATCAAGAATGGGGAACAAGCCGGGCTCGGTGGCTCAGCCTGTAATCCCGTGCCTTTGGGAGGCTGAGGTGAGTGGATTGCCTGAGCCCGCGGGTTCGAGACCCACCTGGGCAGCGAGACCTCATCTCTACAATAAATAAAAAAATTAGCCGGCATGGTAGCGCGCGGCTGTAGTTCCAGCTACTTGGAAGGCTGAGGCAGAAGGATCGCCGGAGCCCAGCAAGTCGAGGCTGCGGTGGCCGGGAGCGGCCATGGCACTCCAGTCTGGGCGACAGAGTGAGACTCCAACTCAAAAAAAAAAAAAAAAAAAGAATGGGGAAGAGGAATGTGAATTAAAGCCTTGGTGAACATTACATGTAGTAATCAGAAAAATAGCCAAAGATGCCCCAAATCTCTGTGTTTTGAACCTGAATATAAAATGATATTGGTAAATAGGACAGGTAATGAAGAAAGAAATGTGGTTTTCTGCCATGTGAAACATTCTTTACTTGTAAATTTAGAAAAATAAATAAAAATCAAATGGAGATGTGAGGTGTTCCAAATATAAGCAGCTATGAAATAGCCTGCTGTTAGTATCTGTCAGTGTCTAACAAGCAATTGGTAAAAGTGATATCAGGAAAAATGACAAAGTTATCCATCCATCACAACTGGTCAATCATTGTGCTAGATTACTCTGCTTTTTCCCAAAATTTGTAGGACATATCATTGTCAGTATATCCACAAACTGGTTTTTTAGACATATACAGCTATTTGCATAAAACCTTGGTAAGTGTTGGTATAGGGAGAGAATAAGTAAGAGAAACATACAGCTTAATTGTTAGAATTATCAAAAAATTACAGAAGACAATGTACTGAAAAAAAAATAGACACACACAGAGTTAAGGGAAAGAGTAGTGTGGAGAAGAACATTGAGGAAGACTTGTAGGCCAAATGAAATAGTGAAGATAAAAGGAAACCAAAGAAAACAAGATAAATAATGGAGTCAGAAGTGAATATTAATTATAAACATTGCATTTTAGTATATCACAATGTAATTATAAATACCTTTTACAGTGATGACTAGCTGGTTAATTATTTCTTATAGCTCTTTATTACATTCATCTGTAGGCTTGGAAATATGCTAAAGAATATTACAAAAGGGACATCATATCAAGTTTAATTATTTGGAGCTTGTAGTATTAGTGATAAAAGCATTATCACCATAATGGTTAAATTAAATCAAGAAGAGGGCTGAATTTGGCCCTTGTTCATAAATTTTTTACCCTATTGTAGAAGTTAGAATGATTAGGATTGTGCTTATGAATATAAAACAATTTTGATACCACCTCTACCAGAATAATGCCAGAAATGAATCTAGTATATGGAAATGAAAGATAGCAAATAATTCTAGTTTATGGGTCACACATCTTTATAAACAAATGACATGCTATAGGATTAGTTGAAACACACATGTACCCCCACACCCACATTCAGTCACTCTAATTGAAAAGTCAGGTTAAATACTTGACAGAATGAATTGATCAGTTTTGATACTTTGATTATAATTTTGTCAATGTAAGGGCAGAGTTTATGACATCCATTTAGAATAGACTATACAATTTTAAAAATAATAATAAATGGATAGAAATTAATTGTTATAAACGCTAAACAGATTAAAGCTTATACTTTTCTAGTAATAATGAAGTACTGATCTAACTAAGATTGTTGGTAACTGATAGAATTCACACACTTCTCTGCCATTGATAATGTTTTAAACATTTTTTTCTAATGCCTGCTGTGCATTATTCATATGAGAAATTAGAGAGACTAGCACAACTGGACATTTGACAGCAGCCAAAAATCAGGATTTGTGACTTGGAATGCAATAGTTGTTATGAGTCCGTAATCCTCTTTCTCTAAGGAGCCAAAGAAATATACTTAATACTCTGTATTTAAGCCACTTTGTTTATAGTTTTACAAATATATAAGAAGTTAGCCATTTTTTCCAATTAAAACCAACACAAAAGAAACATCGATAATTAATGACTCTAGTTTAACATAGGAGGTTGATAAGTAATGTTATTAGGATATAATGGATTAAAGGACCTGAGCAGTATGTTTCTATGCTCACATGAAAGATGCTTTATTCATGCTCTGTGTTGGTTTACAATATAGTACATTTAATGATCTAAAGTCTTTTATGAAATAAGGTGAGGTATAAATACATAAAAATAAACAACTATTCATCATTGCAGAATTATCTGTGTTGTTTTTTATTAGGAAGATAAGATTATAAAGAATGAAACACAAACCAATTAGCAGAGCATTCTGAAGATTAAATCATTCTGATTTGTGAGTATGCTCTCAATAGACTTCCTTTTTCTTTCTTTCTTCTTTTTCCCCCTTTTTGCTTCTTTGTAGTTGCTGTCTTAGACTAAAAGACACTGAAAATGTCAACACTACGCATATAAATAAATGAAATGAACACACACACAAATATAATGGGGGAAAAACTTTTAAAGGAAGCTAGAACTTTCCAGTACAACTATATCAATAATTAAGGAGGGTATGAGTGGCCAACTTTTTAATGCTGACACTGACTTTAAAGTTTCATTCTTCCTGCCTTATAGTTTGGTTTCAAACTATTTATTTTCACTCTCTTAAGGATATAGATTTCTCAGTAAAACTTCCCAGTTGCCAGTAAGTTGCATTTTAGTTTTTAAAGTAGTTTTTAGGCACTATGAAGATTTGAAAAATGTTCATCCCTATATTTTAAAATCATTGCAATAGTATCTTAAAAACTGCTATACTTTTCTATCCAAGAACAGCTTAACTAGTGACAGCCTAAATACCAAGCATGTCAAATCTCCACATTGGAAATTTTGTGGCTTCTTGTTTCTTGCTATGTGTAAAAGATTATCATGAACTGGATGGGCCAAATATATTTCAGACCCAAGCCTTTTTTTCTCTTGAATTTGTATATCTGAAGTAAATAAATCATATATTGGGAACAGGAAATTACTGGATATCAAAATTGAACTATGGGCAAAGGGTCTAGCATATGGAAAAGCATCATGGCATAAAAATTAAAACACTAGGCCAATGTCTGTTAAAAATTTGCTTTTTACTTTTACTCTCTGAGTTAATTTATTGGTACTTCTCTACAATTATATATTATGAGCTACATGTACATGATAAATGGTGACAAAGATTATTATTAACAAAATTAATGTTATGCTTTTTACTCACTTTTTATTGATGTGTACTTATCATGGAAAGAGCTCAGTTCATGCCTGTTCTAGGGAATGGTTGTCATGTTAGATGATGAAGTTTTATGTGGCACTTAATGAGAAGGCTATTGTCACCATGCCCACTTTTCAGTGGTTTGCCAGTGTGTCTGTATGAGAAGATTTTGTCCTCTTTTCATCTGCATTCTTCTTCCCCTCCTTCAGTCATTAATCCTTTAGGCCTCAGTGGAAGAACAGTGCATGCTTCTAAACAGTGCATGTGGGCCTAAAATACTTTATTTTTATAGTAAATTTTGTAAGGCAAATTGAGCAATTAGTAACGTATGTTCAGTTTAAACTGAAAGATCAGTTTTCAACGTTTAAAGATGTGATTTATAGATATATTTATTTAAATAAACACTGCTATGCCCTTTTTATTTATCTAGATATCTTGTCTCTTTTTAACTTACAAAGCTCACTAAAAGTATCCATCATTTTATCCTTAACGTATGGATCTCCTGACAGATTTTGGCAATACTGTGAAGTCTGATTTGTTTTCTTTTCACACATACAACATAAAACTATTAACTGCCTTGAATTATACAAAGAAGTTGAAACCCGGCAAAGCCAACAGAATGCTGACTTTTTTTCTTGATCTACTGAACTATTAGTACTTTGAAGGTCCAACAGCTTCAAATCTACAATCAAAATATTTACTTATATGCAAATAATTGTATGTTTTGAGAATATTATTGATTATAATAGCAAAGCAATCATCACCATACATTTAAGATAAATAATGGTTTTGACTCAGGATAAAAGAAACACTTCTGACCATATTTATTTTATGCTATGCTTGCCATGTGAAGGACCAGTGCTAAATGAATAGTAATAAATGGAACATGATTTGTGTATTTTATTTTGTATTTATTTTTTATTTTTTTTAATTTTTAAATTTTTAAATTTTTTTTATTTTTATTTTTTTATTGTGAAGTTGTGGGGTACAGTTAAGGGTTAGGTATACAATTGCGTTTCATTCAGGCACCCTGTTGATATAGGATGTTTCCCCGTACCCAGACAGATATTTGCTACTGTTAATCCCATCTCCCTCCCCCCACCATAGTTTCCCAGTACGGTCAGTCATTTTCGTATAGTATTGCATTGGATGTTTAAGGTCCATTATATGAGTGAGAACATGTGATACTCGGATCTTTGTTTCTGTGAGAGGTCACTCAGTATTATAGACTCTAGTTCCATCCAGGTTGCTGCGAAATTCATGATTTTGTTCTTTTTTATGGCTGTGTAGTATTCCATCGTGTATATGTACCACATTTTTTAATCCAGTCCTCTTTTGATGGGCAGCATGGCTGTTTCCAGGTTCTTGTTATTGTGAACAATGCTGCGATAAACATGCGTGTGCAGGTATCTTTTTTATAGAGTGATTTGTGTTCTTCAGGATATATTCCCAGTAGGGGGATTGCGGGGTCATATGGGAGGTTGATATTTAGAGCTTTTAAGAATCGCCACACTGCTTTCCACAGAGGTTGCACTAGTTTACACTCCCACCAACAGTGTAGAAGTGTTCCCTTTTCACCACACCCTCTCCAGCAGCTGTTATTTTTTGAGTTGTTGATAATTGCCATTCTGACTGGGGTTAGGTGGTATCTCAGTGTGGTTTTGATTTGCATCTCCCTGATGATTAGTGAGGTTGAACATTTCTTCATGTATTTGTTGGCTGCTTGGATGTTTTCCTTTGTGAAGTGTCTGTTCATATCTTTTGCCCATTTGATAATGGGGTTGTTTGTTTTTTTCTTTTCAGCACTCTTGAGTTCCTTGTAGATCCAGGATGTTAAGCCTTTGTCGGACCTGGAGTTGGCAAATACTTTTTCCAAGTCTGTAGGCTGTCTCCCTGCTCTCTTGATGGTTTCTTTGGCTTTGCAGAAGCTTGTCAGTTTAATAAGGTCCCACTTGTCTATTTTCTCTCTTATGAGCTGTGGGTTTTGGGTTTTGTTCAGGAATTGGATGCCAGTTCCGATTTCCATGAGAGTTTTTCCTTCATTTTCTAAGGTTCTTATGGTTTGAGGTTTTACATTTAGGTCTCTGATCCATTTGGAATTAACCTTTGTACATGGGGATAGATAGGGGTCCTGTTTCAATCTTCTGCATGTGGTCAGCCAGTTTTCCCAGCACCATTTACTGAATAGGTTCTCCTCTCCCCAGTGGTAGGTGGTGGAGGCTTTGTCAAAGATGAGTTGGTTGAGAAATTGAGGTTTTGCTGTTGGAATCTCAGTTCTATTCAATTGATCTATATGCCTGTTCCTATACCAATACCAAGCTGTTTTGATGATTGTAGCTTTATAGTAAAGTTTGATGTCTGGCAGTGTGATACCACCTGCTTTGTTTTTTTTGCTGAGGATTGTTCAGGCTATTCTTGGACGTTTGTGTTTCCATGTGAATTCCTGCATTGTTTTTTCTAGGTCTGAGAAGAATGTTGCTGGTAATTTGATGGGTATTGCATTGAATTTGTAGATTGCCTTAGGTAAGATGGACATCTTCACAATGTTGATTCTTCCGATCCATGAGCATGGGATATTTTTCCACTTGTTTGTGTCAACTTTGATTTCTTTGAGCAGTGTTTTGTAGTTTTCCTTGTAAAGGTCTTTCACATCTCTGGTTAGGAAGATGCCAAGGTATTTCATTTTTTTTGTGGCTATTGTGAATGGAATTGTGTTTTTTATTTGGGTTTCTGTTTGTTTATTATTGGTGTAGAGAAATGCGATTGTCTTTTGTACATTTATTTTGTATCCTGAGACTTTGCCAAAGGTCTTTATCAGTGTAAGGAGGTTTTTGACAGATTCTCTTGGGTTTTCAAGGTATACAATCATGTCGTCTGCAAAGAGAGATAACTTGACTTCCTCTTTTCCTATTTGGATACCCCTGATTGCCTTCTCTTCTCTGATTGCTCGAGCCAGGACTTCCAATACTATGTTGAACAGGAGGGGTGACTTGTGTATTTTAATATGTTTCAAAATATCGTGTTCTTATTTAATGTCTTTACTTATAAACATGCAAATAGAAAGCATTTGGACAGAGAGGAGGTTATAAAAAAACAATGATAAGCAAAATTTAAGAAACATTTAGAGGTCATTACATTTAACTGCATTTTAACTTTATTTTTATTAGGAAGTATAGCATTTAACTTTATTGAAGGTTTTGATCAAAGAACTTTTTCTGGTTTTTAAGATTCCTGGAATAAGTAACAAATGCAAGCAAATGTTTAAAGAATATAAAATAGATGCAAAAACTTTAAGTTAGAATACAGATTTAAGGCTAATATCTTAGATCTGAATCTTGGATCTTGGATCTAAATTCTTGACTAATGGTAAGAGTGAAGTTAGGATCTTCATAGAATAGAGGAAGAAGTAAATCTCAGATGTCCTCAAAAGGCATGTCTTTCTAGGTGAGATTCTAAGTAATAAATGCATACAGTGGTAAAGAAGAAAATGAAGTAACGATTATCTGCTAATGTTAAAGTTCCCCATAAGAAATAGTGCAAAAACTGGTGAATTGGTTAATAACAGTAGCTCTGAGCCATATCAACAATATTAAGAGAAAATAAGATTTTTGATTATTGACTGATTTAGCCATGTTTCAGAACTAAAATTTAAGCATTACATAAAAGTTTCAAATTAGTGACTGTTAAAATGTGCCCAATAATCTTACTAAATAAAATCTCAGTTTGTAGTTCATATTTATTATAGTAGCCACGTTTTCATTTAAAAATTTTTTACTGAATGACTATTCTGTACTAGTACTGCGAGATGATAGAAATTCATGAGAAACTCAGACAGAAATTTTCCACAAAAATAGTCTGAAAATTTAAGTTTGATATAGTTTAATTGGAAGTGACAAATAGGTTGCTAGAGTAAACATATGAAGAATTTGGAGTAGGTGTTTACATTAGAATATGATTAGTTATGAAGAAAACGAAAATAGGAAAAAAGTGGTTGTTTCCAAGTAACTCCTATATTTGGAGAAAGAAGGAGGAACAATTCAAACAAACTCAAGAAGGAGTAACTAGTTATTGGACAAAAAAACAGCTGTTATACGTTTAAAAAATAATATTTTTCTGTAGGACAGAGAAGTCAATTCTGTTAAATGTTGCTATGAGGTCAAATAACAAGCAGCTAGAAAGGCAAAGAGGAAAGTGAAGGAAGTCTGAGAGATTGGAAAATGAATACATGGTCAGAAATAAGAGAAAGGGTTTTGAGAAGAGTACCAATAAAGGATAACAGAGAAAGTAGGTTGCAGTTGGAAAATCATGTGGGAACAATGTTGTTTTTAATGTTATACTTTGCTTTGTTTGAAGGATATGGAACACAAAAGCCTGTTTGTAAACTGTGAATGATAAAATAGAAACAGACACTCTGATGATGCAGTACAGTGATTAATAAAGAGGCACTGTCCTTGCAAATATAATAGAAGATGGCATCCAACACATATGTGTAGGGACTAATATTTTATGGGAGGAGAATCAGTTTTGCCACTGACACGGGAGAGAAGAATGAGAGCACAGATTACTGGATTTGTGGAGGGAGAAGGTAGATTTCCATTCAGAAGCCTTCTATTTGTCCAACATAGCATGATGGAAAAGATATCAAATTAAAGTGAGTGGTAAAGAAGGAATAAAAATATTTGAGAACAGAGAAGTGATATGAAATATTCTGTTAAGGAGCATGAGAGTGAAGTTATAACTTACCATAGAGTAAATTGCTGATCTGGCTACAAGTTTAGTATGGAAGTTCTCAAAGAAATTAAAAGTAGAACTACTATATAAACTAGCAATCAGAAAAAATGCAAATCAGAACAACTATGAGATACCACTTCACACCCATTAAGATGACTAGCATTAAAAATAAAATAAGAGTTGACAAGTATGGTGAGGGTGTGGAGAACAAGGAACCCTTGAATATTCGTAGGTAGGGGTGTAGATAGATGCAGCCATCATTAAGAAACAGCATAGAGGTTCCCAAAGAAATTGAAAATAGAACTTCCATATGATCCAGAAGAAACAAAATCCTCACATCATAGATATATCTGTCCTTCCATGCACATTATTCACAATAGCCAAGATATGGAAATCATCGAAGTGGTCATTGATGGTTGAATAGATAAACTGGTACATATACACAATTAAATATTATTCTGCCTATAAAAAAGGAGAACATTCAGCCATTTGCCACAACACAGAAGAAACTGCAGGACATCATGATAAGTGGCACAGAAAGTGTCATTACGTTAAGGACATTATACTAAGCAACACAGAAAGAATCCAGACACAGGAAGAAAAATATTGCATGACCTCATTTATATAAGGAACAATCCCCAAACTAAATATGCAGAGAACGAGAATAAATAGTGGTTACCAGAGGCAAGGTGGAGGAAATGTGAGAGTTAAGTAAAAGGATGTAAAGTAACTTTATATAGGATGAACAATTCTAGAGATTCAATGCACTACATGAAGATTACAATTAATAACAGACTATTTTATTCAGACTTTTTGATAAATTAATAGATTTTAACTGCTCTTGGCACACCAACAAATGAATAACTATGTGAAATGATGGATATGTCAGTTTACCTCACCATAGTAACCATTTTACTATTTATATATATCCTGTAACTCCATGCTGTATATTTTAAATATACACAAAAGATTTTTTAGCAAAAAATGAAATGTGAAAATCAAAGAGCAAATTTATTTTTAAAACATGGTATCATGGAACAGGATTTAGGTGCTTAATAAAATGAGTGACCATGCTCTTAACCATGATTCTCTAATGTCTCCTACTAACAATATTTGTAGTGTATGGAATTATTATAAGCTATATGCTTTACACTTACTATTATGGGTGCTTACAGTGATTCTATCATCTTTGTATAGTAATTATCATTTTTTTCATCAAATATGTGAATTCTGTCTTATGGATATTGTACCACAATAAAGAAAAAGTATTCCTGAGAGAGAGAGAGAGAGAGAAAGAGACAGAGAGGGGTAAAGAAAACAGAGAGAAAGAACTAAATTTCATTTTACACATGAAGAAGTAAACACAATGTAGAAGTATTGGTGAATTTCACAAATTGAAAGTAAGCATATCATATTTTGTTATGCAGCAAAAAATAGTAAAATTAAACGTATGTGCCTCTAACAATTCTACTATT